>JARYHS010006964.1:11193446-11210446 GCA_031002005.1 Vandiemenella viatica | reverse complement strand
TTTACAGTTCTATGAGAAATATGTTTAAAGTTAAGAAATGCTTTATAGATAACAGGTCTATAAAAGCTGACAAATAAATTATTATAATTACTCCACAATTCACTAAAAGTATAAGACGGAAGGTGCATTGAACCTATACAAAAGGATAATAGTTTGGAAGGGATATACGTGACAGGGCAGGAGGTGCCCTTGGCCTATTGTGAGGAACCAGTGATCCAGGAAAACCATGGAAAACACAAATCCAAATATTCTTAAATGGAAAAATGACTTTATAATTAATCAGTTTTTATGGTAACACGAGAAATAATCTCATGTATTAGTGAATATGCAATGTGAAAAGTACTCATAACAACTGGAATGTGGAGAGAAAGTGGTGATTGCGGTAATTTCAAAGAACAGATGCCAACTGTTAAACTCTATGCACCTCTAACAATAATGATGAAATGTAAAACTTCACTTTGTCCACTTCCCAAAGGTTGCATTCGTTTGGAGAATTTATAAACCCAGGCAGTAAGAAGTAGGACAGTCAGTTCTTTTCATCTAAAACTTACACTTTAATGTTGACTCTGAACAATGTAGCAATGCAACATATTTCATAAGGTGTAGTTCATAGGTGTTACATATATCTATTAAAAATTTGGGAAAAACTGGGAAAGAGAGGACTTTCAATTTCGTATATAGGCACTCTACCTCTAAAATATAACTTTTTTCAAAGAAAATCAGTTTACAAAAGTTATCCTTAAGTTCACTAGTGCTAAATCCAACATCATTGTAGCTATAAAATCTTCTAAATGATGCTAGTGACTAGATTATAGATAACCTCTTATACCGGTACAGCAGTAATTCCTGTTTATATAGCATATCATTTGAAAAATAAAATTTATTATTAAAAGAAAGGATGATTATTTGGATCAGCTTAATCCCAGGATAATATAAGACATGGGTACTGTATATTCTTAACATGTATCAACTCAAAGAATATAAGAAGTAAACTGATTAGTAGAATCTTTGAAATTACTATGACTTAGATCCACCATGTGTGAGAAGTACTCATTTTTATATAAAAAAAAGGAAAATATATATTCTGATAATATAATATGTGTAGTTATTCATAATACTAATAATACTGCAGGATAAATAATCTTTGCAAGTAGACTACACACTGGCCGTTATCTAAAATACACCCATTAGAACAATAATAGTTCAATAGTTAAGATCAAAGGCATAAATTGAATTTCTTCAGACTACTCTGAGCATTTGTCTTTGATAAGAGTTACTTCCACCATTAATAAAATAATAATTAATTCTCGCAACTACAGAGAAATTTATTTTTATAATCAAACATATTAGTAAAATAAAAAATGCTGGGAAAACATTCAACCATTCAAGACAGCCCGTGACCTATAGAGGAGCTGTCCTTAAGTGAAGAATTGATGTGCCTCGCAGATTTGGATAGTTAGAGAAACAAAAATATTTATCCCATTGACAAACAGGACTGTCTGCACTCACATTCTATAGACCTAGTACAGTGTTCGTCTGTGAAGAACGCACTGGTGGTTTGCAGGCAGAATAATAAAAAATTTATTCTAATTGAATTAAAAATATTATAACAAGAACTACATAAATAAAGATTGTTCACCGGAATAGATACAGTATTCGTACTGTATATGGCTATAAGAATGTATAAGCCATTAGCCTATAGATCAAAGTACACACTTTGACAATAAATTTGACCGCCACTGAAAAATTCTATCACTCCTATTTTGCACAATCTGATGTCAATGTCGTCCCAGGAAACAGTAATTCAATACTGGCAAGCCAGTATTGCGTTACTGTTTCTTAGGATGACATTGATGTCAGATTGTGCAAAATAAGAGTGATAGAATTTTTCAGCGGCGGCCAAATTTATTGTCAAAGTGTGTACATAAAATACATGAATATTTCAATGAGCAAGGAACAAATCTGGTATTTCCAAGAAATTACTCTATTGCTGATGTAATAAATTATATTTCCAGCTGGCATCAAAGAGGCATTTTAATAACAATTTTAAGGGAGCCTAATTGTAGGTTTCAGTCTTAAGGTACTGTGGCACATACTGATAACAATTGGATGGGTTGATTTATAAAATAAATTAAGCTCATCAAACTCAGTGGTTCCTAGAATTATTTTATACATTTGACCAGTACTCAGGTAAAAGAAGTTTGAGAAACACTGCCATATGTCTGATCTACACACAATTTCACAACTCACCCAAACAACTGCTTGTTTCATCAGGATATACACAAATAAAACATTCTATCATAATATAACCTATAGAACTATGGAAGTGTAATCTACGAGGGCTCAGATCTAGAAGTAGTGGAACTGAAGGTAAAAGGTGACTGCCTGAGTTTAGATGAGCTTGCAATATCTACACAAAAGCTACTGGAAGGTTCAAATTTAAGACAAAGAATGAAACTATTTTTAAGTAAGTAAACATAAATCTTCAAGAAGTCAACCTGAACACATCAGAACTATTTGCATAAGCGAATGAAGCCTGGGTAACTACTTTGTGGATCAGGAGTTCTTGAGGGAAATGCATCACGTGTTTGATTCTAACAAACTTAAATACGAGGCTTGTCTCAAAAGTAAGTTACACTATTTTTTTATATCCACGCAGTTGGGCGGAGACGTCTGGGATTCGCAGGGAACTTTCGTCCGGGTGTGGTGGCAGCACTGTAAATTCCTAAGAGGCCGCCATGACTCATTTGTCAGTTGCGATCAAGCCACTATAGAGCTACCACTTACTCCTACCACCTATTGCGAAGTACGCAGTGTGATTCGTTTTTTAATGGCAAAAAATAAAAATGCAACTGAAATTCACCGTGAGTTGTGCAGTGTGTACGGTGAAAACGTTATGTCGAGGCCAATGGTTTCTCGTTGGCGCCAATCATTTATTGAAGGCAGGACAACAACACACGACGAACAATGAATCGGCCGCCCATCCACTTCAGGGGCCCCGAACATTGTCGAAGAAGTCCGAAGAGTCGTCGACACAAATCATCGCCTTACGCTCGACGACATTCATTCACAACTCCCGCCTAATGTTGAAATTAGCCGTGCATCGCTTCACAGAATCATTTCTGATGATCTGCATCTGTCCAAAGTGTGTGCAAGGTGGGTTCCACGGCTCCTTTCAGACCACCACAAAGAGCAGAGAGTTGACACTGCTCTTCAATTTCTGCAGTTTTTTGAGGATGAAGGAGATGGCCTATTCGACCGAATTGTGACCGGGGATGAAACTTGGATCCATCACTGGACACCTGAAACCAAAAGACAAAGCATGGTGTGGAAATGGAAGGACGAGCAAACTCCAAAAAAGGCGAAAGTTGTGGAATCAGCTGGGAAGGTTATAGCGGCGGTCTTCTGGGATTCGTAGGGGGTATTGCTGATCGACTAGTTGCCACATGGGACAACGATAACAGCTGAACGCTATTGTGAGGTGTTAAAGAAACTCAGGAGGGCGATCCAGAACCGAAGGAGGGGAAAGTTGATGAAAACAGTGTTTTTGTTCCACACTCTGCTCGTCAAACTCAAGACCTGCTTGAAGAGTTTCGATGAGATGTTTTCGGACACCCACCATACTCCCCTGATCTCACTCCAAGTGACTTTCATCTGTTTCCACAGCTGAAACAACACCTTGGGGGAAGACGCTTCGCAAACGAAGAAACTCTCAAAGAAGAAGTTCAGACATGGCTAACGAGTTTGGCGGCAGAATGGTATGACGCTGGATTAAAAAAACTTTTACCAAGATACCAAAAATGTATTGAAATTCAAGGAGATTATGTAGAAAAATAACTAATATATGTAGTTTCACAAAAATAACCTTTTAAACAAATTCTGGGCGTTATTTTTTTTTTTAAGTGTAACTTACTTTTGAGACGACCCTTGTAATAAGTTTAACATAGGGTATGGCTGTAAATACCAAAGTTGAATTACAAAAACAATATAAACAAACATACAATTTTGTAGCTACTACATAATGATGCATGGTAGTAAAAATTATATACTATGAGAGAGCTGCACAACCAAGCTATAATTATCAGTATTAGAAGTAATTCATTTATTGTCATCTTATTTCTTGCATTCACAACGAATTATCAGAAATGGTGAAACTTGGTACATATCAATGGTAAAACTGCAACTGATTTCAGAGAGCACTGCAGACCAGGTGATATGAACGCCCATTGTAAGACTCAGTAAGCAGTGTGCTTGTAGGGTGAGCATCAGTACATAGGTGCCATTCTTGACAATTAGTTTCACCCAGGTATAAGCAATATACAGAGTTTGAGAGAGACAAATATGTACCAACATTACTAGAGATTTGTGTATCCACACCTACAACTTCAAAGTGACTTGTAAATCAAGGCTTGGATTCTCAACATCCTCAAGCCACCTTCCACTGAAACCTTAACCATGGCGACCTTGCAGTTGTCATTAGTGAGGTTGGGGAGGACAGAGCAGTAGAGACAGCTCAGTAACCATGATGCATTTTCTTTAGCGACCACACCAGTTCAATCTTCATTTTTGATTGTAACTCCACCAGAACTGTTGCCTTTATGGCTTGAGGAGCAATATCCTATGTTTCTCGATCTCCCTGGGCTGTTATCAGGGGAACATTGATTGCACAGCTATATGTACAAAATATTCCATGGCCTCTTCCTGCAGTTCAACAGGACAATATCAGGTCACACACAGCAAAATTTTAAATGACTGTCTTTATTCCATGAACACCTTGCATTCATCAAACAAATCTCCCGGCATGTTGGCAATAGAAGCTGTAAGGAACCGGCTGGGGGCTACAGTGATTGAAGGATCTACTGGATCTGGAGAGACAGTTACTAAGCCATAATTTTCCACAAGACTATATTAGATATCTCTATGACAAAACATCAAACAATACTGCTTCATGTATTCACACTATGGATATTATAACAGGGTATTACATTTATGGCCAATTCATACTAAAGATCAAATTAGGTCACAATTCAAGATTTTGCCAGTAGCATTCACACTTGTGGTCAAGCAAGGTAAAACAAAATTTTTATCAGTGCAAATAGTTTTATTATTGTTTAAACATATAGTTTTTAAATTCAGTTTAACAAAATAGTTGAATTTTCTTAAAAAAAAAAATGAAGAATAGAATTCTCAATATTTCTTATATAAAATAATCAACTTTTTGCAATAATCTTACTTACTGTGCAATATTTTGAATTTTTATATCCTTACATTGTAGTTTTTTGTGTCTCAATATAACGTGTAGTTTTGAGAGATAAATTGAAATAATTTTATAAGTAAAATCATACAACACTGATACTATGAACAAGCAGTGAGATGTCTATCTGTTTCTGACCTGACCTGTCTGTGGTGTGTTCAACACTAGCAGTCTGATCAGCTTGGGTCACAAATGCTACAGTCTTGATAGTTGTTGATCGGTGGCAGTGCACTCTGGTTAACTGCATTGCCCTGACCTGACCAGACCTGTGAGAATGTCCCCATTGAATTATGTATATAGCGATTTTGATCTTTGCCCTGACAACTAGTATGTACCAGCCTTATTTGTAAGCTACCAGTACAAATAACTGGTTCTGTTGATAGTGTAATCAGATATTTGTGTGAAAGCTCCTTATATCAGTGAAAATTTTTATTCCATTTCGAAATCTCCTTCTACATGCACCAAAAGTTATAAACATGAGGCAACAATTCATACTTAGGTGGGCACACTTCTTAATAACTCATGTATTTAAATGGAAATAACTTGGTTTGATCTAATTAAATTTGTTATCATTTCTTCTGGCTGTGAACTGCGATATAGCTAGAAAATTTCATGAAATTCCACAATTTCCGTCACACTATAAACATTTGTTATTTTTGCTAATATAATTCAAATTATGCAGAATGAAGTTAGAAAAACTAGTGGGTGGCAGGCCAGATAGGAGTGGAATATAGTATAAAAGAAATCAAGTCACCAATACCAAAACAGGAGTTTAATTGTAATAATAATTAGAGGATTATTGGAGATTAAGGTTCAGATAATGGCTTTATTAAGAATTTGTAGGTATTCCAGTTCCCAGTGGAAGAGTTTGAGTAGAATGGCTGTCACAGGTCTTACTCTATCCTCCCACAGTGAATTACTGAAATCGTTGCAACTGCATGAACTTAATAAAACTATCAAATCGTCCTGTCAAACAAACAGTTGTTAGTGAAACAAGTACAGGAGTTTGGACAACATTGAAAGGTGGGTAGGTATATGATACTAATTGTGAAACATGTTACATCCCTAAGATAGGGGCATTCTCATAATTTAAGGTTTAGAACATTCATTGTGGGCAGTGGCGTGTGACAAAATTAGTAAAGTGTATAATCAGAGGAGAAATAATTCTAAAGCTGTTTAGTAGTATTAAGTGAGTATATGGCTAAAGCATGGGCAGAAACTAATTCTAGGAGGAGGGGATAGTTTTAAGAATGAATATAGTGAGCATACACATAATTAGGGATCTTTTTTTATCAATTTAAAGCATCAACAATGACATTACATTGAGGGAGCCTTATGTGATGGATATTTCAATAGAACAGATATGTCTACTATAGAGTGTCAGGCTGCATGGGAGGCATTGGGTAGGCTATAATGGAATGATTTTTTTAGCTGAAAGTGTGTGAACTATCAAAGTGATAATATTAGAGTTGACATAATTGTTGAATAGTGAAATATCAATAATAGAGATAAAGATATTGGAGCAAAACATGTTAAAATTTACAAATAACTGTTATTTAAGGGAACAAAGAAATTTTACCAGGTGATTCTGTTATGTATACAGATGAAGAATACATCAAAACTTATTACAACCATAGAACTAATTTCTCTAAAAATCTTCATTAAAGGAGGTTGCTTATGAGAAAAATATCTTTGCCAAGATTATGCTTTAATACAAATTATTGAGTAAGATAAATCTGCAAGACAGCTGTAGTGTAGTCACTTTTTCATTAATTTAACTACTGGGTTGCATATGCAAGTCAATTTGAACAGCACATATAAATGCATGAGAGTGTGTGTGAGAGAGCGAGGAAGGAATCGAAATAGTCCTTGCAAGAAGTCAATCTCCAATCAACTGTTTACTTCTTTTGTTAATAAGCATAGGACACATTTGTCCAACAGAAATTCTGCTTGTCTGAGCAAGTCATTCATCAAAACATAGCTTAGTATAGAGAGAGTTCAGCACATATTACAATGAACAAAGCATGTAAGATAGATGAAGGACAGTTCCCTATAATTTCATGTGCAAGTGGCGACTTTCCCAGCATAATAATGCAATGAGATATTCTAAGGTGTCTAGTCAGTGTATCTACAACACCAAACCAGCTGGCCACCTGAGAAGTTTACATCAATTTGATTTACTGTATAAAAGACTTGGTAATCAATGTTATTAAGAATACACAGTTAAAACATGATAAGGCAGCAGGAAGACTGAACTGTGATGTTTATTGGTTATATTTATAGGGTAATGGATGAGGAAAGAATTAGCAAAGGTAGAAAAGCATTAGGCCTAGCTTAGTTGACAGACTGAGCTTAACACAAACTACAAAGTTTTCTCTTTGTAGTGTGGCTCCTTAGGCTATGGCCTAGGTAGCCTATGCTTAAATATGGCACTGAATCAGTAAGTTCCCATATTTTCTTTTAGTCTTAACCAGGTGCGAAAACTCACTCTCACATGAATAAGTTGTTATGAATTTCGCTTACAGTGAAAAAAATTTTGGTTTCAGAAGCCTTAGGAAAAGAATAACTACAGTCAAAAAAATTACCAAGGAAGTGATGATTAGTCACACATGCACAACTATGCATATTACAAGAGCGAAACAGCCAATCAGCCACGATAATTCAAATCTTGTCCCAAACCCCCCAAAATTAACTGGCGAGCCCCAAGGCATTCGCATACCCCACTTTTAAAATATATAAATAAGTATAATAAAAATGAAAATGTTTAACATTTAGTACATCTTTCTTTTTAGAGTAATAAGAATTATCTACGGGAACAAATAACAAATTTCTGGTTATTGTAACTTTCACATAGTTCCATCTAACTTACAACAACTTGCATTGCTTTCATTTTCAAAGTAGATGTACGAACATACTTCTTACATTTTATTAATAAAGTAAATTTAAAATATCTTCCATATCTATGCATTATTTCAGGTAACATATCATTTGGTCTAAAAGTGACATTAGTTATTTCTATCCCTCTCCATGAACCTAAATACATTCTTTGAAGAGAACAACCCTTTAGTGGTGAATCAATTTTTACATTATAATCATCTGATTTTTGACAAACATTATGCAACATATCAGAACAACTAGGATGAATAACACCAACAGAACCATTGCTTCCATAAGATTGAACATATTTGTCAACTATAGCCTTAAGATTAACTGATGGTTTCATTTTTTCATCCTTTGTGGTGCCAACCTTAGCAATGACAATATGATTTTCAGAAAAAAAAGTTGTAAATTATAATATGAACCCTTGATAAAATAAATCTCTGATAAACATCAGCTAATCCTTTTAAACATTCTCCAGCCCCCATTCCAGAAATTGAAAATACTATAATCTAAGGTCAACCATTGTTTTGAATCATATCCAAAACCAGCTAAACAAGTATGTACTTTATTATCTTGTTGAGAATCAAATACTATGTCGTGAACAATAAATATTTTCCTTACTGATCCTGTTCAGGTATTAACTTCTTCGAGGTAGATGATATATCAGAATTCTCCAACGATTAAAAATACCGTCAAACCCGATGCCGGTATATCATTCAAAGAATCTTCTGGTTCTCCCTTGACAGGGGACAACCAAAACTTTTGATCATCATAAACACATAATAATCTTTTGTTGTATGAATTATCAGTTATATCATAGTTTGATATAAGTATAATTGGACGTTTTGCACGAAATTATCTTTGAACTAGAAAAACTTTATGTTAGTTGAAAAAGGAGCACCCTCAAACAATCTTTTCACTTTCATATCACACTTTCCTCCACCTTTCATACCAAAATTCTTAAAAAACAATTGCTTTATGTGTATTCCCCAAATTTTGAAAAGCAAAATCAGATGGGAGATGGTTAAAATATAGCGTTTTTAATATAATCCAACAAAATATTTGCCAATGAGCTTTTTCCAACTCCAGACAGAGCCCATAAATAGAGAACTCATGAAAAACCATGTTTCAAACCATCATTCACTAGCTCTCCTCCCAATTAGCGTAGGAAAGGTCCTTTGGCATTAGGAGGTATATCAATCAGAAGATTAAGCCAACAACAATATTTCAATGAAGGTGCAAAAGATATTGGTGTCAATACAGAGGCAAGACGGTGGACAAAAATTAATAGAACATCACAGACTCAAAGATTAATCCATTGAAAAGTTTTTCTACCTGTGGTCTATTCAATGACCCCGCAGGAATAGTTTGCCATAAGGTGTGTTTATTCCTACCAGTCATAGTGCAACAGAATTCTAGACAGGGCTTATATGATTTGTATTTACACATATTATACACATGATGATGTAAAATGTTACTTTGCACAAAAACAATTAAAAATATCAGCAACATTGAAAAATCTGGTATTAAAACAGATTATTGTTGGAATGGAGCCCACAAACCCATGCAATTGTGATACTTATGACTGCAGTAATAAACAGTGCATAAGATATTCACATATTAATGGTGCCATATACAGCTATTTATAATATACCTGAATTTTTGCTATGAAAATGTATTGCTGCCCCTGACACCATTATTACTTGAAAATTTTTTGTGATATATGCACTACAATGCTAAAAATAATTTCTTATTATTTATATCTTAACACATTAATACTGGTATTTAGTTTTTACAGTATCTCTATTATTTCTAACATAAGCATACAGGCAAGGAGTTTCATAGCATCACTACATCTGTGTTATTTAGAGCAAAAATAGCTAATTATTTTAATATGACAGTCATATATGTCACTGAGAAACACACTTCTACCCAATGATAGAAACATTTGTCATTACACCTGTGCTGGCACTTGGTGTAAGTAATAACTGATAAGAAATCACTTATCACAACAGACATATACAAGAAAAATTAATTTTTATTTTTCTTAAATTTTTATAACAAGTCAGCACCAGCCTGTTGTCCACTGTGTAGATCCCATATTTGCAACACGCTGACAAAAAGTCTATATTAAAGACGGGGGCAAGATATTCAACAAAATAATAATCACACTAGATTGGTGCCTTCGATAGCATGATGCGTTTATAGATCACTGCAATAACAATAAACATAAATAATGATACGGCTAGATGATGTTCGACAAATCGAATTCCAGTGAACAATTTCACTGCCTATACAACAAAAATATGAATGTGTTATTAAACAGCTGAGAAAATGGTCCTGTTTTCTGAATCTTTCAGGATCTATTCATGGAAGTGAAAATTAAAGTTCTGTATTGGTTTAAAAACAACCAAATTCAACATTGTCAACTGTTTCGAATATTCGTGAATATTGCTGTTACACCTAACATACTTAAAGACACTGTGAACGTCGCATTATTCAACTCATACAGGTTCATGAGTAAAATGAGCTCGCTCATATTCATCAATGGCCAATAACAAACTTGTGAACACGACGCGTATAGAAGGAGCGTCCATGTTGTTGTGGGACAGACCCAGCAATGCATGAACTGTACACCACACACACATAAGAGAAGTAAACTCACCTCTTGTTTAGTACGGACAGCACTTATTGTCTCCATACCGCCTCCTCCTGTTGTCCTGACAGACTAATAAGCAGTATTGTCCACTGTTATAGTCACACCACAAAGTACAACACAACTGAGAGCCAACGGTTATAATACAAAGATACTGTTTGTTAGAAATGAAACTTTCCATCCATACTTACGAGTGTTATTTTAAAAAGTGTACGCTATAGAGAAAAATATTCCATCTTGGTAAATGTGATGAGATTGCAGTCTCAAATATGTGTAATTAAAAAAGAGTCACCTAACTGGATGTTGCATATCAGTTTGCTCAATTTCATATGATTAATTGTGAATATGTAATATGCTGATGATTACTAAAGCAATCAATATCAAACTACATTGTGATAGATCGCATACACCGTCACAATTTCCCTGAACACCTTATTATACTTCTCTTAGTTTTTATTATTAGCTTAAATACTTTCAGTGTTTCATTTTCCCCGTTTACTACTCTTTTCCGATTTTCGAATTTTAAATTTACATTCCTTCAGCAATTTTTCTGTTGTTCAAAGAAAATAATTGTTTTTGAATAATGAGATAAATATTAAACAGATAAAGAAATAAACACATAATGTATTACCCACAACACAATAGACTCACCCCAACTACCTCAACATTAAACCATTCACCATCCTGGAAACTAAATAACGAAATATATTATCTATATTAGGAAAGACACAAACAAAATTGAATTTTTTCTTTAAATTAAAGAATTTTAAAACAAAACAAAAATAAGAATAGAAAAAAAAACATAACAAAAGTCATAAATTCTAAATTTCAGGAATACAAACATATATGAAATGATGATCAAGCTCAACAAAATTTCATTTAATTGTTATGGAGCAATCTCCCTGCACACCCATTTTCCCGCTATCTTGTACCCATCCATTTTGCCCTCTACCAATTTAACATTATATTCTTTTACCTTTGTTGGTAAATTATTCACCAGTTCTCTTGGTAATTTGTTCCAATCCCTGACCCACTTACCTATCTCCCTACACTCTTGGCCTGAAATCGAGTGCCAGCTTGTGGCCATGGTCTTCGTTTCCCATCTAAGCATTACTTTTAATTCTAAAACATTGTACACCTTGCACACTCCCGTGGCTCTCTTCACCCTTCTCCTGTCTTCCCATGAAGCCCATTCGAGTTCTTTTACGGTTTTATACTTCAAACTCCCCCTCCTCACTCTCTCCAACAGGATTTTTTTTTTTTTTTTTTTTAATACTACCTGTCCAATGAGTCCTGCCCAGTTGAGCTATCAGATGTTATGCCAATATATTTATATTTCGCGTCTTCAACTCGCCATTCTTTCCCACCTTATAATCAACCTTTAATTTTATATGTGTGTACTTAATAACTAACCCTGCTTTGCATTTATATTCATCCCATAATTACTATCACAGCTAGATATCATGTCCAGATCACCCGGCAGCTGTTTACAATACCGTGTTGATCCTTTTGTATAGCATTATGTCATATGCAAACAACCTAACTTCTGACATCAATACACTCATTTTTTAGAATACTCAATAGCAATGGTCCCAATACACTGTCCTGTGGCACCCCAATTTTTAATTCCACTTCGTTTGATACTGCGTTTCCTATCCTAACATCCTTAATGAATTCATATACCCAGAAAAACTACCTCTTCCACTTCAATAGTTTTTACCATATTTACCACCATTTAATGGCTCCTTCCGTCAGAGGGCTTTTAAAGGTCTGGTGCTACACTATCAATATGGCCTCCCTTATTTCATACCAAATATCTTGCATATGTCATAGGAACTGAGTTTTTCCATGAATGTCTTTGCCTAAACCAGGTTGCTGACTTGAAAACCACCCACTCTTCTCACATATAGAATCTATAATTTCCCTACCACTAATGTTAAACTGATTGGCCTATAATTTTCGACCTTATTTTTCGCCCCTCCTTTATGTACTGGTATTACTATCGTACTTTTCCAGTCCTCCGGTAAGCAGCAAGTATCCAGTCTTAATTTAAAGAGTATTTCAAGCTAAGGTACAATGACATATCCTGCTATTTTTAAGACATTTTATGTAATATTACCTACACCAAAACCCTTATCTCTTTTCATCCTTCATGATATCCTCGGTATGAATTTAATATCTTTTGGTCTGCTCATTTTTAATTGTGATGCTAAGCTCGTTCTCGGGTTTGCACCCTCCCAATTCTGAATCGTTGTCAACAATGGTTTCAAGTAACCAGTCACTTAAAATCTCTGCCCTTTTTAAATCATCAGTAACTTCTTCTCTATCCTTATTTATAATTGTCTCAGTTCTTACCTACCCCTCAGTTTTCTAACATAACCATAGAAATTTGTAGATTCATCAATCAGTGGTCCCCCTACAGTACTGACATCAGTATCAAATTAACAAAGATATTTAGCCAAAAATTCCTTCCAGCTACGTTATTATGAAACAAATCTGTTTCTTGAGTGTGGAAAATATTCTTCGCCAGGACAAAGACAACAGAATAGTAGATCTTGCCTCAGAACTCGGATCAGATGACGAAAAAAATTGCCAAACTCTTACAGCAAGGAATTAATTATATTCAATGGAATGCTTCCAACAATGACTCTGAATTCCCGGCTGAAATTAGAATATACTAGAATGTTGTTGGAATAAATACTTTTCCGGTGTTATCTGATTTAGACATTTCCGCTTTATAATTTCCTCTCACGAATATTGCAGTAGAATGGATTTTCAGTAGAGTAAATATTGTTAAAAATAAATTAATAAATAAGGAACTGGTTAAAAATTATGAAAAAATTGCAACAATTACGAGCTTCTAGCTGATGTGATTGCTGCAATTGGTATAGATATTAAATACTCCTCTAAATCCGGTACTAAAAGCGGCTCACGGGATCCAATTTCCGTCCCAATCTGCAGAAGCAATCCGTTAAAGGTCCTGCAAATTGCCACGTAAGTAGTCAAATTGGTCTGGCACTCGCGATATCAGGAAATTGGCAGAGCCCGATAGCCAATCCACAGATTGTCGCTGCAGAAAGGGAGTAAATTAAAACTTGCGTAGCTCGATTGCAACGAATTAGACAATTTCGCCTCAGTCGGCTTGAACAGAGAGCGAGTGCATTTCGTGCCACTAGTCGTGTGTGTAGTTAGAAATGTCTAAAAGGAAAGAGGTGAGAGAAAATATTTTCGAAATTTATTTTTAAAAAAAATGTCTCAATTGTGAGATAAACACAACAAAAACTACATAAACTGCAAAATGCGGATGAAGGATTTCAAGTTTGGATCGAAATTTTAAAGGAATTGGACCAGGAAGTAACATTTGTAGTCTTTTCTACTTCCTTTACTGAAGTGTTTTAGATGTTTGTAGATAGCCCTACATGTTTCAGGAATGATGTCTAAAAGCATTTGTGGTGAAATTGACGAACTAAATTTCATATGTTGATAGGTTTGTCTACTTGCCAAAAATTGCAAAGTACTGACTAATTGTTCTCTGGCGCTTATACTTTCATGCATTAGGGTTTTTATATACATATAAGGGATTACTAAGTGGAGTATTACTCCAAAACTTCCAGAATCTACTCACAGAAAATTATTAAATTCTTCTGACTGGGCTCCTCAAAATGTTCATGTAAGATAACTTTTTTACTATTAAAATCCACGGCTTCATCCGATATCTTCTTTTTCTCTCAGGACAAACTATACTACAGATTGTTGTTAAAACGATACCTTTTTTTTGTTGCTTTGACATAAAACGAGCCATTGTTAAGCGCTTGTAACAAGCAACCACGCGATCACAATGTAAACTAAAATTGGGAGCAAAATTGTGATGTTTGGAGGGAAGCCCCATTTGAATGTACAGCTGATGCCCCTGCAGGTTGGGACAGAAATTGGCTCGTGTGTAGCTCTCTAAAAGATTCATCTCACCAATCTGTATCTGTAAGTATCGCAACTGCAACGAAAGACAAACAGAGGCGCCGGGTTTTAGAAAACCTCGTGGGTGCTCATGCCGGTTCAAGTTTACGTCGCGATACACGACATCATTAACTTAAGATACAATGAGTGTATCAATGCGCGTGTGACTGAGGCTTTGATTTTGTAGCGACAATATTAACGGAGATTGTGGTTAGGTTGAAATTCGGCCTGGACCAGAATGAAAACAAAACCTTCAAGTCACAGCAAAAGGCACGAGGAATTTAGTTGTTTACTATATCACGTTGTGACGTCGTGTATCGTGACGTAAACTACTCCCCTCATGCCCACTTGATGACACTTTTTTTTTCTTTTTTTTTTTGAGCCAGCAAAGTCTGTGAACTAGTTCCGACAAGACTATCACTGGCGGTTTGCTGATTTCGCAGGGAATATCATACGCATCTTTTTATCCATAAAACATTTAGGGTTTCGTGCATATTAAATAAAAACTTTAAAATCCTTGACAAACATGAACGAAGTCGCAAGCACCAGATAGTACTGCATAATAGTGAAAATCGCATCTAAATCCATCCAGTAGATAGATTTCAAGTAATAAGCTAACAGACAGGCAGAGCAGGGAAGAAAGATTTTGTATTTTATAACGTGATTGAGTTACAAAGTTACAGATTTTCAACTTTATAATAGCAATAGATAGATAACCAATAAATTGTCTCTTGCAATTAGAAACAGGAGTTTATTATTGTTTCTGATTTGTATTCGTAAGGATCGCTAGATGAATGAAGTCGTAGATACAGCTAGTTATTAATATACAGAGGAGATCGAAAAAAAAGATGCATAGAAAATACTAGATTGAACAATAAGGAACGGATACCTTTCATAATAATAAAAATATAAACATGAAATCATTATATTAACAGTGTGTAGCATAATTTTTATTAGCTGGATATGTGTATTAGCTCGTACTTCAAGTAAGCTACATAGTTTTACTGAGGATTGTATGATCAACATTAATAAACCTTTTTAAGAAGCTACATTTTTAATTTATATAAAATCAGTTTTTTCAATGCAAATTTATTTTTTCAAACAGCTCTATTTATAAATGTATCAGCAAAATCTTATAGTTCCACATCATCCGCTATTTCTCGGTTTATGTGCACTACCATGCTATCACTCGATCTTTGCTGAGCCATAGTACTCCTCAAATAAGTTTTTTTTTCTTCTCTGAAATGCTGAAAATGATCGTTCTGCCGTGCATGCCGATACTGGAATAGTTGAAACGATTTTTAACAATTTGATGATTCCAGGCATCATATCTTGGGTAGATTTGCGAATCTATATAACCGTTATTCACATTGTTCAGTCTGGCATATTTTGTTAATGCAATTGCTAATAGCACGATGAGGAACCAACGATCCACATCAATGAGATCTTCGTGGAACCCTTTCAGGAAACTGCTGCTTGCTTCATTTTAATCAGTAACAAATAGCTCCACTCAAATGTGTCATAGCGTTTTTAGTAAAGTGCTGGTCGCTACGGCCAATGACTTTATCTAAAACTACAAGATATATTTTTTATGTCAGTCAGCGCGCGAGGAAAACTAATGCGTTTTACTTGATGAATCGTCTACATGTCTATTTATCCTCATTTTTGGAGTAATTAACGTTGATTAGTTGATTATCAAATGTAAAAACTGAGTCAAGAGCCGATTTCCAGGAGTTTTGAAATTTTTCGCCAGTTCATTGGGATGATACGACGTGCTTGACAGTATTATCTACAGATTTTTGCAGATGGAAAGAAGTCTTATGTAAATTTGCGTTTAAAACCTTTCGATACGAACGAGAATTTCTATCAGAAATGTTAATAAAAAGAGATTCAAAAGATTGAAGAATTTAAAAAAATCATTTTGCTTTCGCGCAGGTATTATCTTCCAAACTTTTTGTGTAGTTAAAAAAACATAGCAACACACTATAATTGTTTAGAATAGTTTTTAAGGAAGATATACGACAACACTGTCTTTTTGGTTAAAAAGGCAGCAAAGAGAGGTTCATCGCTAGCTGCCTGTAGTGGTTCAAAACAAGCTTGATGTTGCGATGAACCACGCACGAAAACAACACGCTATAATATCTCTTATTACATGTACCTACATCTTCTATAGTCTCTTGAAAAACCAGGTTTAACGAGTGAGCGGTGCAATGCACATGAATTGACCTTGCTTCAACAGGATTAATCCACAATTGA
>JARYHS010006964.1:11175198-11192446 GCA_031002005.1 Vandiemenella viatica | reverse complement strand
TGAAACTCCTCGCCCCTAAACTCATTCGAACCGGGAACCTTTCGATCTTTGGTGAGCGCCTTAACCTCTGAGCCATCAGGCCACTCATTATATCCACCCACAGAGACCAGTGAACACGTATGTAGCCTTCCTCGACTCGGAAAAGCAAGGGGTAGCGTGCTTGCTTCTCGTTGCAGGGGTCGCCGGTTCGAGTCCGGCCTAGCGCATGGGTGGTAGTAGTAACTCTGTCCATAACAAACACTAAGCCAGGATCTTCGTGTGACGCAGGTAATCATCGCATGTATAAATATTGAGAAACTCGTAGAAAAGCTGCTGGTTCGCTACGCTAGCTGTCTTTGGGTCGGGCAGCGGAAAAACCTAACAACATACGATAAGTTTGGTTTTGGTGCGGAAGCTGGTAGCTGATACACAGAAGAATTATCCTCAGTCATCATCCAGAGATAACCACGAGTGGGATAATTCTAATCTTCTGTTTGAGATTCAGGAGTTTTATTTTAAAAGTTCAGCGACTAATAACTGTATTCATCCAGTGGCGGATCGATCAGTTTTTCGAAACGGGGCAAAAAATTCTGAGATTTCCGCCGCGTCGAACATTAATTTGACACCCCAATTGTTGCCTCGCCGACAACGCATGTCGACACAATGCATTGTTGTCTTCACCCTGGATAGTAGTAAAGCTAAAAAAGCCGCGACGTAACCCGCCGCCCTTCAAAGAGCCCCCACCCCCCCTCAAGTTGCCGCCGAGACAAGCGCAACGGTCCTCCCCTCCCCCCGCCCTCAAATCCTGGACTGATTTCATTCGTGATCCAAGAATGATTAACAGTGTTGTAGTTTGCGACTATTTTTATTTCCCCGTCTTCAGAACTTTTGTCACATAAGGACAGACTATGGAACTAAAACTATTCCTAAAACTTATAATATTCGCTATGGAATTTTTGATTTGCTTCATATGATCTCTACCCAGTGTGGTGGGTGAGCGGTCAATGGTCTGGCCTCACGTTCAGGAGGACGCCTTTTCGAATCCCCGTCCGGGCATCCAGATTTGGATTTTCCATGGTTTCTCCCAAATCACTCCAGGCGAACGCTGAGATGCTTCCTTCAAAAGGCCATGTCCGAATTCCTTCCAGTTCCTTGAACCCAGCCCAATCCCGCATCTAATGACCTCGACGTCTACAAGGCGTTAAGCCATAATGGAGCGTCCATAAACTACGTAGCTCCATTTTGATCTCCTCTGAACCCCCCTCCCCACACGTAGCCCGACGTGGATTTTGCCTTTAACCTCCTTTCCCCTTTCCGCCTGTCACGTAGCTTTTTTTCCCTATTGATTCCAGAAGACATTTTTGTACCGTTTTCTCTTGTCAGACTCTGCTAAATTACATATGGAGATAATTAAATGACAGAAATAAATATTCACATGCTGTTGTGCATTCTGCACCTCATTTTAACTGTGACAAATAATATGAATGGAAAGCTACGTTGCTTGGCCCGAACCCCGCTCCACCTCACGTAACCCAGCGTTGCTTTCCATCCAACGCCCTCCCCTCAACCAAGCCACGTAGTTTATGAACGCTCCCCTTAGTAAAATAAATATATCATCTTCTCCACTAACTTAATTATTTTTAACTTATTCACAAAATCATTATAAAAGTTTAACTTCTGTCTCTTCCCTCTGAAGCAGCGAATAGGAACAACAATCAAGCAATATGGATAAAGAGCCTTGTTTTCTGGCCAAATAAGTTTGAAATCGGCGAAAACTTGCTCACTGTACCGGGAGGAAAATACTATAAAATTCCTGTGCTCTCAGTTTGAGCGGTAGCAATCTCTAGGCGTGCTGCTTCCTCCTCACTGTCCAGGCTTCTCATACAGCGCGCTATGCTATATTACATCTTCATTATTTTACATGTATGTATCATCACATTATCTGGAAACAAAATTATTCTTTACGACTTTTAATGTGGATTTATGGTATTATCAGCAATGTTATTAAATTTTATTTCGCTCTGTTATCATTACATTATTTATGCCTGTCGTTGCAATAAGTAAAAAATTGCTCCCTTCCTCATTTATTGTTTTGCAGTTCGCCCGCCGACACTAGAGTGCTGTTCCAGATTATTCGACATCGTTGGTGAGTTCTTTTGGACTGCCTAGAATCCTGGTCTTTGCATTTCTGTTACCAGGTGATACTGTTTCTTTTAGTGTTGATTTTTGATGTTGGCGCGCCTTGGGGTAAGACCGACTCGTATGCCGTGACGACACTCTCTCATGACGTCATGCCTCCTCTCCAACGCAGCTCTCTACTCCATTAATACATTATCACCATTCTATTTTATTTGTTCATTTGAGGTTAGATATATGTTCACTACACCAATCCAAGCGCATTCATACACATGCAGGCTGCAGTAAAACATCTAAACCGCGCACACAACGTTTTCTTTATGTAACACAGCTTTCAATATGAAAGGCAGGTGAACTCAATGTTATCCAAGCAGCTATTGGTGATATATCTTCAAGTCAAAATGGATGAGGGGAGATAATTCTTTATATTTGCTGTGTATATTTCACCGATATCAAAAAGTCATAGAAATAAATTATTTACACCTTCGGTTACTCACATATAGTCGCAAAGATTCAAGGATTTTAGGAGATAATTCAGAAGATTTTTCAATGATTTTAGCAGTTGATTTTATTTATTGCAATTTCAAACGAGTCCGCAATAATTGCTGTCAGTTACCCCTGTTGCTTAAGAAAAATAATTCCTTTTTTAAAAATTTATTTCTTGTTCTGAATGTTATTCAGTCTATTTGCTTCGTACTCACATTGTAAAAATGTATCAAACATAACTTACCCAATCTGATAGAGCGTAATTATTTAATAGCTACCTCTTTGTCGTTTCTGATTTGTAGCTGGATGACTCGATATTTAGTGCAGTCCTGCAGTTCAGGTTCCCTCGCCTTGAGATGTGTCTAGTTAGCCTCTCCTACTTCCCGAGCACTGGCTCACTTTGCCTCCTTCATCCAAAATCCGGTAACGCGATAATGTTATTTGCTTTTATGGTGTCAATTAGGTTATGTATTTTTTCAGTTATATAATTTCCTTTCTACTTGAATACTTTATTTAATGTTTCATTTTTCATATCTTAAGGACTAATATTCAGACTTTTCTTTAACTTTTCAGCTGTTGATTTATATATATATATATATATATATATATATATATATATATATAGCATTTGGGAACTGGAAACACGCAAGTGTCTTTTCTCAGCGTACACCTGCTATGTTAAGTATCCGTCCCTGGAATTTATTGATAGTCATTGCAAAGGCTAATTTTATACTATAGTCTTTTAAATAGGAATTAGTAGGTCTGTCGGAATTATTTGGATTCGAGGAATCAACACACCTTTTGCCATTCCATTCATGATCATAGCTTTCATTTATGTTGCGCCCCAAATTGTCAATATCGATATAATGCGTTGTGTGTGTCTATGAAATTTATGAACAGATTATACAGAAACTGACTTCAAGAGAAAGAAACCCTGAGCCACTGGCAGAATATTATGGAGACCTACACACGCCGTACCTCTGTCTGTCACCTTACGGTAGTTTCTTCGAAATTTAATGAAAAAGTATGTTATTTTATCCCGAAAAAGTAACGTCATCCAGTAATTCTATTCCGACATAGGCGTCAAAATGATAATAAACATTATAAATACAAACTAGCTGTTACCCGCGACTTCGTACGCGCGGTCTTGAGTTTTTATTGATAGAATTGACTACAGAAAGTTGTAAGCTAAGGAAAAGATTTCCCTAAGAATATTAGCATTGATGACATCTGATGTGCTTCTAACAACAAGGCAGATCGTGCCACGGAGTGTGGGATGAATGGTGACGCTCTTGCTTCCTATAAGGGAGGACGCAGGTTCGAATCCCCGTCCGGCCATCCAGACTCGGGTTTTCCCAAATCACTCCAAGCGGCCATGGTTAGAATTCGTTCACGTTCTGGAGCTCCTGTCCTTTCCTGCCTCTAATGACCCAGACGTTGACGACACACATTTATAATATTAGTGTAACTTGTTCAAACTTTTCAAAAGAACCACCCATTTCCACAAACGCATATTGTACAACTATATTTTCCCTTGGTGTTACTGAAAGAAATATAACATTTTTCCCTGAGATTTATCTATTGTTTTTTTAAATTTACCTCAATTTATTGCCAGTGATAAAATGCTACTATCTATTATTCAACTTTACAAAATGTTTAAAAAGGTTTGTTTTGTTTTACTCTATATCTCATCATTGTGTTGGATGTTTGATGTGGTGGTAGCTGTATGGCAGCAGCTTTTGACTGGTAGTCTAATTGTTGGGACGCTTATTTTAAGGCTCTATTTGACGAGTTTTTGGGCCATTTTTAGTGTATTTAGCGTGAGGCGCAGTATTTGGAAATGTCGTTAGAGGACATTGTTATAAAATACGGGTTTAGTGGAAGCTCCGCGCGTTGTAGGCGCGTCAGTCTGGTTGCTACAGATTGAGAAATTTAGGAAAGTTTTGTATAGCACTCAGGGCAGTTTAGCGGAGCCTTTCCTCCTATAGCAGCGAGGAAGTGTGCATAGGCGCTCCACATATTTGTAGCGGAGCAGATCGAAGTCTTTAATTGCTCGTGTAGGTCGCTGAATTTATTTGTTGTTTGATGAGGAGTAAGTGAAGATTCGGCAGTGTGCTGTTTGGTGTTTTAACGTCTTTCAGATAATTCTGAGATTCTCGGAACAGTATCTGGAAACACAGTGTTTAACCTCAATATCTGAAAGTATAGGGACTTTTAATTTGTAATAGAGGGCCAGTTTACCTTCATCAATATTTATATCCGAAACAGTAGTTTTAAATTTTTCGTTTCATAACCATAAAGATAGATGAGAATGGATAAGATAAATGAAAAATAAATGACAGCTTGAAATTAAATAAATAAATTTGACATTATTTGTTATTGCTAGAGAAGCGACACTTATTATTCAGTAAAGTGAAGATAGTAAGATGCGTTAAACTTGTGTGAAACATAGATATAGGAAACGAGATTTAATGGTTTGATAAGTGTTGCGCAAATAGTATGAAACTATTAATGGAGACGTAGTTACGTGATATGACTAGGTCAGCCACCTTTTTGAAGTTCTAGTCAGATAATATTTTGAACCGAACATTTGATTCAGAAACTGATTAGAATAATTTCCAAAGTGATGTAATTAACATTGTGTGCAGTATAACCTTCTGATAAATTTATTTCAATTTAAATATCAATTGGGCTGCTTGTTTGTATAAGAAATGAAGTATATGAGAATTTGAAACTATTATGTAAATTTATTTGGAATACTGCAGTAGCTTTGGAAACTCTTTCTGTTTCTGTTGCTTTTTGAGTTTCAGGAAACTGAAGTAGCCCAAAGTCTCTATTGAATGCTTGCATACCCATTTAATACTTACTAATCCTTTAGCTGGACCATGATATGTAACAATATAGGTGACATGCAGATTAAAAGATATAAGGTTATTGAAAACTTTTTGTTTTGGTATTCTGTGAGTTATGTCTCGGAATTATTTAGTAAATACCTCATCCAAGTCATTTATTATTTGTATAAAATAAGCGACAGGAAGTGATGAATACGAAATCAAAACTGGTGGTACCACATGTTGACAGCGTCACACGGATAGCTTTTGTTGTGCACTTCTTTACTTGTATTGTAGCTCCATATGCGATGTCTTTGGAGATCAAATCTTTAAACTGTGAAGATTTAAAAAAATATTTGGTGTATTATAATCTCTTATTAAATTCCTTATTAATGTTTTAGATTATAATAAAACTGTTAACTCCACTGCAACCAGGACTACAATGGACCAGCGGCGCCGGAGTGCGCTGCTTCGAGCGGCGGAGAAAGGCAGGAGCAGAGCCGTCACGACGCTGGCGGCGGCGGGGGTGGACGTCAACGTCGCAAGTAAAGGCAGACAGACGGCGCTGCACTGGGCAGCAGAGCGCTGCGACGAGGAGGCGGTGAGGACCTTGCTGGCGGCCGGAGCCAGCAGGAAGTGTGTTGACAACCCGAGAGGACCCCACTGCACCGCGCAGCGCAGGCAGGAAACGCCAGCGCGGTGCGGCTGCTGCTGCACGGAACAGACGTCGATGCGAAGAGCGGTATCGGCTGGACGCCGCTGCACCACGCGGCCCTCTATACAGACAGCGTGGAGACGGCGAGAGAGCTGCTGAGGGCCGGGGCGGACACTGCTGCCAGAGACAAGTGGGGGAGAACTCCGCTGCATCTGGCGGCACAGTGAGGCCATCTCAATATGGCGTGGCTGCTGGTGGAGAGAACAGACGTCGACGTGACTGACTGCCATGGCTGGACGCCGCTGCACCGCGCAGCCTCGCGTGGCCACTCGGCCGTGGTGAGAGTGCTGCTGCAGGCCGGCGCGGACAGGACGGCGAGGAACAGAGACGACGAAACAGCGTTCGATCTCTGCCAGGGAGAGACAAAGCAACTACTCAAGTACATATAGGCTCTCTTCCTAAACTCTCGCTCCATAATGTTTGAATAAAATGTCAAAGAAACCATACTATTACCCTTTTTTATTCAAGATGTATGATAATACTTTTCAGTTATTACCACTAAACCAGTGATTTCACCAATTTCTAACAATTTCTAGAAACCATTATTTCTGTATTTTCTTAATTTACTTTTTTTAAAAAACTGGAAACTTTAACAAATGATCGTTTCTTTTGTGCAAAATAAAATTTTTGAATATATATACTGCTGCAAAATTATTATTTATTTTATTGGTAAATATCTACATTAAGATTATAATATTTAATCTATCCATTCTTTGCATCTCACTTCTTTTCTTTCTTTTTCCTTTTTCGCTTTGTTTTGTTTCTTAAAATCCTTAGTAGCAAACATTACATTACAACATTATATTTCAGTCCTTATAATTATTTGCTTACTAGCGAGCTGGCGATGGCGCTGCCTGTTATTTCAGTTCTTGTGTTCAGACTAATTGGTTGTTTCAATTCTGACTTTCACATTTTTGTATAGTAAATCAGTAATTGTGTTAATGTCACAAACCGCTAATAATATTCATAATTTATTTATGATGGACAGAAAATACTTTATGCTGGACAATGACTAGTTGATGTACTGTTTTACCAAATTATAATATAAATAATATTTAGATTCTGCTACACAACCAATTTCTTAAAACCAAATTTACCCTGTACATAACATTATTTGTAGTTGTTGTTTTGCTTACTTAATACATGAACATTAATTGTCTAGGAATCATGTCTGCATCAAAACCTTTTCTTGTTATGGCTGTTGGCTCGCCGACTGATGTGGTTTGGCTGAATTTCTGTCTGGACCATAACAGAGAATTTGCGCAACCACAGAGTAGTCACAGTGACGGCTTTTACATGTAACCATATCACTGCCATAAACGGAACTCCAATTATTCCTCGTCAGTTTGCATAATCCAATTCAACAGCTCTTCAAAATATCAGTTATAGTGAAGCCATCAGCAATCGAGCTTCACACGACACTCCTCCAACAATAGGATATGTGACTATTACTTTTGTAAAGTATTCAGTATTGTAGCTGCGAGTTTACTATTACAAAAAAATTATTTTATCTTGAAGAAGCAATAGAAAAATTACAAAATTTTGCGATTTTGTATGTTGATTTGATTACTGGTATCAAAACACTCTTAGCTGTATTTCGTCTCTGGTGACGTCAGGTCTCATTATGTGCTGCTATTAACAATATGGCGATTCTATTATATTGTTGATAAAATGAGTTCTACAGTTTACATGTGGTATGTAGTACCTCATAGTGTAAATCCATCAATCAAATTACCAAAAGAAAACTTTATATTTTTCTTACAAACAAGGTTAAAAGGTGAGAAATGTTTCTAAACCTGGCATGATGTAACGTTACAAATTTTCTACAAAACTTGAATTAATTATTGTGAATAGCCCTTTCATATATATTTTTTACTTAATATTTTGTCATTTTCAATATGCCTTAACATTTTGTCTGTGACGAAATAAAGTGACTATCGATGATTGTCATTTTTGTAGTTAAGTATCATTTGCTCCCATAAACTCAACTTCAGAACCTTTTGAAATTAGTCAGACATCATCTATATGACTTGACACATCTTTTAAAACAATCCCAGTACATAACTTATTAATAAAACTGGTAATTTTTCCAACATATATTTTTAATTTCCATAATGTCATTTCTGTTATGACTTCGCTGTTCGTTATTAACAAGTTCTATGATTGGTTTATTATTTAGAAATAGCCAATGGTTAATCCTAATACAGTTACATTTTGATAGATTTAGCTATAATTTATCATCACAATTAATATATCATTTCATTTGAATATTGGTATACTGTAGCAATGAATGTTTGCAACTAGTTCATTATCTGCTTATGTCCACAGCAGTTAAGCAACATTATCACTGTATCCACTGCCTCTGCTAAGATCAGCCCAATAAAATGATATTGAGATTTTAATAAAAATTCTTTCTAGGCTATATAAGTTTCTTAAATCCATTCCCTAACGCCTAATATTGAAATAAAATGTGAAGAAAAGTTCACATTCTTATGTAACTTGTCTTAAGAAAATAACAATAAGCAAACTTTAGAGCACAAAAACAGACTTTCAGTTTTGAATACATATGCTGTGATGGAGGTTTTAATATTGCGGAATTTTGATGTGCAAAAGTCACTGTTTTATCAAAAAAAAAAAAAAAATCCAGCATCGTCATATTATTTGTTGGCAAATTCAGCTTCACTTGCAAATATTATTTGTTTCATTGGATGTTAACCATAAGTAAGTAATACGTTCTCATAACCCCTTAAATATGGGATGCAGAAATGGTCAAAAATATTATCCCAATCAAGGTTTGAATGTAGGACGTTCTCAATGCGGTTATCACTCTTCAACCACGCAGCTACCCGGACACTACTTCTTAGTTGCTTCTCAATATGTTAATAGTAATGACTTAAACATCACAATGAAACGCGGTCGGTAAATAAATTAACAAAAGAATAAATTAAGTTTTGTTGAAAATTTTTTTTTATCTATAATTTTTCATCTGCAATTAAGAAAAATGACCCACAACATCCAGTTATTTAATTTTTGTGCTTACCTTGCACCGACATTATAGCTTGCGTTTTTCTCGTCAATTTTCTCCTAAAGAAACTAATTTATAGTTTTAATCATTCATATAAACGATTTTTGTTAATCTCTAACTTTCAATTTAAATGATTCTCAAATTATAGCAGTTACAATTTTAAGCTCCGCAGAATTAAAGTCATAGGTTGTTTCAGTAGGTAGCCCAATAAATAAGGTTCTATTTTTGGTATTTTTTCGCTGTAGGTTTTTACAAATTGTTCTCCATTTTGTATTAAAAACGTTATTTCATTAATAACAAGAAATAACCAGCAACAAACAAGAAAAATAGTTGAAAACTTGGAGAATATTAAACGTTCCATTCGAAACCGCTGCGTCTATAGGCACGTGACGTCACCAAAGTGACCACAAATCCTGGAGCGTTTTCTGTCACATAACCAAAGGTAAGGGAAAAAAATAATTTTTATCTCACTTTTTTATTAAAATAATGTTTCTTTCAAAAATTAGAAAAAAAAATAGCTTCCTGAAGCGTTAATCTACACGAACGACTACAATTTGTAATATATTTTCAATTCTGTCAAATATCCTATTTAAGAACACACTCACACTGCGCCTTTTAGACGTAGACGAGGCATACCGACACACGCCTCCGCATTTTGTTTGACTGCTCTGCACCAATTAGGTGTGGGTAACACTGACCAGTCCAGTCGCACAAAAGAGAGTGTGGCTGAGCACCTCTATTTGCGAACTTCTCACGTAGTATACTACCACTGTTCTACTCATCCTCCGATTTTGGAATGAATCAGACCATTCCTCCTTGGTATGGCAATTTTCACAAACAGTTCGGTATGCATGGTTTCTTCACCACGAAGCCAACATTCAGTTTGGGGATGAAATGGGGCAATGAAAGGATTTTGACAAAGTGAGCCATAAAATGGTGTTAAATAATATAAAAATTTATTGTAATTAATGGAAATGTGATTTTCTGTGTACAATAATTCCGAAAAGAATGTAAGCATATAGTTAGGTTATGATACGCAGTATCAAAAGAATTTGAAAAAAAAAGGGGGAGGCACATTGTAGTGTATTGGGACCATTTAGTTGATAGTTTACCGTCTTAAGTTAGATTGTTTGCAGATTACACAATTTTATATAAGAGAATTAAAACGGGAGAAGACTTCGGATAAATGCTGAGAAACCAGGGCAAGATATCTGACTAGGTTGGCTAACATGATCAAGATAAATGGAAAGAAGAGTCGCCTTATTAAGTACACAGATAAGAAACAAAAAGCTGATAAATATTGTAAGGTGAGGAAGGAATTGCATGTTGCAGAATTGAAATCTAAATACCCTGGCATTAGGCTACATTTGATAATAAACTGGGCAATACACCATGGATAGGCGTTAGAAAAAGGTTTCAAAACCTTTCACATCTTGCAGGGAGGATGCTCCAGCGAAATAAGGGTACTGGGTTACACAACTTTGGTCAGACCATTGCTTGACTATGATGGTGTAACTCGGGACACA
The DNA here is from genome assembly GCA_031002005.1 of Vandiemenella viatica. Lineage (NCBI taxonomy): Eukaryota > Metazoa > Arthropoda > Insecta > Orthoptera > Morabidae > Vandiemenella > Vandiemenella viatica. Next base: position 11,181,748 of record JARYHS010006964.1, on the reverse strand, counting down.
TTTTTTGAGCATCAAATACTGGAGTTTGAAAGTGTTGATAGAAGGTTTTCTAGATTTGGTTCTGGAACTTACTACACAATACAATCAGTAACCGAAGAGTCTAAAATAGGGATCTTTGGAAGAAAGACAGGAGGAGGGTTGAAAAAGTGTTGGGAGCCTATATTGGTAATAAAATATGGAATGATACTGGCGGGAGAATTATTGCATGAAAGGAAAAAATGACAATGACCACAAGCTAACTCTCGATTACATGCATAAGGGGGCTGGAAAATTTTCTTAGTTAAAAATTAGAAAAGGGCATAAGTAGGCGGGTGCAAGAGAGGGCATAAAAAGTGTCTGCCGGGAAACTGCCACTTGGGTTTGATCTCCGTCGCATTTAATTTAAATGAATACTCCATAATCAGGAAAGTTTTGGAGAATACCAGGCATTCCATCACCTCGTTTACTTCTCGGAAGATGCAATATTACTTTTTCTGCTACAGTTTTCACGGTAATCACTATTAATAGAAATTGGATTAATATTGTTTAAATTTGTTGATATTTCAGTCTACTAGCGTCTCTAAAGTTTGGTTAGCCCTGCAACATTCACAGTGTCAGTTTCCGATTGCTTTCTACAATAAATATCTGACACTGAAGCTGTTATGTCAAAATTTACATTCACGTTAGTAAATAAGAGTCCATAAAAATTCGGTTTATACTGACTTTAGAATTACTCAAATACCTCAATTTATTTAATTGCAATGGAATGCTCGCTAAGGTTTCAATTTCCCAAAACATCAGTCTTTTCTCCTTCCCATCTGTTTACTTTTGCCATCAACGAATTTCACTCTAAAATTCTGTCAGCCCTTTTCGTAAATTAATCCAATCACTAACTCGGTCTTCTACTAAAAGATATTTCTTTTCTTTCTTATGCCATAAATAAAGAAGTGTCAACAAATTTTCATGGTCTTTTTCTTTTTAGCTTCCATGCACCTTGCAATACAACGGTTATCTCCGTGTCATTATCAACTTTTGGATGTATAGATTTTATTCAAGTTAAATATGTCTTTGGAACAAGGTACAAATAATTTGCCGGGGAAGAATATGGTTGAGTCCGAAATAAGAAAAGATATTAGGGATTATTGTTGCATTTATTTAAAAATATAAAAAAAGTTTTGTTTGTGCTGGGACAATAAAAGTAAGCTTATATCAGCCAAAGTATCTTCCACTAGTTTAATCTGAAGTTGGATTCCAAGACAGTTGCGATTCAAACTGAACGTTCTACTTTTAGTGAAACACAATTACCTTTTAATAATTGCACACTATTCTATCCATATTTAATACAATGTATGCATGCATACCTGAATTAAATGTGATTTGAATTTAGTGGCGTAGAAAAAAAAATTCTCGATGGTATACACACATAAAAGTGGAATATACAACTAGTTCTGAAATTTTGGATTGCGTTATTTATCTTAAAACTGTAAGATACTTTCTTCGTAGAAAATTGTTCAATCCTCAGTTTTCAAAAGAATTCTAATTGTTTAAGTAAAAGAATGCGCCAAGCTCATAAAAACGCAATTTTTTTCTTTGATCATAAATAACTTTAAAACCGAAACTGATATACATATCGACTTTATACACGTTATTCTAAAATTTAGCTTCAAACGAAATTTCAGTTTGATAATAATTTTACAGAAATTACTACTTTTTTCCATGTTACTGGTCTGTGAGATCTTAAAGGCAGATTAATTAGAAATGGTATACAGGTGGAAGGGAAATGACCAGAAACTAGCATCTTGTTCATTTTAAGGTTGTGAGAATGTTATCGTTAGTAGGAAAGGAAAACAAACAATTTTAAAAAAATGGAAGGGGATTTTTGCACCAAGGGCTGTAAGACGGTAATAAAAAGTAATAATTAGGAAGTAATAAGTAAGTGACTAGAGAAAATGCCACCGGGATTTGAGCTTTTTCGCAATTCATAGTAACCAGTGTATTAATTTTCATATTTCTTTAATGTAATAAGAAATTGATTAACAATCTTTATCCCGGAGAGTCACAAAAAGGAAATAAGTATCTGGAAAATATTTTTGGTGTGGATGGAATGAGAGAACGGCAATTAACAATTTAAAATTTACCTAGTTACTTTACTGACAGAAACTGAATATGGATTTTATGCCGTGGAACGTGCAATATCTTTATAGAGCAACTGTTATCTACCAGCTGTTTGTGTGTCGTACGTTGTGTATTTGTTGTAACGTGTTAGTAATATTCTCTATTTATCTCTCAAGACATCTAGAGGAGGTGCTAAGGAGCCAATAGAGGCTGTTTATATTAAGGAAGAGGTGGGTCTGTGCCTTTAATCTATGGAGTGGTACAGTACACGCAAAGCTGATTACTGTCCCACAACATGGACAAGTCTTTCATTTCTAATTAGTTGTGAGAGTTTGTTGTTATTTACCTGTATGTGGCTAATATACAATCCCAAGTGACCACATTTTATCTATTAACTCGTATGAAGTAAATCGCATGAAGCTTACCTTATGTATAAATATGATCAGTGGCGTAGCTAGGTTAACAAGGGCCCTGGTGCAAATAATTTATTTTGGGCCCTCAGGCCTGATGGACGACCTTTTTTTGTTTTGTGTTGCTTGTAGGGGCCCCCTGAGCTGAGGATTGGGGCCCTTAAGTTGTGCTTAGGGGCCCCTGAGCAGTGGTTGGGGCCCCCCTGAGCAGTGAGGGCCCTTAGTAAGGAGCTTCCTGTGTCTCAGGGTAGACGACTGTAGAGCTAATAAAACGGTCGCCAGTTTCCCATGAAAGCTCGTGGGCCCTCTCAACCGCGCTTGGGGGCCCCCTGAACGTAGGGGCCCCGGTGCACTGCACCGCCTAGCCCCATAGTAGCTACGCCCCTGAATATGATGTGTTTGTATCAGTTGGAACAAATACTTTTACAAGTAACTTTGGACGTGGTTTTAGAGGGTGTTTTTCCCTTGTTAGTTTGATTTTTTCGTTTAAAGCATTATTTAGTCATCATAATGAATCAATATCGAAATCTTGAATTAGTAACTCAGAAAGCAAATATCTATTTCCAGCTGTCTGACAACATATTCAGACGATGAAATTGATAAGAAAATTACTAATAACTTTCAATGGGCTGTACGATGGTTTCTGTCCGGGAATAATTTTTTTGTGTATTTATGATTATCTGATCGACAATATGTTGCAGATGACTTACCTAAGCTTGTGTTTACATGAATTTGCGCTTAGCTGTTTTCTTGAATATTTGCTCTTCTGTTTTAGTTCTGACAGTATAATTCAATTTTTTTAAATATATGTTGGTCCAAATAATGGCAATGACTAAGTGATAGGGCCTACTAGTATAAAATCTCGAAATGTGAAAAAATAAACTGACCATATAAGATAATATGAGTAATTTTACATCTGTTAATTCCTCTTATTGCTTACAATGGGTGTGAGCAAAAGTTTCATGGAAAATTATTTACACATGTTGCATTACAGAGAAAAACGTTTATCTGTGCAGTATGGATGTTTCAATAAAATAATATCATTGTGATGACACATTCTATTACTTCCCAGTTTGTTTATATCCTAATAATGGAAAAAGCTAAAGATTGAATAATTGAACAAGATCGATGAGGTATGTACCATCTGGATATTATTTCCCGTTAAATGGATGATATGGATGATATATCACTTTACTCAATACAGCCACCGTTATGTTTTCATGCCTTGGAGTAATCTGATAGGGCCCCCACATTTCTGCATTTTTATTAAATTCTTGGCCACTTTTACGCAAAATGTGTATGGAGAACATGAAGGAGATATTATATCAAAGCATTTAATCCAAATATTAAGAGATTAATGCTATTGTTGGTAGATGGCGTATGCCGCTAAACCAGTAACGCCTGTCCTTTGTTAGAAAGACAAGACAAAGGAAAAAAAATCAGTACACTATTTTTTCCTAATATTTTAAGTATCAGTTCTACTGGTTTGTTAGCAAAAATTATATTTCGTTAATGTTGAGAATTAATTATATTTCACTTGTACATATTGTAACTACAAACTAATATTTATTTACGTTTACGTCGCGATATACGCCGTCACTAAAGTGCGCTGCAGTGATTGTATGAATGCGCGTGTTATGGAAGCCTTCATATTGTAGCAGCAATATTGGCGGAGATCGTGGTTATGTTGAAATTCAGCCTGCTCTGAAATCACAACTGAACCTTCTTGTTACAAATATAAAGCACAGGGATTAGTGATATATAAGCATAAACATCCACATCTAAGAATCACAAAAAACACATTTTGGGGTAAACAAGCGTTATAAACCACACAATAATACGCAATTAAGGTGAACATACAAAAGTTAAAAAACCTACCTCTTGTTTAATATATCCACAATTTGTTGCATTCATATCACTCGGTTAAGATGATTCTGAATAATAAAATACAAGCTACGACTATTTGGTATCAACACATGCTCAAGTGGTAATGAATAGTAAAAATGAGCTTACTTCAAAAATACTGCATATTACAAGGATATCATCCCACTAAGGTTTTCTGTGGATACTTTGATAAGTGATTAAACTTATCACCAAATAAATTACACGTTTCAAACTGTAGTCATCTTTCCATCACCTAATATAACGTTTTTTTAGAAACATATACTTTTAAAAAAAGATAATTGTAATCATATAAGGCTACTGATGAGCCTCCAGTTATTATTATTATTTTACATAAATATTTCGTTCTATTACGCGAACACCTGATAAACATCAAGTAGGAAAATGGTGTTGATGCTGTTTGGTGCACGCAGACTGGATGTAGAAACTCGCCTGAAATAACAATTAAATACAGGCTTCCGCATCATAAGTATGTATTAGCGTAGTGTAATTCTTGGTAACATAAAAAAGCAATACGATCACAGTATTAGTTTACACTGCCATAAGTAGTAGTTTTAGGAGAAGCAGGAAAAATCATCGGTTATGACGTGGATTGTAGAATAGAGAAGAGTTATATAAAAGAGTTGGTGAGAAAGACATAGGATATCACAGACTGATAAAGACAGGTATTTCGTCGTTCTGATCTTTTTCGAGGTAGCGGCAGAGAGGTTATCAAAGTCAATTCAGTGACCATTTAATTGAAAATGGACTTTGATACAATGAAGGTGCTGAAAAAGTGTTCGGATTCTTTTGGGAGTCGGTGGTTAAAGAAGCAATAGAAATACGGTTATATGACAACCTGGTTAACCGTGACATGGGTTATTTGCTGAGCAACGCTTGGAAACTAGGGTTATATATACCAGAAGATCAAGATACCTCAAGTCGTCAGAAGACATCGCTTGAAGAAAGAAGATAGCGCAAGTTAAATTAAAAAACTTGGGAACAGTTCAGAAGGTTATTCAACTCCCGCTCTAATGTCTGCTTCCACCGGAAGTCCAAAATATTCACTCTCCTTCCGCTCAGGGCACTTAACAAATGAATAGATCGGCACAGGGGATACATGCGATACATTACATCAATCACTTAGTGGATGACTGAAATTAGGACCTTTAGGATAGAAAACCTTTCTTAGAATAATCAGGAAGAAATCGAGTGTGATAACGAAGTGGCAGATGGAAATGTATTGGTGGTTATACTGGCGAGATAAAGGACGATTCACAGCAAGTTTAATCGGTAAGAAAATTTGTTATACCAGCGACGGGCTTCCTACTACCTGGCGACATCAACACGAGACATACATCAGGGCCGGTGTGCTTGCTGAGGCGAGCATGATTGGAGCGGCGGCAACACCAGTCTCACCGAGAGCGTCAAGGTGAGAGCAGAGCAGTTCAGCAGGCTTCACGTCATCGAAAACAGCAGACTGGTGAGTTTTGAACATGTACTCATTGATGTGGAAATGTATTTCGCACTTGAATAAATAAGGTAAAAACTATTGGAATGGATGAGAAAGTGATTTGAAGGACAGAAAAATTTTCGAAATAGTAGAAAACAGGAGGTTACGGGTAGAAAATGCAGTATCAAAAGAAGTGGAAGTAAAAAGGGGAGTGCTATAGGGTAGCGTATTGGGACCATTGCTATTCATTAATCTAATTAATAATTGTGTTGATTTTTTACAATCTGAAATTCGATTGTTTGCAGATGACATAATGCTGTATGAAAGGATCCAAATGGCAGAGGATTGTAAACACATGGAGGATGATCTGGACAGGATATCTAGTACGGTTGGTAAACATGGGATGAAGATAAATACAAAGAAGAGTCAGCTTATTAGGTACACAAATAAAAACGTAAAAGTTGATTATGATTCTAGTGTGGGAAAAGAATTGCTTGTTAAAGACTTTAAATATAAATACCTTGGCATTTTATTTGATAACAATCTTAACTGGGCAGAACACACTGGACAGTTACTAGGATGCCAGAGAAAGACATCCACCATCAAGAAGTGAGGATTTTTGGTGGCCACAGAAGAAAATAATACATCCTTAATGAGATATTCTCACAACCCACCCAAAGAAGGTGGAAACTCATCTGATCTGAAAAAGTTT
>JARYHS010006964.1:11140816-11174198 GCA_031002005.1 Vandiemenella viatica | reverse complement strand
GTAAACTGAATGTAGACAGTATTTTTTGCTTGTTTTAAAGTACATGTGTGCAAAATTCCTTCAAAACTGAAATTTGTATAAAGAATATTGTCAATAGTTAAGGGATGAAAAGGGGAAGAAACTTTTGATTTTGTAAAACTTATTTGGACAGGTATTTTTCTCTTTGTTTTAAAGTATATATGCAAAGTTCCATCAAAATTGAATAAAAAATTTAGGTTTACATAAGAATTAAGTGTGTAAAAGGGGAAAGGCGCAAGATTTTGTTACTCAGAAAACTTCTCCATTAAAAAATACATATATGTGCTAACTTTCATGGTGATCTGTCAAATGGTGTAGACTGTAGCTTTGTGAGAACATTGATAAAAACTGAGGGATTGTAAAGGAGGAGAGGTGTTGGGATTTTCTCTTTATTTTTAAAGTATACGTGTACGAGATTCCAACGAAATCAGATAAAAAAGTGGTTTTATAGAAAAATTAAGGGTTGTAAAAAAGGGGGTAGAGTGGTTTTTGAAGTTTTTTGTCATCAACCTTCTCCATAAGAAATAAATGCATGTTCAATGTTCATTGTGATTAGTCAAACGGTGTTAATGTCTATCAATCTCAGATATACTAACATCCACTTGTTATATAAACTCTATATACAAACTAGAATCACCTGTTCGGTTTAATATCATTATTTGTAGTATATATTACTTCCATTCTGCAGTAAAATAGTTTAGTTATTCAATAATTATCAGTATGGACCTCTGTGCAGTAAAAATTTAATCACTTTATTGAATATATTGATCATGCATACAGAGAACAAATTCATTTATTTTAGTAGCATCTCAGTTGACAATTTTTTTTATAGTACATTATCATTGTGTAAATTGTCTTCATGTATCTGTAAATGATTAGGAAGCAAAAGCAGAAACAGCCTGAGTAATTACTGAGTAATACTAGCTATGGCAGCTATGGATGTAAATACATAGATATATTTATAGATTACTTAATGAACAAAAACATAAGGCATAGTGAATTTTGTATAGAATATAATATATTAAAATGACACTATACACTGTGTTGTTACAACTTTTACATTGTAAATAGCCTGAAATACAAATAAATATTAGGATCACTGAAATGATTTAAGTAAATGAGATTATATTTTAAGTATTTGTACATAATTTATACCAAGTTCTATTTCTTTATTGGTAGTACGTGTTGTGGAGTAATTACAGAAAATTAATTAATAAGTTTACTGCCAGTGTTAAAGTGTAACATATATCTTTTCAGTAAAGTCTTTTATAGCGTAGAGCATTAATACAATACTCTAGGGTAATATACCCGGTGAACCTGCCATTTCTATATGATATTTCGGGGATCCAGTTTTCCAATGCCATCATCTACATAAGTGTCAGATATGCCAACTGCCTTGTACCTTTCTAGCCTGCCAGGTGGCAAAGTTCTCGAAAACAGTTTAACTGCATAGAATATAAGAGCAACTTCAGCTATACTTCGTAGCAGATACTGAAATGTTTCCCCTCATATTAACTTCTATACCGTTTTCTCAACATGAACACTAGTTTCATTTCATTTATGCTGCCTTTATGATAGTATATTATATCCATAATTACCAATTACAAATATAGATCTATTACAATTTTCTGGTTTTAACTGTTTTAGACCGTTAGAGTCAATCTATATAACCACCAAAGCACATCTGAGAATTCAGAAAAAGTGATGTCAGTTATTGGCTACTGCTTCACTATAGACACCTGGTATAAATGACACTTCGGGTTATTAGCCATCAAATGTGATAATCACAGTTTATACAAACATATCATGCTATTATACTCAGCCACAGTAATATTAAAGATCAGTAGTTATCAAGGGGAAATTCACAAGCTGTTTTGTATGTGGGTAGCATGAAGCCTGACTGTCTATTAATTTATGTGAAGTAAAGCAGACTTTATTTTGATTTAAGGATTCACATATCTCGTAATAAAAGTGTGTACTTTATCTACATTCAGTTGTTGTCTTATTAAAGGAGTTAAAGAAAGTCAGTTTAGTACACAGGACAAATAAAATTCCATGGCGTTTGAGAACATCATTTCAAATGATCCCTAGTCCAAGTAGCTCTTTTTATTCTCATACTAGAAACAATATCCTAAAGTGAAACATAATTTCATAAATATCTGAAACAAACCTCTATCTATCATGCTGGGTATTCATAAAATAATTGTGTTAAATCACATCCGTAAATATTAGAAACTGATATAAACAGTAATATCTGACTCAATTATGAACAAAAAAAATGAGAAATAAATGCCGACTGGATCAGTATTATTCTAATTATAAATTGTAATAGGAATGTAAGGGTTATTAGCCTCTTCCTACCAAATGTCATTCTCTCCTGCATGTGGAGCAACCTGTTTGTACGGATGAGGCTCTGGTTTCTGAAATATTCCTGGTATAAGAAGTCACCCACTGCTTCCCAAAGGCCTCCTAAAGAAGGGCAGAAGTGTAGGGAGTGGTTCAGGCCACCCTCTTGCCCTTCGAGTTTGGAACGGCACATAAAAGCAGTCGATGGCATGGGGATACAGAAGGTAGCAGGAAGCCATTACATTAAAGACACTTATGGTATACTAAAGATATATAATCCTCTTAAATTACAAATAGAATAACGGCTTTTCCTGGGTAAAATATTCCAGAGATAAAATAGGCCCATTTGGATATCCAGATGCAGACTGCTCAGTGAGGAATCTTCGGAATGGATAGAAGCATTCAACGAGTTAGAGTGAGGAATGTTAGAAGTCTGAATAGGGCAGGTAGATGAGAAAACTTAAAAAGAGAGATGGAATGACTTTACATAGATGTCATTGGGATTAGTGAGGATAACTGGAAGAATGGATTTCTGGTCTGGCAACACAGAATAATCAACACAAAAGCCATAGGTGGAGTTACTGGTGTAGAATTTGTAATGACTAAGAGAATAGGAAAACAGGTGAGTTATAATGAATAGTTTATTGACAGAATTTTTTTGATGAGGGTAGACACTAGGCCTAATCCAATCACATTAGTACAGGTGTATATTTGCCCATGTCACGGGAAGATGATGAACATATAGGGAAAATATACACTTACACTGAAGAATTAATCCAAAATATGAAATGAGAGGAAAATCTAATGATCATTGGTGACTGTAATGTGGCAGTTGGAGAAGGAAAATAGGGTAATACAGTAGGAAATGGTCTAGGAGAAAGATATGAGTGAGGATGCAGGTTGTAAGAATTTTGTAAAAAATATAAACTCCTCATGGAGAACACACTATTTAAGAACCACGCATGAAAGATCTAATATAGATCTATACAGGTAGATATCGCCTAGATTATATCATGGTCAAACAGGCTCAGGAATCATGTTCTGTAAAGCATATCCATGAGCAGATGTAGACTAACCAAAATCTGATAGGGTGAAATTCAAGAGCAATAAGGAGCAATGCTAACATACCAGACTGGAAATAAACAGCCTGAAACAATCAAATAGGATGGGAAAATTGGCAAAGATGGTAGATGTGGGGCTAAAAATAACTCTAATGGAGTTCAACTCAGGATGAATGGAATGGGTTGAGGAGAGAAATAATCAACCTGTAAAGAAACACTAGGCTCTATGGAACAAGCCACCTGGAAACCTTGGACCATAGAAGAAACTTTGGGGTTGATGGATCAGAAAAACAAGGAACAAAAACGCCCAGGATGAAGCAGGGAGAAAGCAATACAGACAATTTATAATTCAAATAAACAGTAAATGCAAAAAAGCAAAAGAAAAAAGCCTGCCAGAAAAAAGTAAAAAAGCAGAAAAGGAAATGGTAAAATAGATGTGGCATATAGGAAGATAAACAGAATTTTGGAGAAATACAGAAAAGAGGTATAAACATTAAATCTACAGATGGGAAACCTTTTCAGCACAGAAGATAGAATAAACCAAAGGAAGATATATAGAGAGAAACAGTATGATGGTGTTGATTTGAACAACAGTGCACTGGAAAAAAGGTGATATCAATTTTGATGATTTACACAATTTGATCGAGCTTTGAATAGTTTGAAAACGAATAAGGCAGTTGGGATAGATTCCTGCAAATCTCCTGAAATCCCTAGGAGGAGAAGGGAGCGAAAGATTATTTAAACTTATATCAAAAAATTATGAAACCCAAGAGATTCAAATTGACTTTAATAAAAGTACTATCTTCACACATTTGAAGAGAGCACAAGCTGATAAATGTGAGAATTGCTGCACCATAAGTCTGAAATTCCAGGCTTCAAAATTAATGATCAGAATAATGTATAATAAAGATGGAAGTGGAAGTAGAAGAGATAGTAGGTGAAGACAAGTTTGAGTATAGGAAAAACTGTGGTAAAAGAGAAGTGATTCTGGATTTAAGATTAATGCTTGAATGGCAATTCAAGAAAATTAAAAATACTTTAATGGTAATTATTGATTTAGAAAAAGATTTTGATAATGTCAGGCAGGAGAAGATGATAAAAATTCTGAAGAAGTCAGGTCTAAAATACGAAGAAAGAAAATGCTGCTGATGTTTGGGATGACTCTAACAGCATGCACCGTGAAACAGGAGTTATTCAAATCATGGATGATGGCATGCGCTGCAACTGGGTTCCGTGTGAATACTGTCTTTCAGTGGACACTTATCATTATGGAAAGTGGATTTGGGGTCAAACCTATATATGAAACCAGGCAGTGGTTGCATGCTAACTGGTATATTACATGGGAAGTTTTGCAGGTTGTGTCTCTTTATATATAATATAGCCTCCAGCCATTGCATCTTTAATGAAACATAGTTTTGATCTAGTATAAATTGATATGAAGTAAAGAAGAACTAAACCAAAACCTATAACTGTAAAGTATAACCATTTTCTAGAAACTAAAATAACAAGGCTCAATCTTACCTTGTTTGCAAAAATGAGGAAGAAGGATGTGCAGATCTGCTAGAATCCTGATGCAGGTGAAGCCCGGTCAAATTTTTAAATATTTGTCGGCAATGCATACAGACATACGATGGGCAGGAAACAGCTGTGACATGTTCAAATACATGTTTCGTTAGAGAACTCCAAGATAAAAATACCTGTGCACAAATAGCACACACAACCTGCAATTCTCTTTCTTGCTTCAAATGAAATTCACTGTTATGATAAGGTGTATGGGCACATAAAGTCAACAGATTCAAGAAAACTAGGCCATTATGTTCACAAATATACTGTGGAGTATTTACAAGTGAGTCATGACAGAAAACATGTCTTATTAGCAAATCCCTTGCATTGTAAACTTGCAGACATGTAGCACACGTGAACTGCAGTGGCCTTGTAGCTGATATATTTTCTACCACACCATTATCCTCTTGGTGATGACACTGAGCTAGGCTTTGATGAAATCTAATTGTTGCCCTGCAAAGAGAAAAAACTGATCCTTCACTAGGATATGAACTAAAATTTATGACTTAATCTACATACAGGCACAAACAATTACAGTTTCATGCACCAGATATAAGTTAAACTGCTACACTTTAAACTAATGAAACTAAGGAAAATGGCTTTTAAGCTATATAAATGACGAAAAAAGGGAAAATGACTAATCACTCACCAAAGATGAAGATCGCAATGAGTGAATAACATTCTTGACAAACACAAACAATATTTGTGTTTTAACCTTATTCCTCTAATAGAAACCGAGTCATGTAGTTCGGGAGGTGTGCACATGCCAAAGTTTATCACATGACGGCGTAAATTATAAATATGTCGGGAAAGATTGAAATGTTATATATAAATATATATAATCCCTAAAGAGGCTGCAAAGATCTTACTTGGCGAGTTTAATGCACAAGTCTGAAAAGCAAATGAATATCAGAAAACCTTTGGTACATATCCTGCCCACAGATTCACAAACAAAAATGGCATGAGACTTATTGCAATATGCCAATATGCCAACACAGCAATTTAAAAATCATGTCAACATCTTTGAGGAAAGATCCACGAAAAAACAGATCTGGAGATCCCCCATATGAGAACTTGGTAAATACCGGATTGATCACATTGCAATTTGTTATCCTCTACACAAAGAAGTCTATGATATTAAAGTCAGGAGAGGGGCAAACATTGACACAGACCACTATTTAAAAAGAATTAATATGAAAATCCCAAAGAAAATACATCCGAAAAAAAAAACCTACAGAAATTTGACACAAGATCAGGGAAACTAATCTGAGAGAAGAATTGGAGAAAGAACTACTAGATACCTGGTAAAAATTCCACAGCAAAATTACACAAAAGGCCAGAATACTAATACCATTGAAAAAGAATATGACACAGCCCTGGTGGAATTCAGAATGTGAAAAATCACTAACGGAACCCAAAGAAGCTTTTCTTATACATAACAGTAAAAAATTCAATGAAAATTTGCAGCACTTTCATGAAATCCGGAAACAAGTGATGAAAATCATCAGACATCCAAGAGAAAGTACCTGAAGGAACAATTGAATTCCATCGAAGAAAATTTCTGAAACTATAACACTCGAAACTTCTTCCGAGCTTTTGCGGGAATAATCCAAGGATTTAATCCTCAAAACTTATGCTTCAGGAAATCGGAAGGAAAGCTCACACTGACTAATCAGGAAAATTGTCAAGAATTGATAAAATACTATTTGAACTCCACAACTGCCCTGAACCCCCATCAAGACTCTCAAAGGAAACCCCCACCTATACCTATCCTCAATCCCCACCACCATCACAAGAGGAAATCCAGAGAAATATTTTCAAACTCAAACACAAAAAGCACTTGGAGAGTTTTTTTTTTTTTTTTTTTTAACAGTTTAACGTCCCTTTTTAACAACGTAGTCTTTAGAGACGGGAAAGGATGGGGGCAAGGAATGGGAAGGAATTCGGCCATGGCCTTTTTGAAGGAAGCATCCCGGCATTCACCTGGAGTGATTTGGGGAAACCATGGAAAACCCAAATCTGGATGCCCGGACGGGGATTCGAACCGCCGTCCTCCCGAATGCGAGGCCAGAACGCTATCCGTTACACCACCACGCTCGGTCACTTGGAGAGGATGGTATAAATGTGGAAGTATTGAAAAATCTTGGACAAAATTCACTTAAAGAACTCACAAATCATTACAGAGATCTGGCAGACAGAAAAATTACCCGAAAAGTGACCTCATTCACCCACTACACAAGAAGGGAGATAAAACGGACGTCAACAATTATCGATGGATCTCCCATCCTCAAATTGCATACAAAATTCTTTTAGCCTATCTTCTCAAAAACCAAGTTCATCTGCTCAAATCTCCATACTCAAAATCTTACCACAAAATATGGACAAATTGAGAGAGTTCTGTACTTCAAGTATCTGGTAGAAATCATCAAACCCACAGGAGCAGACAAAATAGCACAGAAAGTTCACATGCAAAAACTTAGGAGAGCCTATGGTACAACCTACAATATACTATAATTAAATTTTTTTTGTACATATATTCAAAAGTCGGACATTACAACACAGTTATAAAACCTGAAGCCCTGTATGCCAGCGAAACTTTAACACTGTACAGGAAAGGTCCACTTGCGAGCGGACGTGCGTAAGGCAATGCGTGATGCGGTTAAAGAATTCCAAGCCAGAAATTTATCCGAAGATCTGATTACTAATCCAAAAAAGTTCTGGTCATATATCAAATTAGTAAGAGGCTCTCGTAAGGTCATGCAGTCGTTGCTTAGGGAAAATGGGGAATTATCAGAAACAAGCGTAGAGAAAGCAGAAATTTTGAATAATGTGTTTAAAAAATCTTTCAGGACAGAAAACTCAGAGGAGATTCCAATATTTAACAATCGTACCAACAAAACTATGAAAGATCTCGTTCTCGGTGTCAAGGGAATAACTAAGCTGCTTATGACTGTGAATCCCAATAAGGCTCCCGGACCAGACGGTATTCCTACAAGATTCTACTCTAGGTACGCAAAGGAAATTGCGCCGTATTTGATAAAATTATATACCGTCTCCTTGGATCAAGGAAAAATACCAGCCGAATGGAAGACCGCCATCGTAAGTCCAGTGTTCAAAAGTGGGAATGTTAATGATCCTCGAAATTATAGGGCGATCTCGTTAACCTCAATATTTTGCAGGATTTTTGAACACATTTTATATTCAAATGTCATGCGGTTTTTGGATGAAGATGAGCTTTTAAACCCAAATCAACATGGATTCAGAAAAGGCTGATGCAGCGAAACAAAACTTGCCCTCTCAATTCACGACTTGAGCCGTATTATAGATGAGCAATCCCAGGTTAATTTAGTTTTGTTATACTTCAAAAAAGATTTCGACACTGTGCCTCACACTAGGTTACTTAGGGAAACTTCGCGGTTACGGTATACCTAGACAAATATGCGATTGGGTTGCAGAATTTTTGAAGGACAGAACACAGTGCGTAGTTCTCGACGGTGAGCGTTCATCACTTGCCGAAGTGAGGTCCGGGGTTCCCCAGGGAAGCGTGATAGGGTCTCTGTTGTTTCTCATATACATTAATGATTTGTGCGACATAATAAGGGGGATGAAAAGATTA
Source organism: Vandiemenella viatica (assembly GCA_031002005.1). NCBI lineage: Eukaryota > Metazoa > Arthropoda > Insecta > Orthoptera > Morabidae > Vandiemenella > Vandiemenella viatica. The sequence continues at coordinate 11,165,594 of JARYHS010006964.1, read as the reverse complement.
TTTGCCGATGATAGTAGTTATCTATCGAGCGTTCTGCGCCCTCTAATTAGGTCACGCGCCCCGCCTCCCTGCAGACACGACGACGCCGCTTACCGTCATTATCTTGGAGGTCGCCTCTACCTGCCGGGGCTCTTTGTAGGTCGCGCGCCACGCCCCCTGCAGACACGACGGCGCCTCTTACCGTCATTATCTTTGTAGGTCACGCGCCTTGCCCTCTGCGGCCGCTGCCCTATAATTAGGCGCCCGGCCGACTGTGCGGCTTCTAGCCTCCGATTAGAGTTGATTATACGCCTCAGCCCTGTTATTTACCCATCCCACTTCCTGCGGACAATTTCCGTCCTTGTTATTACTCAACCCAAGTGTCTGCCATTATTTACCTGTAGTCAAAACTCAAGAAAATTTCCGTCATTATCTCGATTGCGGCCTTACCTGCCGGAGCTCCTTGTAGGTCACCCGCCCGCCCCCTGCAGCCACGATGGCGCCGTGTTATTTACCCATCCCACTTCCTGCGGCTGATTTCTGTACACCGTCCCTGTTATTACTCACCCCACATCCTGCACCAAGTGTCCGCAATTATGTACCTGTAGCCAAAATTCCGAAAATTTCCGTCATTATCTCGATTGCGGACTGGAGCTCACCTCTACCGGCCGGAGAGCCAGTTACATGACCATTTTTCTGTACAGCGGTATTAAAACAATAATTATTCACAAATTCATCGTAACTATTGAAATAATTAGCATATTTTTTCGTATAATGTGGTCAACGGTTCAAAACCCCTTATGAGTGTTGTACAAACGCCCTTTCCAGTTTTAGTGCTTTCTTTCATGACATTAAACAACTTTGATACTAATTTACAAAATTTACAGAAGCTTTTTCAAATGTCAAGCTGGTCAACTGAAGTGTTTACCATCAGTAAAGCCTTACACAGTTCTTTTCAAGTATTTTACCCGTGGCACATACTAATTTATGCCGGAAGGAATAACAATCTATGCATGTGGATAAAAGGCCGTTTATTATTTTATGAGTGATGTACATGGAGAAACTTAAATGCAGTGCACTACAATTTTCATCATTATCTCGCAAAACTCTGCGACTCGCATTGACAACCCCCGTCGGTTTAATAAAGCGGGAAGGAATTCTGCATGTTGAAGAATGGAAATGGCGAAACCTGGTGTCGGCCCATTCAGGCCTAATCTTCCGAAAGATACCAAAAGGTTTAAGGTACCCCTCCAAAGGTAGTTTACTAGAATTCGGTGAGTTTAGTTTTGCGCGATACGTGGACACATTGAACGAGAAGGAATACGGCCATTAGCCTTTTGAGCATCACGGCATTCACCTGGAGTGATTTCAGGAAACCATGGAAAACCCAAATCTGGATGCACGGACGGGGATTCGAACCCGCGTCCCCCGAATGCGCGGCCAGAACGTTAACCGTTCACCCACCACGTTCGGTCCTTAGGATTTGATAACAGCGAAGAAGTTATACGTACTTTACGTTTCTTTGAACAGCTACGAGTTGCTATTTGTTGCAAGTGAGTGCTAAATTAGTTTCATTTGTATATTTATATATCTGGCTTACACAGTTCTTTCCAAAAAAGTTATCGCATATCAGGTTTTAGTTTAGCGTGGTACGTGAATAATAATTATTATTTATAAACGTGTTGTTCTCGAGTACTAGATGAAATGTGAAGTGATAGGATGATTTCTGAGATCTTGTCAAACTAAGTAGCTCATTTCGGCTTACGGATTGCGGTGAGCAGTTGTAAGTGTAAAATATAGATTTCTAATGTCAAGGTAGTGGCACTGATCAAACTCGACCGAACTATTTTCAGTGTTACGTTTTTCCTGTTTTGTATGAAAGCACAGAACTGTCGAGGTCATTAGGGGCGGGATGGGACTGGAGACTTTTAACTGGAGGGAATTCGGCCATGGCCTTTTGAAGGAAACATCCCGACATTCACCTGGAGTGATTTCGGGAAACCATGGAAAATCCAAATCTGGATGCTCGGCTTGAGATTCAAACCCTCGTCCCCCCCCCCGAATGCGAGGCCAGTACGTTAACCGTTCACCTATTACGCTTGGTGTAGTATGAAAAGTATGCATCATAGAATGCTCGATTACTCATACATATAGGGTCCCATATCTGATCTTCACTCTTCAACTAGCTGGCAGTCAAACACGTGAAAAATTCCCTCACTTTACACTGATTTCAAAATGTCACAAACAGAAATTCACCGAAGATAGTACCCACTAAGTTAATAGATCATGTTAGATCATTCATGAAATTTTTCGTCAGTGCCTGTATACGAGTCTGTTCCGAAGACTAAATGTATCTCGTGTACACTTATAAATGTGTTGTTCTCGAATACTAGATGAAATGTGAAGTGATAGGATGATTTTTGAGATCTTGTCAAACTAAGTAGTTAATTTCGACTTACGGAGCAGTTGTAAGTGTAAGATGTATATTTCTAATGGCTAGGCAGGGGTAGTGTTCAAACTCGACTGCAATATTTTCTGTGTTACATTTCCTGATTGTTTGAAAGCACAGAACTGTCGAGGTCATTTTATCTAATATTCTCTTCACGAAGGAAGTCATTGATTGACATGGGGAAAAATGGAAGAATGCATACTTTCTGCAGAAACAGCGGTTACAGATGCATAGCATATTGTCGTATCTAAAGTTGTCACGAACTGCACCACTCAAGAACAAGCTAGGAAAGGTACCAAGGCACAAACTTCGAAAGTATATACCTTTTAGGACTTACAGAATATTGACAACTTATACATGCACACACCAGTGTCAAGGGTCTTGAAAATATGCTCGGCCCCACAAAATATTAACAAATCTTTCAGAATTTCTGGAGTTAACAGCCAGATCCTCATTCTGTTTCTATTTACCGCATATTTTGACAAGGCGTGTAGTGGGCATTCGCCTGGAGTGATTTCAGGAAACTGTGGAAAAAAAGTTAAATCTGGATGATCGCTCCCGAATGCGATGCCAGAGTGTTATCGCTAGCCCACCAGTCATCGTCAATCCTCTTACGCACCCCACCTCATAAAATCCCGAAATGTTATGAAAACCGCAAAAGATAGCGAACACAGGTAAAAAATCGCCAAAATTATGTAATATTCGTTCCACGAAAGAAGTCATCGATTGACATGGTTAGAAGGTGACTGAGAATGTATCAGTTTCATCAAGAATTCACCATTCCTCAGTTTAGATGCCCTAAATTACTTTATATGGACACAGTTAGCATGGCAGCTAGAGTCCCTTAATGGAAAGGTTGTCGGTGTTATGAAGGACGAGGCGAATTGCACCCTGATTGTGGAGTTTGCTGGGTTACGGGCTAAAATGTGTGTGCATTCTGGCTCGAGACCGACCGAACCCGTAACATTTTTTTTTTTTTTTTTTTTTTTTTTTCATTGTTGAATACCAGATAACCCGTGGAGTAGCTATATTTTGTGCTTAGGAACATTTCTTGTGGTATAAACTCGTAACCTTTTTCAGGAGCAGAGCCTTCGTGGGTGGATCCTCAAAAATTAGACCATACTTTAGGTATGTTTTCAACCGGTGTGAGAAACATCCACTTTATTCATAAATGGTTACAACAGCTATCCATTCAACCCACATGCATAGAAAACCCTAATCCGTATGTCCAGATCGGGATTCACACCGGTATCCTCCTGAATGAGAGCCCAAAACTCTCGGTGAAATTAAAGGTGACAAAATTATAAGTTTTTTATTTAAATGTGAGATGTTCACACCATCAGATAATCGTTTCCACAGTTTGAATAGCTGTATGTTTGAAATTGAAATCGACGTTTCACGAAATACGTCATATACGCGTTGCGTTTGACAAAATAGTCTTCATTTATAATGACAACCTATATACCTCGTGTTGCTAAGTTTCGCTTCACGCACGTTTAAACTAGCATAGTTTCCACAATTTTACCAACACAGCCCTGCTAAATCAGATTGTAGTGGAGGAATAACCCTGCGAATTTTATTTTCACTGGATATCCATTTTAAGGTCTTAAATTAGCATCGAGATGGTCAGAACCAGGAAAAAGCGTTAATAAGCTCACTCTGTCGAAATGAGTTTGCTTTCATAGGATTTTGGATTTGCGCTAAACTACGAGTCGGTTGAAATTTAAGGGAAAGAGCTGTTTGGTGAGGCATGTACCCTATAGAAATTCTATCACCAACGTCTGCCTATAAGTTAAGAGATACTTGAGAAAACTCACGTTCTTCGAATTTACTCTTCGTGTCCGAAGAATACTACTTTCAGGTCTCAATGAAACAGATGAATCCTATGTTACCCCAAGCTACTAGGTAAGTAAATTCATGTAGGCTGCCTAGTACCCTCTATTCATCCCTTGTCATGATTGGACCTGCAGTTTAACGTGGAAATCGGAATCGCTGTCCATCATAGTGTACCTCACATAGGCAAAACAATATGTATAAAAAATGTATCCACATTCAGTTAATCGTCAGTGTCTTCAAAAAGAAACCTCTGCAATACCACCCAAAATATATATATAGCGGTGGAGTGATTCCATAAAGCCAGAATTTTTCGCTTCGATGGTCTGGCTATTTTGAGAGTATGGTGGAACAACTGCGCTGATTTTTCGGCTCCCCATGATGACAGTGTTTCTACCCCTCCTCCGCGACTTTTGTATTCGTCGAGGGGATTTATTCTGCTGGAGGATGTTTGAGTATTGCGATTTGAATGTATGCAAAACGTCGAGTTCTTCGTGATAAATGCATAAATTTTCTGATGCAAATCACTGTCACAAAAAAGTATGCTTTACATACTACAAGGCTTGGAGCATTAACACATACATAGTTTCATACACCAAGATACATAAAAAATATTAAAACGCACACCAAATGTACAACGGAGAAACTGACTGCACCATCACATAAGTTTCCATCAATTACAGAAAAATCTTAAGATAGAATCGTAATGGATCCCACATAGACATCACGCGAGTGGGCATTTTCGTACACAAAACACTCGCTAGCATACATTGTAAACATGTATTATATGTCACTTCCCACGTATTTCCTTAAAAAGGTGTGAAAAAATAAATGAATAAAATACCTTAAGCCACCAATTGCATAAATATAGAAGAAGTTGGAAAAAAATATTTCAATTCACTTCACGAAAAAGTCACAATTTACATTTGCCTGCATTACACAGCAAAGTGGCATCTTTATGAAGTGTATTCATCACTGAAATGGACTAAAGAAAAGCGTGATATCTGTGTAAATTGCGTGTTCGGCTGATAACGCAGTCTCCAGGAAGAAGAAAAAGGATGGTAACTGGACAGATGTGTACATCACAGAGCTCAATGTTATCGAATGCCTAGCCATCAGTAGACACACGAGCCGTCATAACTTGCGTTATATTAGGGTAAGTTCAGGTCAGCTGCGCTGGATAAATTGTTGCATTGTGTTAACAAGCGAGCTTGGTGTTACAGTCAATTGCACTGTTTGACCAAAGTCGCAAGTGCTGTGGATATGATGTTTGTGATACTACATGAATGTGGAAAGTATAAATAAAAACAAAACATCTTGTACATTATTCACTTTTATTTTTTACCCACCTCCCAAGTTCCCACCTTATCAAGTTATTTTTCACGAGTTCTTGTTGTGGATTATTCCGTCATCACTTAATACCACTTTAATGGACTACTGAAAAGTGTCACGTACATACAAAAATGTAAGTTTCAGCGGTCGCGACAGTTCCCAGAGAGAAACCTGCACAGTTGCTCCACCACACACACATCACGTTACTGTCGTGAAGTGTAAAAGATGAAAACTAGAGATGTTTTAGATCAAAGGGACAGGCATTACATATACTGACACAGAACCAACATTAACACAGAGAGGTTTACTAAAACTACTACTATCAGTATGCACACGATCCATCATAACTTACATTAAACTTTGGCTACTACTGGATGCCGCATTCGGTTAGGAAAACTTTGTGTTGAATATTCCCCATACATATAATCTTCCCATCATGATAGGGTGTACAAAGGATGGAAACAAGATATATGTGCATCATAGCACTGAATGTATTCGATCCAAGGTGCTAACAGAACGTATCAGATACATTAACACACAAACAAAGGCATAGCCGAAACCACTGCCATCAGTAATCAAATGATCCATCATAACTTACATTAAAATATGGTTAATGTGGGACGCTAGATTGTTTGTTACATCATGTTATGAAATCCATATGATGCATATTCTCCGCACATGCCACCTTTCCATCGTGATAGGGTGTGCACGGGAATGAAACAGCAAATATGTGCATCATAGCACTGAATATATTCGATCCAAGGTGCTAAGAACTGTTAGGGTGATTAATATTATCTGTCAGAACTTCCTCCAATGCTGAACTGATAGATGGACAGCAGTCCGTATGGTTTCGTCCAAAATAGTTATGGATGATCGTGACAAGCAACGCGTTTCGCCTCCTCTGAATGGTGTGATATTCAATATAAGAAAAAATGTGCAAAAAGCAAGAAACACATTAAAATAGTGACCTTCAAAAGTGGAATAGGAGTGATGAGAAAACCATCACCAAATCGGGCTACACAAAACATGCAAGGAGAGCTAATCCTGATCAACATGTAATTGTCATTAACACTGGTGATGCCCCATTCAGAGGAGGTGAACGATAACAAGGGTGCGATCCACTAGAGGTTAACCACATTAAGAAACAATAACACCCTTGCAATAATTGAGGTTATTGAGATTAACCCCAGTTTTGGGCTAAAAAACCATGAAACCCTTACTGTAATTGAGGTTATTGTAGATAATTTAGGTTAGGCGGGCCCAGCATGTTACGTGTTAGCTTAAGTTAACGCGCTCGCGCGTTAACCTAAGCTAACACACTGTAACATGTCACTTTTAAATCAAAAAGTTATAATTTTGTCACCTTTAATTTCACCGAGAGTGTTGGCCTCTCATTCAGGAGGATACCGGTGTGAATCCCGATCTGGACATACGGATTAGGGTTTTCTATGCATGTGGGTTGAATGGATAGCTGTTGTAACCATTTATGAATAAAGTGGATGTTTCTCACACCGGTTGAAAACATACCTAAAGTATGGTCTAATTTTTGAGGATCCACCCACGAAGGCTCTGCTCCTGAAAAAGGTTACGAGTTTATACCACAAGAAATGTTCCTAAGCACAAAATATAGCTACTCCACGGGTTATCTGGTATTCAACAATGAAAAAAAAATAAAAAAAAATGTTACGTGTTCGGTCGGTCTCGAGCCAGAATGCACACACATTTTAGCCCGTAACCCAGCAAACTCCACAATCAGGGTGCAATTCGCCTCGTCCTTCATAACACCGACAACCTTTCCATTGAGGGACTCTACCTGCCATGCTAACTGTGTCCATATAAAGTAATTTAGGGCATCTAAACTGAGGAATGGTGAATTCTTGATGAAACTGATACATCCTCAGTCACCTTCTAACCATGTCAATCTATGACTTCTTTCGTGGAACGAATATTACATAATTTTGGAGTTTTTTTACCTGTGTTCGCTATCTTTTGCGGTTTTCATAACATTTCGGGATTTTATGAGGTGGGGTGCGTAAGAGGATTGAAGATGACTGGTGGGCTAGCGATAACACTCTGGCATTGCATTCGGGGAGCGATCATCCAAATTTAACTTTTTTTCCATAGTTTCCTGAAATCACTCCAGGCGAATGCCCACTACACGCCTTGTCAAAATATGCGGTAAATAGAAACAGAATGAGGATCTGGCTGTTAACTCCAGAAATTCTGAAAGATTTGTTGATATTTTGTGGGGCCGAGCATATTTTCATGACCCTTGACACTGGTGTGTGCATGTATAAGTTGTCAATATTCTGTAAGTCCTAAAAGGTATATACTTTCGAAGTTTGTGCCTTGGTACCTTTCCTAGCTTGTTCTTGAGTGGTGCAGTTCGTGACAACTTTAGATACGACAATATGCTATGCACCTGTAACCGCTGTTTCTGCAGAAAGTATGCATTCTTCCATTTTTCCCCATGTTAATCAATGACTTCCTTCGTGAAGAGAATATTAGATAAAATGACCTCGACAGTTCTGTGCTTTCAAACAATCAGGAAATGTAACACAGAAAATATTGCAGTCGAGTTTGAACACTAACCCTGCCTAGCCATTAGAAATATACATCTTACACTTACAACTGCTCACCGCAATCCGTAAGTCGAAATTAACTACTTAGTATGACAAGATCTCAAAAATCATCCTATCACTTCACATTTCATCTAGTATTCGAGAACAACACATTTATAAGCTGTCCACGAGATACATTTAGTCTTGGGAACAGACTCGTATACAGGCACTGACGAAAAATTTCATGAATGATCTAACATGATCTATTACTTAATGGGTACTATCTTCGGTAAATTTCTGTTTGTGACATTTTGAAATCAGTGTAAAGTGAGGAAATTTTTCACGTGTTTGACTGCCAGCTAGTTGAAGAGTGAAGATCAGATATGGGACCCTATATGTATGAGTAATCGAGCATTCTATGATGCATAATTTTCATACTACACCAAGCGTAATAGGTGAATGGTTAACGTACTGGCCTCGCATTCGGGGGGGGGGGGGACGAGGGTTTGAATCTCAAGCCGAGCATCCAGATTTGGATTTTCCATGGTTTCCCGAAATCACTCCAGGTGAATGTCGGGATGTTTCCTTCAAAAGGCCATGGCCGAATTCCCTCCAGTTAAAAGTCTCCAGTCCCATCCCGCCCCTAATGACCTCGACAGTTCTGTGCTTTCATACAAAACAGGAAAAACGTAACACTGAAAATAGTTCGGTCGAGTTTGATCAGTGCCACTACCTTGACATTAGAAATCTATATTTTACACTTACAACTGCTCACTGCAATCCGTAAGCCGAAATGAGCTACTTAGTTTGACGAGATCTCAGAAATCATCCTATCACTTCACATTTCATCTAGCACTCGAGAACAACACGTTTATAAATAATAATTATTATTCAAGTACCACGCTAAACTAAAACCTGATATGCGATAACTTTTGGAAAGAACTTTGTAAGCCAGATATATAAATATACAAATGAAACTAATTTAGCACTCACTTGCAACAAATAGCATCTCGTAGCTGTTCAAAGAAACGTGAAGTATGTATAACATCTTCGCTGTTATCAAATCCTAAGGACCGAACGTGGTGGGTGAATGGTTAACGTTGTGCCCGCGCATTCGGGGGACGCGGGTTCGAATCCCCGTCCGTGCATACATATTTGGGTTTTCCATGGTTTCCTGAAATCACTCCAGGTGAATGCCGCGATGCTCAAAAGGCTATGGCCGTATTCCTTCTGGTTCAATGTGTCCACGTATCGCGCAAAACTAAACTCACCGAATTCTAGTAAACTACCTTTGGAGGGGTACCTTAAACCTTTTGGTATCTTTCGGAAGATTAGGCCTGAATGGGCCGACACCAGGTTTCGCCATTTCCATTCTTCAACATGCAGAATTCCTTCCCGCTTTATTAAACCGACGGGGGTTGTCAATGCGAGTTGCAGAGTTTGTGAGATAAAGATGGAAATTGTAGTGCACTGCATTTAAGTTTCTCCATGTACATCACTCATAAAATAATAAACGGCCTTTTATCCACATACATAGATTGTTATTCCTTCCGGCATAAATTAGTATGTGCCACGGGTAAAATACTTGAAAAGAACTGTGTAAGGCTTTACTGATGGTAAACACTTCAGTTGACAGCTTGACATTGGAAAAAGCTTCTGTAAATATTGTAAATTAGTATCAAAGTTGTTTAATGTCATGAAAGAAAGCAGTAAAATTGGAATGGGCGTTTGTACAACACTCATAAGGGGTTTTGAACCGTTGACCACATTATACGAAAAAATATGCTAATTATTTCAATAGTTACGATGAATTTGTGAATAATTATTGTTTTAATAACGCTGTACAGAAAAATGGTCATGTAACTGGAGCTCCGGCAGGTAGAGGCGATCTCCAGTCCGCAATCGAGATAATGACGGAAATTTTCGGAGTTTTGGCTATAGGTACATAATTGCGGACACTTGGTGCAGGATGTGGGGTGAGTAATACCAGTGACTGTGGACGGAAATCAGCCGCAGGAAGTGGGATGGGTAAATAACACGGCGCCATCGTGGCTGCAGGGGGCGGGGCGGGTGACCTACAAGGAGCTCCGGCAGGTAGAGGCCTCAATCGAGATAATGACGGAAATTTTCTCGAGTTTTGACTACAGGTACATTATGGCAGACACTTGGGGTGAGTAATAACAGGGACGGAAATTGTCCGCAGGAAGGTGGGATGGGTAAATAAGAGGGCTGCGGCGTATAATCAACTCTAATCGGAGGCAAGAGGCCGCACAGTCGGCCGGGCGCCTAATTATAGGGCAGCGGCCGCAGGAGGCGGGGCGCGTGACCTACAAAGATAATGACGGTAAGAGGCGCCGTCGTGTCTGCAGGGGGCGTGGCGCGTGACCTACAAAGAACCCCAGCAGGTAGAGGCGACCTCCAAGATATTGACGGTAAGCGGCGCCGTCATGTCTGAATGGGGCGGGGCGCGTGATCTAGAAAGAGCTCCGGCAGCCAGGTAGATAATGACAGGGCGGTGGCGTATAATTATAGGCCAGAGGCCGCACAGTCGGCTGGGCGCCTAATTATAGGGGAAGCGGCCGCAGGGGGGCGGGGCGCGTGACCTAATTAGGGGGCGCAGAACGCTCGATAGATAACTACTGATGATGCTATTATTTATCGTGAAATCACAACCCAAGACGACTGCGCTTTGTTACAAGATGATACTATGAAAATAATTGCGTGGTGTAAAGATTGGCAGTTGGAATTAAACGCTAAAAAGTGCCAAGTCATGCGATGTAAGTAAAAAGGTGACACCATTTAGCTCTGAATATACAGTTAATTCTACTGTGCTTAGAACGGTAGATTCAGCGAAATACCTAGGGATAACAATTCGTAATAATTTGTCGTGGAATGAGCATATCGAGAATGTAATTGGGAAAGCAAATCGTATGCTTCGATTTCTAGTTCGTAATTTAAAACAATGCACTCCGGAAGTTAAATCGATTGTGTACAAGTCACTAGTGAGGCCTCACTTAGAATATTGTTGCTCTGTATTGGGTCCCCATCAAAAGGGTTTAATGGAGGCATTAGAGATGGTCCAAAGAAAAGCCGCCCGATTCGTGGCAGGTATATATAGTTGGAGGAGAAGCGTAAGTGCCATGTTGAAGGAGTTAGGTTGGGAAGACCTGGAGCACTGAAGGCGTTGCTCTCGACGGAAGCTAATTGAAAAATTCTCGACTGATGTATTTCGAAATGACAGCAAACAAATATTGCTACCAGCAACATTCATATCTCGGTATGACCGCGAAAATAAGATAAGAGAAATCAGGGCCAGAACCGATTCATTTCTCATTTTTTCCACGAGCGATTAGGGAGTGGAATAGAAAGGATTTACCGGGCGAGTAAACACAAAATCGGACAGGAGAAGCTTCCGATAAAGCACTCCGGCCATCCTGAACTGGGTTTTCCACGGTTTCCCTAGATCGCTCCAGGCGAATGCTGGGATGGTTCCTCACAATAGCGCATGGGCGCCACCTGCCATATCCCGTATATCCCTTCCAAACCATTACCTTTCCTGATAGGTGCAATGCTCCCTCCGCCACACACATTTAGTGAATTGCGGAGTAATAGTAATAGAAAGGTGACCTAGAAAGCATTCTGAAAGAAGAATGCAGAATTATAAAAAGATCCTTGGACCAGATAAAAAAGAGCACGGCTATAGACTCAAATTTCGAAAAGCAAGGGAAACACTGTCAAACCTCGCGGTAGACACCAGGAAAAGAAGCTTGAAATGTTATAGACATATCCACAAACTCCCAGCAACAAGACTCATTTACAAAACTAAGATTTAGTTATAACAGCTAAAAACTATGCCCACGGTTGAGCAGATTAAAAAAGACCTAGAAAAAACCCACATAATCTCATCAGAAATCATAGACAATAAATTAACAAATGGGAAGTACCGCTGAGCGTAGGGTATATCCGATCAGCTTTGTGAATGGATTTTCTAACTGGTCGGTGGCAGTATGTTGTCGTTGAAGGAGGAAGTTCTTCTAATCTAGATGTTACATTGGGTGTACCTCAAGGACGTGAAAAATGACAAATTATTTTCTTAATTTTTATAAACGGTCTTGGAGACAAAGTGGAAAGCATTTTTAGATTGTTTGTTAATGATACGGTTATTTATTGGGAATTAAGGAATTCGGCCGATTGCTTAGAAATTCAGCGAGATCTGATTATTTCGGCATGGTGCGCTGAATGGCAACTTACACTAAACTGTAAAAAGTGCAAGACAATGTGTATAAGATACAATAAAATCAGATTGTTCAGAAATAACAGGGAAACAGTTCAGTTATTGATATGTTCGATTCTGTGAAATATTTGGGAGTAACAGTACAAAGGAACAAGAAATGGGACTTACACATTAATTCGTTAGTAGGTAGAGCTAATTCTAGGTCGAATCTTGAAAAATTGTAATGAACAAATAAAAGAGATAGCGTACAAATCTCATGTGCGTCCACATTTGGACTACTGTTGTGCCATTTGGGATCCGTTTCGTAAGGGGTTGATTGAAAGTATAGAGAAAGTACAGAGAAGAGCTACTCGATTCGTGACCGCTTGCTACAGTCCTTATGAAAGCGTCATGGAACTGATTAGTAGACTGGGCTGGGAGTCTCTAGTAGATAGATGACGCGTTTTATTTAAACTTATTGGTAAACATGTGTACTCCCACTTTCACTTAAGAGTGTGGTGAAATATTTTGTCCAACACACTATTTAAGTAGGAATGTCAGGGAAGTTGAGATTATAGAAATAAGGTGCCGCACTGATTCTTATATGAATTTCTTTTTCCCTCGTACCATTAGGGATTGGAATGCACAGCAAAGAGATTACTTTTGGCTCTGAGCACCATCTGCCACCCACAATTTTGTGAATTGCAGAGTATAGATGTAGATGTAGATCTGTAGGGAAGTAAGGTGCTCTGACGATTGCTTAGAAAATCAGAGTGATCTGGATGTTATTTCAGAATGGTGCCATAAATGGCAGCTTACACTTAACTGCAAAAAGTGCAAGGCAATGGAAATAAGTAATAAAAAAAAACCCGTTTGGTCACGAATACAAAGTTAACAATCCAGTTACTGACACGATGGATTCCCTGAAGTATCTAGGCATAACAGTACAAAGCAACATGAAATTGGACTTGCACATAGCTTATGTTGTAGGCAAAGCTAAATATAAACTACGATTCATAGGTTGTAGTTTGAGAAATTGTAGTGCTCTTACAAAGGAAATAGTGTACAAAACACCATTTCATTACTATTGTGGAGTTTGGGATCTGTATCACAAGGGATTGATTAACACGTTGTAGAAAGTACAGAGGAGAGCCGCTCGATTCGTGACTGCTAGTCACAGTTCTTACGAAAGAGTCGCAGAGTTGATACGTGGGTTGGGCTGGGATTGGTTGCCGAACAGACGATATCATTTTTGTTTGAATTTGTTGGAGAATTCCCCAAAATCTTTAATTTACGAGTGCAATGAGTACTTCTTCCTCCAACCTATTTAGGTCAAAATGAAAGGAGGGAAAAGATTACAAAAATAAGATGCAGTACTGGTAGTTTTATGTATTCTTTGTTTCGTCATTCTGTTTGGGTTTGGAATGTACAGAATTAGGATTGGTGCTTAGCAACCTCTGCCACTTACAATATTTGCGAATTGCAGAGTATAGATGTAGATGTAGAATGAAGTCGCTAAGAAACTGAGGATGAAGTGGACTGAAGGAAGGAAGAGAGTCCACAGAGAAGAAAACGACAGCTTTGCGTGATCTGACAGGATCCAATTGCAAATAATATTATATATTGCGCAGGTGGTGATAAAATTAATAATATAACAAAAGAGTCCATAATAGTAAAATGAAAAGTGTATAAATAAATAAATGAACTAGTTAAATGATAATACTAATAATAATGAGTTATGGGTAAAAAAGATGGTTTTTTTATCAGTTTCTGAGGCAAGGTGGGTGTCTGGAATCAAGTATATTTTATAATTGACACCCATTTCATACCAAACGTTCCCTCCACTACAGTCTTGCTAGCCATGGCAGACGTATCTGTTCTGATATGAATCCCTCTCCCAGTACTCCTAGAACCTATCCCAAGCCCTTATTACTCAACAGACCTTGTACATAAAGAAATCTACCATGCAATCACCCACCCTCCATGTAACCACTCCCGCCCAGCACTTCCAGAATCCAATCCTGCCTTTATCACCCAGTTCTCTCCTGGCCTCGAATCCATCAATCGAATTCTACAACAGGGGGCATGATTTCCTTCGCTCCTTTCCAGAAATGTGTACTCTTTACGCAAACATTTACCAACTGTCCTCTGTTAATGTTTCAGCAGACCACCTAACAACAAAAATGTCTTGGTTAACAAATACCCACCATCAGACTCTCCAAAAGTACCTATGGATCGTTTCTGTGTAATAGACCTCGCTGTAAAACTTGCAACAAGCATCCTCCCACTATAACATATTCCAACATGCCAATTACCACAATTCTGATAACCTCAATGACTGTTTCACCGTGAGAGCTATCAGAGTTTTCCCCGAAACTACGGCCCTCTCCAGAACTCTGGAGATGGGAACTTGCATACCAAAATATCCTGAATATTAGACACCCACCTGGCCTCAACCACCAGTAAAATTCTACCTCTTAACCCATCACTTCTTAGTATTAGTATTATCATTTAACTAGTTACATATTCTGGACCCTTTTATTATATTATCAATTTTATCACCATGTGCAATTTATATATTTATATTTAAAATCTGGCTTTCCTGATATATTGATAATTCACACAGTTAGGTGATAAACTTCGGCATGTGCACACCTCCCAAACCAGATGACTCGGTTTCTATTACATGAATAAGGCGAGAACTGAAATATTGTATATGTTTATGGTTTTTCACTCATTTTGAGCTTCAACCTCGGTGACTGATGAATCATTTTTCCCTTTCCTTTCTCATTTATATACATGTTATAATAAGATAAATTTGTTATGTACTATATCTTACTAAACTTTCTCTGAAACAGTTGAATTCCAAAATACATAACAAAATTATTTTTTTTTTACAAAATCACTAAATATATCATGAATTCCCAAGTTTAACTTAATGAAAGTCTCAGCAATCAACAATAAGGAAGTCTGTACTCTAAACATTTTAGTACAACCCTTGTTCTTAATATTAAAAGTGGTTACAGGTAAAGAGAACAGCACATAAAGTTAAATAACAAACAAATAACTATATACTCTAATGGTCCTACAGTAAAAGTGATGATATATGTCTAAAATACATGATCATACCCAAAATTTCTTTAAAAAAACTAAATCAGAATGTGTAAAATACTCAAAAACATATATCCAAAACTAGAAGTATGGTCCTCTAATGATGAAAGTTACAGTGTATATTAAATTATTAAGTTTTACTATTGTATGAGTTATATTACAATTAAATAATGACAGTGAAACTGCTATAAATCACTGAAAATAATATAGGACAGGAAAATGTATTAAAGATGAAGACAGGATGGCCAGACAAGTATGAAAAAACACTCACATAATTCACAATATTTTGGCTGATAACCTCAGTTGTATAGGAGGAGAGACATATAGCAGGTGGAAAGATGTGAGCACATCCAGACCTAACACAGCTAGAAATTCTGATGTGTATCTAATTATTAGTCGACTTCAGATACAGCATCATTATACCCTGATAATCTTATAGTAATAGAACCAAGTGGGGATACTAAGAGTCTTTAGGTGAAGAAACCATAAGTATTATATCAAGTACCTCTTTCTGGCTTATGACCTTATGTGTAGTCAACACTTGAGGTCATTAAAGACATAAAGGGACTGACAGAAGGAATGGGATAAAATCTGACCATGGGCTTTTGAAGGAACCAACCTGGCATTTGTCAGGAATGATTTGGGGAATCGTGTAAAACCAAATTTTTGATGGCTGGATGGGGATTCAAACCTGAACCTCCCAAATACAAGGCAACAGCATTACCACTCACCCACCACACTCAGTATATATCAACTACACAACCCTCGCATGTTGTTTGCTGAAACTAGTTGCTCCAATTACATTTCCTCGGAAGCTGGGAGAACTTTGGAAACATAATTTCAGTTCTGAAATATAACTTTTGTGATGGAATTACAGGTATTTGGCATCTATCCCATGATTATGTGATGCTGTCATCAAATGATGTTACAAATACAGCTTTGTATGGAAACATTAAAAATTGTTTGGCATACTGTTCCATCATAGGGTACTGAACTGAACATGACACTCTCCCAAAGATCTGCTATAGATATGAAATTAAGGACTATAAATGGTGATAAGTTTTAAGTAATAACTTCATCAAGGTTTAAAAAACATATTGTGAGCAAGCATGAATACCTACTAATTAATGACTAAGTACAAGAAGCTGATAAATAACTGGATTACATACTCCAAGTATCGAAAGAAAAGAGTCGAGCAAAGCCTTCAAATAGGGTCAACTAATAACTTTTAATACAAATTATCAGCATCTGGCATCGAAGCTGTGTTAAGTGGCAGCCAATGATTAAACTACAGTGAGTTGATTTAACCCCCTATGTGGTACTATATTGCATTAGAAGAGCACTCCAGGGTATCAAACGGTGGACCACAACAAGCAGTAGTACCTTTGTATTTAAGTTTATAAGTGCAAACCTGACAATTAATTGGATTACAAGCAACTGACAAAGAAACAACCACTTTTGCTTGTGGCTTATCTAGAGGTCATCACATGTGCGAGAAGATCGGGGGACAAGGAACAGGAGGGAATTCAGTCATAGTCTTTCTGATGGTATCATCCTAGCATTCCACTAGAGTAATTTATAGGAATCCATGAAAACCATAAATCTAAAATTTATTTCATGATGTTGATTTTAAATGCTAAAATAGTTTTTCTAAATTATTAATATTTAAGCCCTAATTTTAAATTTACCAGTTTTCTTAAAAACTGCTAATATTACATGTTTATTTTATAAAATAAGAGTCCAATAAGAAAAATCTCAATAATTGGTAGGAATAAGTGCAAAATTATTAAATAATATTGTATCTTCACTTGATAATAGGTCTTTTAAAAACACACATCAGAATGGCTTTTTCTCTTGTTTTGTTAACCCCTCTGCACGTACTGTACCCTGTCACAATACAGTGTACAAACGCACTCCTTTAAATTTTTGAAATTAATTAGAAAGGGTTTTTAATGTAGGCGCTGATATAGTTATCTCTGAACAAGCTGTAGTAGGTCAGAGATAGTTTTTTTTTTCCAGCGAGTGTTGAAGTAGACACATGGCGTAACAAAAAATGTGTTTTAAGTTGTGCTCTTAGTGGTTTAACGGGTATATACATAAAATTAGTGTTGAGTGTTTAACCCGATTTAACTACGTAATGCATATTTTACGCCTGTGTTAGTTGTCGGAGACCAAACATATGAGTTTTGGTTTGTGAGTAAGTGTACGCGGTACTGCATATGTGTAAGATGGATTTCGGCGTGATTATTTCGTGTTTATAATTGCCCGTGGCCGCTAATGTGAAATCAATTTGGCATATTCGTTACTCAAGGAGATTAGTGAACTCAAGTAGTGACTTTTCCACGTAGTAAAGACTGTTTATTTAGCCGTTACGAGCGTTAAGAACAGACGGTGTATGACGAACAGTTGGAAGTTATATTACATTAAATACTTGCAAGTCACTTGCCACTCTAACGAATTGCAATCTTCGGATAAATGTTATTGTGAAGTGTATAATAATGTTAACATTTTATTTTACATTGGTGGTCGGAGATTAGTACACTTAAGGAACTTGCAGAATAAATGTGTTCATGTATTATGAAAACGGAATGTTTATTTTATTTTCTACGAAGTGCACGTAATATTCCCGAACCATCCAATGTTGGCGACCAAAATACATTAAAACGAAGTCCGATTACACCTTTCCTTAGGTAAATAACAATTTTCATAGTGAAATATCGAGAAAAAAAACTATGAAGTCAAACATGTTATAAACAGTATATATAATAATTTCCCAGTTGTTTGACAACCCCATAAGTAGTCTCCCATCATGGCACAATCCCATCGTGCCTGACACCTTCTTTCCAAGCAGTACATGTATTGGTGAAAGGTTTCACTGTGTTCCTCACTTAAATCTCAGAAATTTGGCACAAAGAAGTCAATATTAGAAAACAAGTAATGCATTTTTACAGACATTCCACAAAGGTAATTTGGTACACATATGTCGATGGTTTTATACCCAGATCATCCAAAAAGTCCAATATTAGTAATTTTTCACAGTATTTATTTGAAGCCATAGCAAATGTGAAATGTTTTGGTGTACTGTTTTGCTTTGATCAAGTTTCTGTTATGCATAGAAATCAGCAAGCTTAACTAACAAAATGAAGTTTACATTGTCCCCATGCTTAGTTTGGAAGCTAATCAAAATTTGTTCATGATGGCAGTTAAACCTACAACAACCAGCATTACGCAGCCAAGACACACACCCATTGCTTATAAAGGTGGTGCACTATATTGGTATGGGGACACATCTGTACTCATAAGTCCAATTCTGAAATGTCCCACAGGTTTTCAAATGGAACTGTTATATTCCAGTGACAACTCAGAATAATTATTAACATAAAACAAATCCCAGAAAAAAACTCTTTTAATAATAAGACTAAGTGTTGTGGTTCTTTAGTGACAAAAAAATTACGAGATCTTGCTCTGAGCCAAGTCTATACCCTGCAGTGTGTATTCACTAAGCTTTATGTAACAGAATGGTTTCCCTCAGTGATGTGGAGCATTCATTTAAAAATAAACAGGTGACTTGGCCATGAGTGAGATATTTTACTACACTAAGTTGAAAAATTTCTACCAACATTAACTGTGATGCCTTATAGATCTTACAAATACTTTTATTTCTGGTAGATTTTGTCCTGTCGAGGCTTCACCAAATTGTGAGGTAGATACTTCCTATTGTCATTTAATATGGCCAGTTATGCATTCTGGATTAAAAACAAAAATGATCAACGATAGCCGCCTCACTGTTGTATAATACAAACCATTTTCTTGAGAAACTTTATTCATTACTCATTTAATAAATCTTCTCCCAACATTGTTTATTTATTATATTCTTAGTTTTGAAACTCTTACAAGCTTAACAAATCCTAATCCAACAATTTTCAAGTAAACAAGTAACCATCCCACCATATTATTTTACTATCATTTACACAATTCATTTCACCATTCACTACCTCTGGTTGTTTGAGAAGTCTCAGCAACAACAGAGTAGGAAAATGATGTGGGATGATATTTATATTGAAAGATAATATATACCTACCACTTAACAAAGTTCAAGAGAGGAGCGAACGGCCAAGGAAAACACTGTACACACATACAAAACACAATATTTAGGGCTATGCCCTTCTTGAAGTAAAATTTTATCTGGGATAGTATGTTTCCATTAAGTGAAAGTCTTATAGTTGTAATACTAGGTTGAAAATAGAAGTTTATTGAATATCAAATAAGGTTTTTTATCTAATCAGGTGCCTTCAAATGACATTACAATCATCATTTCGCTGAAAATTTGTAAGTGATATCTCGAGAATATTTGCTTGATATTTGGCATGTATATGGGCTAAGAAATGAAGATTGCCATAGCCTTCACAGCAATACAACTATGAGAAATGCACACAGCATTAAGACTAATTGCATATCCATATTGAAGTCATGACTTCTGGGCAATGCAAAGGGTATTATGGAAGGAGCTTTTATTCCTAACAGGAAGTGTTGAAGGCAAACTTCTAGCTCCTTAAATCTGGAGCTACTTGGCTATGGATGGATGACCCTGAGAGAAAAGTCATGGTCATCCAGGAAAGGGTTTTGAAATGGACTGGTTCCCTGCTTACTTTATTTTATTTCTTTTTTTTCTTTTTAAAAAAAAGGAAAATTGTAGAAACAAAGGAAAAACATGGGAATCAGATACCTCTATTCAGAAAGTTCCATGGAAAAAACAATAATGCACCCGGCAATAAAAGGCTAAATGATTAGGTACAAAAACATCAATTACTTGAGGGACTGTGTAATATAAATCCCTGTATGCTGGGAAAAATAAACTGTTAAAATAATTTAAAGAGAAAAAATAATTACATATAGACTCATAACAAGCGTACAAGGTATGTAATGTTTTAAGTGATACGTTTCCACTAAATACAATGAAATTTTCAAGCATTATAGCATATAATTGACAAAAGCTATTAAACTTAAAGTTTCCACCTTTATTGATTATAGCTTACCTCATGCAAGTTGAGGTGATTAGTGGTGGGAAAGGACTGGGAACAAGGAACTGGAAGGAATTAGGACATAGCCAATTTAAAGCAATCAACCCAGCCTTCATCTGAGTTGATCTGTAGAAACCATGGGCACCCAAATCTGAATGATCGCACAGGGATTCGAGCCCGCGTCCACCCACATGCGAGGCCAGGGTGTTACCGCTCACCCACCATACTTGGTGTGATTCTCCCAAAGTTAACAAAGTTAATGTTTTCCCTCCCTCTGGGCCACTGACTACCTGTATATATGATAAAAGTAATTAATCTGTAACAAATTGTAACGTGAGTACTCACAGTTCATATATTATACAGATTAGGTTTGACCGGCCGCCACTTATCCGTATTTTAACCGCGAATATGAAGGGTAATCACTCGAGATTAATTACTTGTGGCTACTCCTCGTAACCACAGCTACAAAATTAAATAATATCTCAGGGATACAGTTCACTGTTCATTACACTCAAGTTCACATAGATACAATACGCCATCGTGAACCACCAGATATATAAATGCTTAATCAGACTTCATTAATCCTCAGAATGCAAGTTCAAATAAGTGGTGCGACTGACTACAGCTATAGTAACAATGGTCACTCCGATACTACACTCCTATTTGCTGTCCACCGTCCTTGTTTATTCTTGTACTGCACTCGGACCATTCTCATCACTGCTAAAACTGTTCATCGCTCTTCACAAGGTTCTTCTAACCAACATATAATTCTTCAGCACATGGCGCATTCGATAACTACAAACCGCGCGACCATGCACTTTTACATCTTCGCACTACTCTGCAACAACCTGCATCTTCCTACGTCTCTCTCCCACACTGTAAACCGACTGACTAACCTGAGATATTCCATATCGCACCTCTCGATCTCACGAATATCGCACATTTGATATCAAAATTCATGCAATCACTATGTGGTGTTACAAAATGTATTTGCTGTTAGATGAGTTAAATATTTTTAATGATACTATGAAATTGAATTACTTAGCTTTATTCGCGTCCAGAAAAATATAAAACTTTAATGTTCAATATCAGACACTTGCTATGCTATTACTGAGTTTTTATCAGCAACAGGTAAATTATTAACCATAGAAAAATGACAGATGTTAGGAGAAATAATTTACATTTTATACTGTATTAAGTCTTGATTAGATTTTAAAGTAACATAAATTTCTACAACAGAATTACAAGGAAATAGTTTACCTATCAGGAACAGGTTCAATTTTTAAATTCTCTTGTTCAGCATTTTCCTGCATATTCTGAAAAAAAGGGCAATAATGATAAATATAATAAATTAGGAATATAATTTTAAAAAAGAGGGAAATCACCAACATTAATGCAGGAAGTATAACACCAATATAAATATGAAAAGTTGTTTTAGAAAAAGTTAATGACCCTTATCTTTTGGTAACATGAAACCAAACCTAAATTCAAGCAAACAACATTGAAATTCTAAAGTCCAAAACACTTGTAAACTAAACGTTTAGTTATTTTAGAATATCATCTAAATATACTGGTCTAATAAAAGAACAATAATTCCATAAACGACTATAATAAAACTTTGAATGTCTGTTCATAATAGCCTTTTTTATTTATAAAATCCACTGCAAAATTTTCATATGTATATTAAGAATGAATTCTTTTGTATTACACAGGGTGATTTAGGAGGAATTGGAAATAATGAAGGATGTGGTAGAACGAAGAAAATTGAGTAAAAAAAAAAGTTCATATATACACGTGTCTGATTTTCATTCGTTTTGGAGATACAAGTGCTAGAATATTGGGAATAAAAGTAAACACAAAAGATGAATTACTCACTCACACTATAAACACTGCGAACCGCCATAACAGTACACCAAGATGTAGTCAGAAGAGCTACACATACTGTTGCAAGAGGTGCAAAGTGTATTGAAGTTGTTGGTGGGATTTTCAAACATTTAATTTAAACCTTTATGTGTGTTTTTGTATGAATAAAGAATTTTTTTATGTGCTCTTGATCACTTTCTGAGGTTTCTTTTAAGCATAACATTCCCACACCTGTATCACCAATGAATGGAAATTTGATACATGTTTATACAGGGTGTCCAGAAAAGGACTCCCTGATTTCAAAATTAAATATCTCGAAAACAAAGATCGATAGCAGCTTTTGTAACTATTATTTCACACTGCTGTATACACTTCTTACAGCTGTCACAATAAACATACCGTTTACTGCATTCCTCTATCAATCTTTGTTTTCGAGATATTTAATTTTGAAATCAGGGAGTCCTTTTCTGGACACCCTGTACGAACCTTTCTACTCAATACTGTTCTTACTACTACCTCCTTCAATATTTATCTTTCCTCCTGGATCACCCAGTATATAAAGAAATATCCTAGACAATACAGTTTAATCTTTTGTTAGTGTCTCATATCATGCGCACCATTGTGAACTAGGACAGAATTGTCAGCAAGCAATGGTAACAGCATTTATGAAGTGATTTTGGGGAATCATGGAAAAAAAATCAGGGACCTTAGGGCCTAGAATTCACCAAACATCACACTGAATGACATTACTGCTCGCCCACCAGGTTTCACTTGAATTACGAGTTTGAGTATGTTCGATAAAATTATTAGATATTTTATATATGAAAGAAATGGGAGATATAGGTATCTACCAAATATATCATAGCTGATCTGGATAATTGGAAACAAACGAATTTTACAACCATTTAAGATTTTTCCTCTTTTTTGTCTGTAGCATTATGGCTCATTGATACCATTAGGGCTGAGAAAGGATTGGTCACAATGAATGGGAAGGAACTCAGCCATTCAATTTTGAATTAACAAGAACAAAACTCACCTAAGTCATTTATAGAAACCATGGAAACAGAAAAGTGCACAGCATAGCCAAAATCAGTCCAGGATTCAAAACATATTCTACCAAATGGCAGGACCAAGTATTAACCTTCAGGCAAAGTAAACTTCCTCATAGGCGAAGGTCAGTTATGGTGATTGTAAAAAATCCAGTACGCAGCAGGAATCAAACAAGAAAAATAATCAGATAGAGGGCTACAACAAAGTTTTTGATTGTTGCATGTGTAGCCTTTTTTATTTATAAAAGTGAATGCAAAATTATCATATGTATAAGAAAAACTTTTTTGTATTGTACAGGGTGATGCATGAGAAACGGTAATATTTAACTTTCAAAAGAAGGCAAAACCTACTACTAAACGGCTATTCAAAAGAAATTTATATATCTTTTAAAAAGAAATACAGCTCACCTTAGAAGGGCAACTAACATCAACTCCTAAAGGACAATAGCATATTAGTAAAAAAAAAAAAAAAAAAAAAAAAACCTAAGGAAGGATACGGAAATATGACCCAACACTTACCACAGATGAAGGCGGCTGGGAATGAATAAAAACAAACAAAAACGCATAATAAAAATGCAATATTTCGGCATGCAGCCTTATTTGTGAAGAAGTTAGACATAGGGTGGAGTGTACACGGAAATGGCTGTCCGGTGAATGGCATAGCTGGCACAGATGGTAGTGCAGGAAGGGGGGGGGGAACCTCAAGTATTGGATCGACAATCGATAATGTTGACGGTATATTCTCATTGAAAATGGTACAACAACATAATAACTAAGTGAGTACACATATATAAATCAAATTTTGAAGAAAAAAAACTATAAGTGAAAAATAAAATATAAGAATATAAGAAAGATAAATAATAGAGATAATAAACGCTGTGTCTGGGGGAAGGAATTTATTGGGATTGAGGCCAGGAGGATGTCTGGTGTCCAGAATATTCTGATAGGCTAGTTCCCATCATGCAGTTCAGAGGAGGTTGAGTTGTCAGGGGAAACTCGGATCACCCTAACTGAGAAATAGATGTTAAAATTATTGATTTTGTGGGAACTGGCATGTTATGCAACTGGATGGGCCTCATTGTTAGTATATACTGTCTGCCTGTGGCCATTCATACTGTTAGTAGTGACGCCTATACATGAGCTGGAGCAATGGAGGCACGTCAGTTGATATATGAGGTGTGTTGTCATGCAAGTAGCATGACCAGTGACGGGGAATTTTTCCCCTGTGGTAGGACTGGAGTAAGTGGTAGTGTTGTCATTAGTGAATGATGATGTAATGGAATAATGATATCCAGTAGAACTGGAGAAACAACAAGAAAATCATATAGATGATGCAAACTCCATTTTTGTACCAATTCCATGAAAGT
>JARYHS010006964.1:11108811-11139816 GCA_031002005.1 Vandiemenella viatica | reverse complement strand
ATATGTCGGGAAAGATTGAGATGTTATATATAAATATATATAATCCCTAAAGAGGCTGCAAAGATCTTACTTGGCGAGTTTAATGCACAAGTCTGAAAAGCAAATGAATATCAGAAAACCATTGGTACATATCCTGCCCACAGATTCACAAACAAAAATGGCATGAGACTTATTGCAATATGCCAATATGCCAACACAGCAATTTAAAAATCATGTCAACATCTTTGAGGAAAGATCCACGAAAAAACAGATCTGGAGATCCCCCATATGAGAACTTGGTAAATACCAGATTGATCACATTGCAATTTCTTATCCTCTACACAAAGAAGTCTATGATAAAGTCAGCAGAGGGGCAAACATTGACACAGACCACTATTTAAAAAGAATTAATATG
Organism: Vandiemenella viatica; assembly: GCA_031002005.1. Classification (NCBI taxonomy): domain Eukaryota; kingdom Metazoa; phylum Arthropoda; class Insecta; order Orthoptera; family Morabidae; genus Vandiemenella; species Vandiemenella viatica. Next base: position 11,139,422 of record JARYHS010006964.1, on the reverse strand, counting down.
AAATTCATCCCAAAGAAAATACATCTGAAAAAAAAAACTATAGAAATTTGACACAAGATCAGGGAAACTAACCTGAGAGAAAAATGGGAGAAAGAACTAGTAGATACCTGGTAAAAATTCCACAGCAAAATTACACAAAAGGCCAGAATACTAATACCATTGAAAAAGAATATGACACAGCCCTGGTAGGATTCAGAATGTGAAAAATCACTAGCGGAACCCAAAGAAGCTTTTCTTATACATAACAGTAAAAAATTCAATGAAAATTTGCAGCACTTTCATGAAATCCGGAAACAAGTGATGAAAATCATCAGACAAACCAAGAGAAAGTACCTGAAGGAACAATTGAATTCCATCGAAGAAAATTTCTGCAACTATAACACTCGAAACATCTTCCAAGCTTTTGCGGGAACAATCCAAGGATTTAATCCTCAAAACTTATGCTTCAGGAAATCGGAAGGAAAGCTCACACTAACTAATCAGGAAAATTGTCAAGAATTGATAAAATACTTTTTGAACTCCACAACTGCCCTGAACCCCCATCAAGACTCTCAAAGGAAACCCCCACCTATACCTATCCTAAATCCCCACCACCATCACAAGAGGAAATCCAGAGACATATTCTCAAACTCAAACACAAAAAGCACTTGGAGAGGATGGTATAAATGTGGAACCATTGTAAAATCTTGGACAAAATTCACTTAAAGAACTCACAAATCATTACAGAGATCTAGCAGACAGAAAAATTACCCGAAGAGTGGAAAAGTGACCTCATTCACCCACTACACAAGAAGGGAGATAAAACTGACGTCAAAAATTATCGATGGATCTCCCATCTTCAAATTGCATACAAAATTCTTTTAGCCTATCTTCTCAAAAACCAAGTTCATCTGCTCAAATCTCCACACTCAAAATCTTACCACAAAATATGGACAAATTGAAAGAGTTCTGTACTTCAAGTATCTGGTAGAAATCATCGAACCCACAGGAGCAGACAAAATAGCACAGAAAGTTCGTATGCAAAAACTTAGGAGAGCCTATGTACAACATATAACATATAAAATTAATTTTTTTTTTGTACATATATACAAAAGTCGGACATTACAACACAGTTATAAAACCTGAAGCCCTGTATGCCAGCGAAACTTTAACACTGCACAGAAAAGGTCCACTTGCGAGCGGACGTGCGTAAGGCAATGCGTGATGTGGTTAAAGAATTCCAAGCCAGAAATTTATCTGAAGATCTGATTACTAATGCAAAAAAGTTCTGGTCATATATCAAATTAGTAAGAGGCTCTCGTAAGGTCATGCCGTCGTTGATTAGGGAAAATGGGGAATTATCAGAAACAAGCGTAGAGAAAGCAGAAATTTTGAATAATGTGTTTAAAAAGCTTTCAGGACAGAAAACTGGGAGGAGATTCCAATATTTAACAATCGTACCTACAAAACTATGAAAGATCTCGTTCACGATGTCAAGGGAATAACTAAACTGCTTATGACTGTGAATCCCAATAAGGCTCCCGGACCAGACGGTATTCCTACAAGATTCTACTCAAGGTACGCAAAGGAAATTGCGCCGTATTTAATGAAATTATATACCGTCTCCTTGGATCAAGGAAAAATACCAGCCGAATGGAAGACCACCATCGTAAGTCCAGTGTTCAAAAGTGGGAATGTTAATGATCCTCAAAATTATAGGGCGATCTCGTTAACCTCAATATTTTGCAGGATTTTAGAACACATCTTCTACTCAAATGTCATGCGGTTTTTGAATGAAGATGAGCTTTTAAACCCAAATCAACATGGATTCAGAAAAGGACGATGCTTCGAAACAAAACTTGCCCTCTTAATTCATGACTTGAGCCGTATTTTAGATGAGCAATCCCAGGTTCATTTAGTTTTGTTAGACTTCAAAAAAGCTTTCGACACTCTGCCTCACACTAGGTTACTTAGGAAACTTCGCGGTTACGGTATACCTAGACAAATATGCGATTGGGTTGCAGAATTTTTGAAGGACAGAACACAGTGCTGTAGTTCTCGACGGTGAGCGTTCATCACTTGCCGAAAGTGAGGTCCGGGGTTCCCCAGGGCAGCGTGATAGGGCCTCTGTTGTTTCTCATATACATTAGTGATTTGTGCGACATAATAAGGGGGATGAAAAGATTATTTGCCGATGATTCTATTATTTATCGTGAAATCACAACCCAGGACGACTGCGCTTTGTTACAAGACGATATTATGAAAATAATTGCGTGGTGTAAAGATTGGCAGTTGGAATTAAACGCTAAAAAGTGCCAAGTCATGCGAGTAAGTAAAAAGGTGACACTATTTAGCACTGAAAATACAGTTAATTGTACTGTGCTTAGTACGGTAGATTCAGCGAAATACCTAGGGATAACAATTCGTAATAATTTGTCGTGGAATGAGCATATCGAGAATGTAATTGGGAAAGCAAATCGTATGCTTCGATTTCTAGGTCGTAATTTAAACAATGCACTCCGGAAGTTAAATCGATTGTGTACAAGTCACTAGTGAGGCCTCACTTAGAATATTGTTGCTCTGTATGGGGTCCCCATCAAAAGGGTTTAATGGAGGCATTAGAGATGGTCTAAAGAAAAGCCGCCCGATTCGTGGCAGGTATATATAGTTGGAGGAGTTGCGTAAGTGCCATGTTGAAGGAGTTAGGTTGGGAAGACCTGGAGCACTGAAGGCGTTGCTCTCGACGGAAGCTAATTGAAAAATTTTCGACTGACGTATTTCGAAATGACAGCAAACAAATATTGCTACCAGCAACATTCATATCTCGGTATGACCGCGAAAATAAGATAAGAGAAATCAGGGCCAGAACCGATTCATTTCTCATTTTTTCCACGAGCGATTAGGTAGTGGAATAGAAAGGATTTACGTGGCGAGTAAACACATAATCGGACAGGAGTAGCTTCCGATAAAGCACGTCCGGCCATCCTGAACTGGGTTTTCCATGGTTTCCTTAGAATCGCTCCAGGCGAATGCTGGGATATTCCTCACAATAGCGCATGGGGGCCACCTGCCATATCCCGTATATCCCTTCTAAATCATTACCTTTCCTGATAGGTGCAATGCACCCTCCGCCACACACTTTTAGTGAATTGCGGAGTAATAGTAATAGAAAGGTAACCTAGAAAGCATTCTGAAAGAAGAAAGCAAAATTATAAAAAGATCCTTGGACCAGATAAAAAAGAGCACGGGTATAGACTCAAATTTCGAAAAGCAAGGGAAACACTGTCAAACCTCGCGGTAGACATCAGAAAAAGAAGCTTGAAATGTTATAGACATATCCACAGACTCCCAGCAACAAGACTCATTTACAAAATTAAGATTTAGTTATAACAGCTAAAAACTATGCCCACGGTTGAGCAGATTAAAAAAGACCTAGAAAAAACCCACATAATCTCATCAGAAATCATAGACAAAAAATTAACAAATGGGAAGTACCACTGAGCGTAGGGTATATCCGATCAGCTTTGTGAATGGATTTTCTAACTGGTCGGTGGCAGTATGTTGTCGTTGAAGGAGGAAGTTCTTCTAATCTAGATGTTACATTGGGTGTACCTCAAGGACGTGTAAAATGACAAATTATTTTCTTAATTTTTATAAACGATCTTGGAGACAAAGTGGAAAGCATTTTTGGATTGTTTGTTAATGATACGGTTATTTATTGGGAATTAAGGAATTCGGCCGATTGCTTAGAAATTCAGCGAGATCTGGTTATTTCGGCATGGTGCGCTGAATGGCAAGTTACACTAAAGTGTAAAAAGTGCAAGACAATGTGTATAAGATACAATAAAATCAGATTGTTCAGAAATAACAGGTAAACAGTTCAGTTATTGATATGTTCGATTCTGTGAAATATTTGGGAGTAACAGTACAAAGGAACATGAAATGGGACATACACATTAATTCGTTAGTAGGTAGAGCTAATTCTAGGTCAAATCTTGAAAAATTGTAATGAACAAATAAAAGAGATAGCGTACAAATCTCTTGTGTGTCCACATTTGGATTACTGTTGTGCCATTTGGGATCCGTTTCGTAAGGGGTTGATTGACAGTATAGAAAGATCCGCTTGGTTCGTGACCGCTTGCTACAATTCTTATGAAAGCATCACAGAACTGATCCGTAGACTGGGCTAGGAGTCTCTAGTAGATAGACGGCGCGTTTCATTTAAACTTATTGGTAAACATGTGTACTCCCACTTTCACTTAAGAGTGTGGTGAAATATTTTGTCCAACACACTATTTAAGTAGGAATGTCAGGGATGATGACATTAGAGAAATAAGGTGCCACACTGATTCTTATATGAATTTCTTTTTCCCTCGTACCATTAGGGATTGGAATGCACAGCAAAGAGATTAGTTTTGGCGCTGAGCACCCTCTGCCACCCACAATTATGTGAATTGCAGAGTATAGATGTAGATGTAGATCTGTAGGGAAGTAAGGTGCTCTCACGATTGCTTAGAAAATCAGAGTAATCTGGATGTTATTTCAGAATGGTGCCATAAATGGCAGCTTACAATTAACTGCAAAAAGTGCAAGGCAATAGAAATAAGTAATTAAAAAAAAAAACGTTTGGTCACGAATACAAAGTTAACAATCCAGTTATTGACACAATGGATTCCCTGAGGTATCTAGGCATAACAGTACAAAGCAACATGAAATTGGACTTGCACATAGCTTACGTTGGTGGCAAAGCTAAATATAAACTACGATTCATAGGTTGTAGTTTGAGAAATTGTAGTGCTCTTACAAAGGAAATAGCGTACAAAACACTATTTCATTACTGTTGTGGAGTTTGGGATCTGTATCACAAGGGATTGATTAACATGTTATAGAAAGTACAGAGGAGAGCCGCTCGATTCGTGACTGCTAGTCACAGTTCTTACGAAAGTGTCACAGAGTTGATACGTTGGTTTGGCTGGGATTGGTTGCCGAACAGACGATATCGTTTTCGTTTGAATATTTTGGGGAATTTCCCAAAATCTTTAATTTACGAGTGCAATGAGTACTTCTTCCTCCAACCTATTTAGGTCACAATGAAAGGAGGGAAAAGATTACAAAAATAAGATGCAGTACTGATACTTTTATGTATTCTTTGTTTCCTGGTTCTGTTTGGTTTTGGAATGTACAGAATTAGGATTGGTGCTTATCAACCTCTGCCACTTACAATATTTGTGAATTGCAGAGTATAGATGTAGACGTAGAATTAAATCACTAAGATACTGAGGATGAAGTGGACTGAAGGAAGGAGAGAGTCCACGGAGAAAAAAATGACAGCTTTGCATGATCTTACAGGATCCAATTGCTAATAATAATATATATTGTGCATGTGGTGATAAAATTAATAATATAACAATAGAGTCCATAATAGTAAAATGAAAAGTGTATAAATATATAAATGAACTAGTTAAATGATAATAATAACAATAATGAGTTATGGGTAAAACAGATGGTTTTTTATCAGTTTCTGAGGCAAGGTGAGTGTCTGGTATCAAGTATATTTTATAATTGACACCCATTTCATACGAAACATTCCCTCCACTATAGTCTTGCTATCCATGGCAGACGTATCTGTTCTGATATGAGTCCCTCTCCCAGTACTCCTAGAACCTATCCCAAGCCCTTATTACTCAGCAGACCTTGTACATAAAGAAATCTACCATGCAATCACCCACCCTCCATGTAACCACTCCCGCCCAGCACTTCCAGAATCCAATCCTGCCTTTATCACCCAGTTCTCTCCTGGCCTCGATTCCATCAATCGAATTCTACAACAGGGGGCATGATTTCCTTCGCTCCTTTCCAGAAATGTGTACACTTTACGCAAACATTTACCAACTGTCCTCTGTTAATGTTTCAGCAGACCACCTAACAACAAAAATGTCTTGGTTAACAAATACCCACCATCAGACTCTCCAAAAGTACCTATGGATCGTTTCTGTGTAATAGACCTCGCTGTAAAACTTGCAACAAGCATCCTCCCACTATAACATATTCCAACATGCCAATTACCACAATTCTGATAACCTCAATGACTGTTTCACCGTGAGAGCTATCAGAGTTTTCCCCGAAACTACGGCCCTCTCCAGAACTCTGGAGATGGGAACTTGCATACCAAAATATCCTGAATATTAGACACCCACCTGGCCTCAACCACCAATAAAATTCTTCCTCTTAACCCATCACTCATTAGTATTAGTATTATCATTTAACTAGTTACATATTCTGGACCCTTTTATTATATTATTAATTTTATCACCATGTGCAATTTATATATTTATATTTAAAATCTGGCTTTCCTGACATATTGATAACTCACACAGTTAGGTGATAAACTTCGGCATGTGCACACCTCCCAAACCAGATGACTTGGTTTCTATTACATGAATAAGGCGAGAACTGAAATATTGTATATGTTTATGGTTTTTCACTCATTTTGAGCTTCAACCTCGGTGACTGATGAATCATTTTTCCCTTTCCTTTCTCATTTATATACATGTTATAATATGATAAATTTGTTATGTACTATATCTTACTAAACTTTCTCTGAAACAGTTGAATTCCAAAATACATAACAACTCTTTTTTTTTTTTTTTTTTTTTTAGAAAATCACAAAATATATTATGAATTCCCAAGTTTAACTTAATGAAAGTCTCAGCAATCAACAATAAGGAAGTCTGTAGTCTAACATTTTAGTACAACTTTTGTTCTTAATATTAAAAGTGGTTACAGGTAAAGAGAACAGCACATAAAGTTAATAAAAAAAACAAATAACTATATACTCTAATAGTCCTACAGTAAAAGTGATCATATATGTCTAAAATACATGATCATACCCAAAATTTCTTTAAGAAAACTAAATCAGAATGTGTATAACACTCAAAAACATATCTCCAAAACTAGAAGTTACAGTGTATATTAAATTACTAAATTTTACAACTAAATAATGAAAGTGAAACTGCTGTTAATCACTGAAAATAATATGGGACAGGAAAATGTATTACAGATGAAGACAGGATGGCCAGACAAGTATGAAAAAACACTCACATAATTCACAATATTTTGGCTGACACCCTCAGTCGTATAGGAGGAGATACATATAGCACATGGAAAGATGTGAGCACATCCAGACCTAACACAGCTAGAAATTCTGATGTGTATCTAATTATTAGTCGACTTCAGACACAACATCATTATACCCTGATAATCTTATAGTAATAGAACCAAGTGGGGATACTAAGAGTCTTTAGGTGAAGAAATCATAAGTATTATATCAAGTACCTCTTTCTGGCTTATGACCTTATGTGTAGTCAACATTGAGGTCATTAAAGACATAAAGGGACTGGCAGAAGGAATGGGATGAAATCTGACCATGGGCTTTTGAAGGAACCAACCTGGCATTTGCCAGGAAGGATTTGGGGAATCATGTAAAACCAAATTTTTGATGGCCTGGATGGGGATTCAAACCTGAACCTCCCAAACACAAGGCAACAGCATTACCACTCACCCACCACACTCAGTATATATCAACTACACAACCCTCGCATCCTGTTTGCTGAAACTAGTTGCTCCAATTACATATCCTCGGAAGCTGGGAGAACTTTTGGAAACATAATATCAGTTCTGAAATATAACTTTTGTGATGGAATTACAGGTATTTGGCATCTATCCCACGATTATGTGATGCTGTCATCAAATGATGTTACAAATACAGCTTTGTATGGAAACATTAAAAATTGTTTGGCATACAGTTCCATCATAGGGTACTGAACTGAACATGACACTCTCCCAAAGATCTGCTATAGATATGAAATTAAGGACTATAAATGGTGATAAGTTTTAAGTAATAACTTCACCAAGGTTTAAAAAACATATTGTGAGCAAGCATGAATACCTACTAATTAATGACTAAGTACAAAAAGCTGATAAATAACTGGATTACATACTCCAAGTATCGAAAGAAAAGAGTTGAGCAAAGCCTTCAAATAGGGTCAACTAATAACTTTAACACAAATTATCAGCATCTGGCATCGAAGCTGTGTTCAGTGGCAGCCAATGACTAAACTACAGTGAGTTGATTTAACCCTCTGTGTGGTACTATATTGCATTAGAAGAGCACTTCAGGGTATCAAACGGTGGACCACAACAAGCAGTAGTACCTTTGTAATTAAGTTTATAAGTGCAAACCTGACAATTAATTGGATTACAAGCAACTGACAAAGAAACAACCACTTTTGCTTGTGGCTTATCTCGAGGTCATCACATGTGCGAGAAGACTGGGTACAAGGAACAGGAGGGAATTCAGTCATAGTCTTCTGATGGTATCATCCTAGCATTCCACTAGAGTGATTTATGGAATCCATGGAAACCATAAATCTAAACTTTATTTCATGATGTTGATTTTAAATGCTAAAATAGTTTTTCTAAAGTATTAATATTTAAGCCCTAATTTTAAATTTACCAGTTTTCTTAAAAACTGCTAATATTACATGTTTATTTTATAAAATAAGAGTCCAATAAGAAAAATCTCAATAATTGGTAGGAATAAGTGCAAAATTATTAAATAATATTGTATCTTCACTTAATAATAGGGTCTTTTAAAAATACACATCAGAATGGCTTTTTCTCTTATGTTTTGTTAACCCCTCTGCACGTACTGTACCCCATATGTAGTCTCCCATCATGGCACAATCCCATCGTGCCTGACACCTTCTTTCCAAGCAGTACATGTATTGGTGAAAGGTTTCACTGTGTTCCTCACTTAAATCTCAGAAATTTGGCACAAAGAAGTCAATATGAGAAAACAAGTAATGCATTTTTACAGACATTCCACAAAGGTAATTTGGTACACATATGTAGATGGTTTTATACCCAGATCATCCAAAAAGTCCAATATTAGTAATTTTTCACAGTATTTATTTGATGCCATAGCAAATGTGAAATGTTTTGGTGTACAGTTTTGCTTTGATCAAGTTTTGATTATGCATAGAAATCAGCAAGCTTAACTAACAGAATGAAGTTTACATTGTCCCCATGCTTAGTTTGGAAGCTAATCAAAATTTGTTCATGATGGCAGTTAAACCTACAACAACCAGCATTACGCAGCCAAGACACACACCCATTGTTTATAAAGGTGGTGCACTATATTGGTATGGGGACACATCTGTACTCATAAGGCCAATTCTGAAATGTCCCACAGGTTTTCAAATGGAACTGTTATATTCCAGTGACATAAAACAAATCCCACAAAAAACTCTTGTAAAAATAAGACTAAGTGTTGTGGTTCTTTAGTGACAAAAAAATTACGAGATCTTGCTCTGAGACAAGTCTATACCCTGCAGTGTGTATTCACTAAGCTTTATGTAACAGAATGGTTTCCCTCAGTGATGTGGAGCATTCATTTAAAATAAATTTAAAAATAAACAGGTGACTTGGCCATGAGTGAGATATTTTACTACACTAAGTTGTAAAATTTCTACCAACATTAACTGTGATGCCTTATCAATCTTACAAATACTTTTATTTCTGGTAGATTTTGTCCTGTCGAGGCTTCACCAAATTGTGAGTTAGATACTTCCTATTGTCATTTAATATGGCCAGTTATGCATTCTGGATTAAAAACAAAAATGATGAACGATAGCCGCCTCACTGTTGTATAATACAAACCATTTTCTTGAGAAACTTTATTCATTACTCATTTAATAAATCTTCTCCCAACATTGATTATTTATTATACTCTTAGTTTTGAAACTCTTACAAGCTTAACAAATCCTAATCCAACAATTTTCAAGTAAACAAGTAACCATCCCACCATATTATTTTACTATCATTTACACAATTCATTTCACCATTGACTACCTCTGGTTGTTTGAGAAGTCTCAGCAACAACAGAGTAGGAAAATGATGTGGGATGATATTTATATTGAAAGATAATATATACCTACCACTTAACAAAGTTCAAGAGAGGAGCGAACGGCCAAGGAAAACACTGTACACACATACAAAACACAATATTTAGGGCTATGCCCTTCTTGAAGTAAAATTTTATCTGGGATAGTATGTTTCCATTAAGTGAAAGTCTTATAGTTGTAATACTAGGTTGAAAATAGAAGTTTATTGAATATCAAATAAGGTTTTTTATCTAATCAGGTGCCTTCAAATGACATTACAATCATCATTTTCGCTGAAAATTTGTAAGTGATATCTCGAGAATATTTGCTTGATATTTGGCATGTTTATGGGCTAAGATAATGAAGATTGCCATAGCCTTCACAGCAATACAACTGTGAGAAATGCACACAGCATTAAGACTAATTGCATATCCATATTGAAGTCATGACTTCTGGGCAATGCAAAGGGTATTATGGAAGGAGCTTTTATTCCTAACAGGAAGTGGTGAAGGCAAACTTCTAGCTCCTTAAATCTGGAGCTACTTGGCTATGGATGGATGACCTGAGAGAAAAGTCATGGTCATCCAGGAAAGGGTTTTGAAATGGACTGGTTCCCTGCTTACTTTATTTTCTTTCTTTTTTTTTTTATTTTTTTAAAAAAAGAGAAAATTGTAGAAACAAAGGAAAAACATGGGAATCAGATACTTCTATCCAGAAAGTCCCATGGGAAAAACAATAATGCACCCGGCAATAAAAGGCTAAATGATTAGGTACAAAAAACATCAATTACTTGAGGGACTGTGTAATATAAATCCCTGTATGCTGGGAAAAATAAACTGTTAAAATAATTTAAAGTGAAAAAATAATTACATATAGACTCATAACAAGCGTACAAGGTATGTAATGTTTTAAGTGATACGTTTCCACTAAATGCAATGAAATTTTCAAGCATTATATCATATAATTGACAAAAGCTATTAAACTTAAAGTTTCCACCTTTATTGATTATAGCTTTACGCCTCATGCAAGTTGAGGTGATTAGTGGTGGGAAAGGACTGGGAACAAGGAACTGGAAGGAATTAGGACATAGCCAATTTAAAGGAATCAACCCAGCCTTCATCTGAGTTGATCTGGAGAAACCATGGGCACCCAAATCTGAATGATCGCACAGGGATTCGAGCCCCTCGTCCACCCACATGCGAGGCCAGGGTGTTACCGCTCACCCACCATACTTGGTGTGATTCTCCCAAAGTTAACAAAGTTAATGTTTTCCCTCCCTCTGGGCCATGACTACCTGTATATATGATAAAAGTATATTAATCTGTAACAAATTGTAACGTGAGTACTCACAGTTCATATAATATACAGATTAGGTTGACCGGCCGCCACTTATCCGTATTTTAACCGCGAATATGAAGGGTAATCACTCGAGATTAATTACTTGTGGCTACTCCTCGTAACCACAGCTACAAAATTAAATAATATCTCAGGGATACAGTTCACTGTTCATTACACTCAAGTTCACACAGATACAATACGCCATCGTGAACCACCAGATATATAAATGCTTAATCAGACTTCATTAATCCTCAGAATGCAAGTTCAAATAAGTGGTGCGACTGACTACAGCTATAGTAACAATGGTCACTCCGATACTACACTCCTATTTGCTGTCACTGTCCTTGTTTATTCTTGTACTGCACTCGGACCATTCTCATCACTGCTAAAACTGTTCATCGCTCTTCACAAGGTTCTTCTAACCAACATATAATTCTTCAGCACATGGCGCATTCGATAACTACAAACTGCGTGACCATGCACTTTTACAGTCTTCGCACTACTCTGCAACAACCTCCATCTTCCTACGTCTCTCTCCCACCCTGTAAACCAACTGACTAACCTGAGATATTCCATATCGCACCTCTCAATCTCACAAATATCGCACATTTGATATCGAAATTCATGCAATCACTCTGTGGTGTTACAAAATGTATTTGCTGTTAGACCGAGTTAAATATTTTTAATGATACTATGAAATTGAATTACTTAGCTTTATTCGCGTCCAGAAAAATATAAAACTTTAATGTTCAATATCAGACACTTGCTATGCTATTACTGAGTTTTTATCAGCAACAGGTAAATTATTAACCATAGAAAAATGACAGATGTTAGGAGAAATAATTTACATTTTATACTGTATTAAGTCTTGATTAGATTTTAAAGTAACATAAATTTCTACAACAGAATTAAAAGGAAATAGTTTACCTATCAGGAACAGGTTCAATTTTTAAATTCTCTTGTTCAGCATTTTCCTGCATATTCTGAAAAAAAGGCAATAATGATAAATATAATAAATTAGGAATATAATTTTTAAAAAAGAGGGAAATCACCAACATTAATGCAGGAAGTATAACACCAATATAAATATGAAAAGTTGTTTTAGAAAAAGTTAATGACCCTTATCTTTTGGTAACATGAAACCAAACCTAAATTCAAGCAAACAACATGAAATACTCAAGTCCAAAACACTTGTAAACTAAACGTTTAGTTATTTTAGAATATCATCTAAACATACTGGTCTAATAAAAGAACAATAATTCCATAAACGACTATAGTAAAACTCTGAAAGTCTGTTCATAATAGCCTTTTTTTATTTATAAAATCCACTGCAAAATTTTCATATGTATATTAAGAATGAATTCTTTTGTATTACACAGGGTGATTTAGGAGGAATTGGAAATAATGAAGGATGTGGTAGAACGAAGAAAATTGAGTAAAAAAAAGTTCATATATACACGTGTCTGATTTTCATTCGTTTTGGAGATAAAAGTGCTAGAATATTGGGAATAAGTAACACAAGAGATGAATTCCTCACTCGCACTGTAAACACTGCGAACCGCCATAACAGTACACCAAGATGTAGTCAGAAGAGCTACACATACTGTTGCAAGAGGTGCAAAGTATATTGAAGTTGTTGGTGGGATGTTCAAACATTTAATTTAAACCTTTATGTGTGTTTTTGTATGAATAAAGAATTTTTTTATGTGCTCTTGATCACTTTCTGAGGTTTCTTTTAAGCATAACATTCCCACACCTGTATCACCAATGAATGGAAATTTGATACATGTTTATATGAACCTTTCTACTCAATATTGTTCTTACTACTACCTCCTTCAATATTTATCTTTCCTCCTGGATCACCCAGTATATAAAGAAATATCCTAGACAATATAGTTTAATCTTTTGTTAGTGTCTCATATCATGCGCACCATGTGAACTAGGACAGAATTGTCAGCAAGCAATAAAGAAAATGGTAACAGCATTTATGAAGTGATTTTGGGGAATCATGGAAAAAAAATCTGGACCTTAGGGCCTAGAATTCACCAAACATCATCACTGAATGACATTACTGCTCACCCACCAGGTTCACTGAATCTGTTTGGAAATTTTCATTTACGAGTTTGAGTACTTTTCGATAAAATTATTTGATATTTTATATATGAAAGAAATGGGAGATGTACGTATCTACCAAATAGATCATAGCTGATCTGGATAATTGGAAACAAAGGAACTTTACAACCATTTAGGATTTTTCCTCTTTTTTGTCTGTAGCATTATGGCTCATTGATACCATTAGGGCTGAGAAAGGATTGGTCACAATGAATGGGAAGGAACTCAGCCATTCAATTTTGAATTAACGAGAACAAAATTCACCTAAGTAATTTATAGAAACCATGGAAAAAGAAAAGTGCACAGCATAGCCAAAATCAGACCAGGATTCAAAACATATTCTACCAAATGGCAGGACCAAGTATTAACCTTAAGGCAAAGTAAACTTCCTCATAGGCGAAGGTCAGTTATGGTGATTGTAAAAAATCCAGTACGCAGCAGGAATCAAACAAGAAAAATAATCAGATAAAGGGCTACAACAAAGTTTTTGATCGTTGCATGTGTAGCCTTTTTTATTTATAAAAGTGAATGCAAAATTATCATATGTATAAGAAAAACTTTTTTGTATTGTACAGGGTGATTCAGGAGAAACGGTAATATTTAACTTTCAAAAGAAGGCAAAACCTACTACTAAAGGCTATTCAAAAGAAATTTATATATTCTTTAAAAAGAAATACAGCTCACCTTAGAAAGGCAACTAACATCAACTCCTAAAGGACAATAGAATATTAGTAAAAAAAAAAAAAAAACTAAGGAAGGATACGGAAATATGACCCAACACTTACCACAGATGAAGGCGGCTGGGAATGAATAAAACAAACAAACAAAAACACACAATAAAAATGCAATATTTCGGCATGCAGCCTTATTTGTGAAGAAGTTAGACATTGGGTGGAGTGTACACGGAAATGGCTGTCCGGTGAATGGCATAGCCGGCACAGATGGTAGTGCAGGAAAGGGGGGGGGGGGGGAACCTCAAGTATTGGATCGACAATCGATAATGTTGACGGTATATTCTCATTGAAAATGGTACAACAACATAATAACTAAGTGAGTACACATATATAAATCAAATTTTGAAGAAAAAAAAACTATAAGTGAAAAATAAAATATAAGAATATAAGAAAGATAAATAATAGAGATAATAAACGCTGTGTCTGGGGAAGGAATTTATTGAGGATTGAGGCCAGGAGGATGTCTGGTGTCCAGGATATTCTGATAGGCTAGTTCCCATCATGCAGTTCAGAGGAGGTTGAGTTGTCAGGGGAAACTCGGATCACCCTAACTGAGAAACAGATGTTAAAATTATTGATTTTGTGGGAACTGGCATGTTATGCAACTGGATGGGCCTCATTGTTAGTATATACTGTCTGCCTCAGGCCATTCATACTGTTAGTAGTGACGCCTATATATGAGCTGGAGCAATGGAGGCAAGTAAGTTGATAGATGAGGTGTGTTGTCATGCAAGTAGCATGACCAGTGACGGGGAATGTTTCCCCTGTGGTAGGACTGGAGTAAGTGGTAGTGGTGTCATTAGTGAATGATGATGTAATGGAATAATGATATCCAGTAGAACTGGAGAAACAACAAGAAAATCATATAGATGATGCCAACTCCATTTTTGTACCAATTCCATGAAAGTAAATATAGAGCTCTATCTTTGACAGTCAATGGCCTATCAAGAGTAAACCCCATCTTTATTGTAAATAGTGATATCAGCATCAGGTCAAATTGATATAATCATCACAAGTTCGTGGTGTGATGTTATAGTACAAACTCAGTGATTCAACAACAGGGCATGTAATGAAATCGGTGTTTTCATAATGCCTATACAAACACAATGTCCTGTTAAACACTACACATCATTTGTAGGATCGTAATTGTAAAGATAAAAAGCAGTGATTCTTGCAACAACAAAAAAAAGGATGTGAGTTGAATTAACTATTATCTACGAGTCAGTCAGAGACTGATAAGAATAGTTAGTTTGACTTCAGAACTGTTTATTTCTATCAGCTGTAAATTGCCAAGACATACTCATGTCTCAAAGCACCAACAACTACAGTAATATCAGCCGACACAACTTAATGTAAACCACCACTGAGGCTGCAAGTGGTGAGACAACTTGATCTCATCATGAAACAGCAGCTATCAATAAATCTTACACCGTGGTCTATGGTTATGTGTCAATTGCAGTAAGGAATAGCACATCTTACAATTCAGCAACATAACAGAAAAGAATTCTATATTATACACTTGTATATATTTCAACAGAATATTTAAGTAGCATTTTTTACCTTATCACCTTCGGATATTACTAGCAAGTAACAAAAGAGCAGGAAATTTACAGGACCACCGCAACTATATTATTTGGAGCAAAATATAAGTCAGTGCTTTGAAACATATGCACAACACATTACTGAAAAACACAGCCCTACCTAATGCAACACATGTGAATAATTTATCAGCAGACTTCTGCAGAAAAATTCTGTTAGCGGCATGTGGATACTAGCAAATGTGAAATCTATACATGTAGCTTAGACTGAAATGTGAATCTTTTACAATTGTCTGTCTGTTAAACACCTTTCACATTCTGTAGCTAGTAAATATAAAATACACTTCATGAACTTCATATTTAACTGAAAATGGAAAGCAAGATACTCAAGAAAACAGCTTTCACACAACTAGAAATAGGTTTTCCTGAAGAGCTTTGTAACATATTCAGATAATCAATAAACACAGACAAAAACACTGATGGCAGTCACTGTAGAATACAAACATAGTAAATGGTATTTCAGTTATAATCCCCGTGCCTGCAATTCATACAAAAAATGCATTTGCGTAGTAACTGCTGCAAAAAGGACCTTTTTCTTCGGTTTGGTCCAACGATTTATTACAATTAAACACTAACAAACATCGTTTAGTTACTGTAAATGCAATTGCTCATATTTTTTTTCAGACGATCAAACACAACTTATTTAAAGATATCGTGAACAACATGTCGTCAACTCATACAGTTTATTGAGCAAAATATGCTAATTGGCAAATCTTTACAAACCAAAGTGAACAGCAAGCGAGTGAAGGTGTGTTAAGCTGTGCTGTAAGACTCCGTAAGCAGCTTTAAGTTGTAAACCTACCTCTTCCAGAATATACACAGCATTTATCGGCTCCATATCACCTCCTTCTTTATTCTTGAGAGCAAAAAGCAAAATAACTACACAACAAAATAACGAAGCATCACGGGAACAACTGATAGGTTCAGCTACAGAGATTCTTAATGTTACAGAGTAACAATTCCACTCTCAATTTCTGTCCTCGAACAACTAAGATCATTGCTGTCTGAAATATAAATGTTGCCAGCCTTTCCCTAATTCCGTTGACACATATAAAATTTATGGATACGCCAACAATTTATTTTTTAACTAATCCACGGCTATGGAAACGTCAGTAAATGTGCAGATTTGTGAAAATCCAAGATCCACTTTACATCTCAATTTGTTTATCCAGTTTCTTTATATTTCACTCTTCTCATACTAATTATAAAAACGTTTACAAAAAGTTACTTTTAATTGCGATGTTACCTGAATTTGTACATTTTTAATTTTAATTGTTCGAGTTCAGTTGAGATGAACTGAATTTATTTTGCGAGGGACAGCTTCCTCCAGTGGTAATTACAATACACCGTCCAAGTATTTCTATTATATTATTATCTTTATCATATTTTTATTATCATCAATACTATCTTAAAAACTTTGAGGGTAAATTCCTCCACCCGTCTACTTTTGCCAATTACGAATTTAAAACCCTTTTGCCTTTTAATAAACAAGTCATCACTTCCCATTGTAATTCATTATAAACCCTGAAACTGCACATACGAAAGGAAATGTTCCCAATCCCTTTACGCACGACATCGAGCGACAGTTGAGAGTTGAGTGTCCGTGGTTATCGTTTCCTTTGCTTGCAGTACTCGCAATTATTCGAGTCTATCCATCCAATCCCCTTCACCAACAAACGCCCTTAATCATCCTCCTGTTTTCCAATGACTCCCAAACCTACTTTTTTTTTTTTTTAATCACATCCGTTACAGAGTGCGTCCTGTGGCAATTTTCACAAACAAATCTAGCTGCTTTCATTTGCACGCACTCCAACCCCTGTATTGACCCACAGATAGTGAGTCCCAAACTACGTCACAATTGTCCGATCAAACATTTATAACCCAATTACTTCGCTTCTATGGTGCATCCTCTACAACCCTTACCAATAACACAAGGAAATATTAATAATATTATTGTTGAAGGGGATCACTGATTGATGCATCCAGAAATTTGTATTAGCTATCTAAAAAAAAAAAAAAAAAAAAAAAAGTGTAACGAGCCTACCCACAGAATTAGAAATCAGAAAAATCTGCAATTTATCCTTACGGATATAATGAAGGAACCAAAAAATCTAAAAATCCACAAGGTCGC
Source organism: Vandiemenella viatica (assembly GCA_031002005.1). Lineage (NCBI taxonomy): Eukaryota > Metazoa > Arthropoda > Insecta > Orthoptera > Morabidae > Vandiemenella > Vandiemenella viatica. Next base: position 11,121,586 of record JARYHS010006964.1, on the reverse strand, counting down.
CGGTGTTAGTAAGAATTTTTATTTATTTAAAGGTTTATTTAGCCTGGCAAGATTAGGGCTGTCAAGCCCTCTCTTATATCATAGCAGGTGTTTACAATAAATAATATACACCGTTACACAAACTAACAATATACAACACTTATATAACATTTGGCATAATTTAGGTTCAAGAGCAATACTAACAAAAAATCTTAATAATATTTATGAGTAAAATACTAACTAAAATCTTAATAGTATTCGTTCTTAACTAGTTAATAATTTAATGGTATTGTGGCTGACCCTATATGTATTTATATAGGATCGTGCTATGCCTATTGAAAGGGTGTGCCAGGATGACTGACACGTGGGTTCTAAATGGTTAACCTACGATGCCCTATGACTTGCGCCGACTTTCTTCGTATCTTCTGCTCTTGACTTCTTCTCTCTTGAGCCTATCCTCTTCTTCTCTTGCGCTAGCAAATAAACATGAGCATCGGGGATAACTTGTAATTAGGAGAGGGAGCGGGCAGCTACGAGCTACTTGAAATAAAACAATGTCTCTGGAAACCCCATTTAATTGCACTGGACCATAAATCAACTACAGTCGATGTTGTACAAATTCAGAGGTATCCCGTAATCCGCAATACTGACCCTAGGGATGAAACTTAGCCCTACAGTTCACAACTAACAGAGAATGGTGAGGTTGGTGCAGCGAATATCTATCTCCGAGGCCTAGATGTTATCTTGTAGATCGTCAGTCAAGAAGTGAGAGTGATCAATGTATTCTAGCTTGCTGGAAAAGTATTGGCTTGCATGCTCAGCACTGCACGTGTAGCTTGTAATCCGAACTGTCGATCGGCAGAAAGTCGAACAACAGGACGTGCTTACTCGACGTCTGGCTGCAGTGAAACTTCGAAAACTTACATGATTTCGGTATTAAAATATTATAATAAATGACGTCCAGTCACATAATAAACTAATGCTAGTGGAAATTAAAGAAGTAAACGGTACAAACTTAATACTAGTAGAATGAAGAAACAGGACAAACTAATAACAGGGAAGGCAGAATAAGAGGTGGACACTGTATACATCAATATTATTCAGATCAAAAAATTAAGTTAGGCATGGAAGGAGAGATCTTTTAGCTAGTGCTCCAATAAGTAATGCTTTTTCAAATGAGTTTTAAATGGGCCGATTTTTGTGGTAGTTCTAATTTTCAGGGGAAGATCATTCCACAGTCTAGCCGCTGAAATTAAGAAGGAATTGGCTAGGGTTTCCGAGCTGTGGGAGTGGATGGTTAGTATGTTTGAGTTCAGGGATCTGGTGTTAATATTATGAGAAAGTCCTAGATATAAAGATATTGGAACAAAGGTAGGCGGGAGTTTTCAGATGTATGAGGCGGTGAAGGAGACATAGAGTGTGGAATCGTCGTCGATCCCAAACGCGCAACCACTGTAAGCGGTCGTATGAAGGTGAGACATGGTCGTACAGTCGTAGGTCACAGATGAACCTTACACAGGAGTTCATAACAAGTTTCCTTATGTCTGCCGAACTCAAATACTTCATATGTTTTAAAGATGAGACGCTGTACTTATCTTGAAACTCTAATTAAATTGAGTCCTGATACTTTCTGCTTACCTGATTACTGGAATAGTGCGATAGTAGTACCGGTCCATAATGGAGGGGTAACAAATAGAGCCGAAAATTAGAGGCCAATCAGTTTATCATCAGTTGTTGGTTAATTAATAGAGAGATTGGTATGTAACCACTTCAGAGGTATCTGTGCAACGTAAGTTTTTTCCAAGTTGGAAACATGGCTTTAGGCAATGATATTAATCAGAATCACGGTTAGTAGGATATATGAGAGATATTTCAGATGAAGTGGAATAGGAAGGCGCTTATAGGTAATGATGGGAAAGGATTTTAGGAAGTGAAGGTTTTAAGTAACTGGTTTAGTTAACTTTCTACCTACAACAGAACCGACTGCAACCAATTTTCCGTAATTGTTTCTTTTTCTCAGTTGATATGAATGTCAGGCACTAGTATAAGCTGAAAAAAAATTGACTAAACAAAATAGTTTGTCACGTGTGAATTAACACTTGAGGTTTTTTTATAACTTGCTGCATGACTTTCTTGCAGGTGAGCAGGAGTTACTGAATGTGTGACTATACAGTACAGGCGACGGTTATAATTAAACCAGATATTTCACTTGATTGCCCGACTCAAAAATTAAAACAGAAATACCTATATTTCTTTTACCTTCTCTCCTTATTCCCAGAAATAATTTAGTAAAAACACAGAAGCTTGCAGGAATGTCATTCCCCCCCCCCCTACTTGATAGGTTAATGACAAATCATGTGAACGAAAACTTTCCCCGTCGTGTTGCATCTTGATGATCTTGAAAAACAATGATAAGTTTCGCTTCGGAGAATCATTCCGATGCATTATAAATTATTTCCGGCTGTACTGCGTCCCAATATGAAGGGGTTTTTTTTTTTTTTCTAGTGAGGGTCAGAAGCAACTGGAGCTGCTGGAAAGATGATTGCTTTACAAAATCACAAAGAAAAATAGAACAGCTGCAGCCTGAAGGCATTGAACCCACCAGTCAGCAGTCAGCTGCTATCATACACGGGAGCGGGCCACGGTGGATAGCCACTGTACAGTGGATCACGACCAAAGATAAGCTTCCTAAAAAGTGGTATACTTTGTTAATCTTGGAAGTGCTTGTTCTTGAATATTGAAACAGATCTCTCAGTTTCGCTGTAAATAAAAATTTGCGTTTATAGATAAAGAAATGAAAATTAAGCAATAAAACTAATTAGGAAGCGTACAAAAAATACGCAGCTCAAATTTTGTCCTCCTGTCAACTCCCATCCCTTCCCCATAGCCCGACAGTGGCCTTTCTCTTTAATCCCCACTCCCCCGCGTGGCACGTAGCTTTTTTCCCCTATTGATTCCTGAAGACATTTTGTTCTATTTTCTCTTCTCAGCACTATCGTAAATTACATACAGAGATAATTAAGCGAACAAAATAAATATTCGCATGCTGTTCTGAGTTCTGTACCTTATTTTAATTGTAACAAATAATATGAATGAAAAGCTAACGCGGCTTGGCTCGGAATCCCCCATCCCCTCAAAAAGCCCAGCGTAGAACCCCTCTCCTGTTACACCGAGCCACGTAGTTTATGGACTATCCATTACCTGACACGGAATGCCTCACTACAGAATATACACTTTTTACCATCTTCCATTCTAATCGGCGATTATCCATTCCAATGAAGTTATTGAAGAAAAGGCACCAGATGTTATGTTACTTGGGTCTTGCCAATTTATCGATAAATTTGTTTTATTTAGCAGGAACCATAATATTTCATAAAAATTTAGTCATTCATCAGAGAACAGATTAACATATGATGGCTGCCAACAAATACAGTGGTGTGTGCAAAAGAGGGAAGCTAAATTTGTTTGTGGAAATTTTCGCAGAACAAAGTTGGTAACCGATGTGATAAATGAGCTGGGTTGGGAGACGTTTGAAGACAGGACGAAGGTGCAGACAGTTCTGGGAGTGTACAAGGCATATGTTTGTGATGAGGCGTGAATACATATTGGTGGGAGAATTAAGAGAGTAACCTGCAAGTGAAGGGATGACCGACACCACAAGGTGGCAACTGTTACCAAGCATAAGGAAGTGGGAAATATTCTTTTGTAGGCAAGGAAGCCAGGGATTGGAACAAGGGAAGCGATGGATTATTTACCTTACAGAATTTGAAATTAAAATTCGTAAAGGACAATAGTGGATGATGGAGTAAATTTACCTTCAAAATGATTCAAGATATTTCTGTTTTGTTTTGAAAAAAGGAAGACGTAAATAGTTAATCAGGTATAACGCAACCGGAGCATGCCTCTCAATCGCGCTTATCTTAAATTATAACTGTTGCTGAAAGATCATATTATAATTCAATACGGCAGCTAACCATTTAAAATAAAACAAGGCAGAAACCTAAGAGGTACTGGCGTCTCTGGTACTCGCTATATGCATGGTGTTGGGGCGGAGGTGAAGTCTTTTTGATTGTTTTTTATTTTCTGTCTCAGCTGTGTCTGGTAAGCAGACCGACTGAAGCTGCGGAGATACTGAACTGTCAGCTGGACAGCCCACAAAGTCATCGAGATGTCGCAACAGTCAACCCAATTCATATTACACGTTTAAATAGCATCAAAAACTTCAGTTACTATTTCACAAAATTATTATGATCTCGAAAGCCTGTAAAATGTTTATTAGCGAAATCTTTTTTTTTTTTCTTTTTTTTCATACCTTTGCCCCCGCAGCTGCAGCGGGTACTATCTAACAGCGAGCGTTTTGTATCGGTATGACTAGCGAGTCACTGATCGTCTCAGTTTAGAGCAAACGAGCCACAAAAATAGTGCGTTAGGAAGAACTTAACAGGGATACACGAACCTTGGTTCCAAGAAGAATTACTAGACGATGAGGATTTTTCCCAGGGGTAACAAAGTGTATGTCAGAGGTAGAGGAGCAATTGGTGAAGGATTTTTTTTTCAATAATGGTTACAAAAAACTATTTCAGTACACTGATGTTTATACATCATAACTTACTTCTGTAGAAATCTGCTTCCAGCAGTGGAAAAATGACTGATAAAGATGAAGAGTATTATTGGTATAGGGGAACCACTCACTAAAGCATCTAGAAATTTGTAAGGATTCGTTAGAAAACTGGGGACAAGGCAGGGTGTTTAGACGATAGTAGATATGGATGGAAACGAATTTACTGAGGATTTGAAAAAAAGTCAGAGATTTGAAGTAACTGATTTAGTAAGACTATTAGAGACAATTAATAAGAAATGGAAAGGTGTAAATCAGAGGAGTTTAACAACACAATTAGAAATGAGGAGACTAAAAATTTTGAAATACATCCAGAGATTATCATCTAGGAATTAAGCAAGCCGAAAAACATAAAGGGTCAGGTGTAAATAATACTACTACAGGTATCATGAAGATAGAACGATGTGACACCCTACTTTGTCTAGAAACATTATTTACATTGAGTCTGGATGCTTGGTGCTTACCAGTGCGATAGCAATAACGGCACACAAAAAAAAAAATAGAGTAATATTTAAAGGCTAATCAGTCTGACATCAGTTGTAGGTAAATTATCGGAGAGACTGATATGTAGCCACATCAAAAATGTATGTAAGTAAGTAGTTTTCAAGTCGGCAACATGGCCTTAGAGGCAAGTTACTCATGTGTATCTCAGTTGGTAGTTTATATGCAAGATATATCGGATGAAATGGACAAGGGAGGCAAAATTGTTAGTGTAGCAATAGATCTTCCAAAGTTCTTTGTCAGAGTGATCAAGTAAATGGTGCAAAATAAAGTAAAGACTGTTGAAGTTGAAAGCAAAGTGATTAATTGGGTAGAAGAATTTTTAAAAGGTATAAAGCAAAAAGTTAGGGTAGCAAATGAAGTATCAAAGGAAGTAGAAGTGAAAATGGGAGTGCCATAGTGTAGCGCATTAGGACCATTGATATTTATTATTCTAATGAATGACTGTATTGATGGTTTACTGTCAGAAGTTAAGTTGTTTGTGGGTGATATAATGGTATAAAATAGGATCAAAACAGTAGAAGACTGTGAACAACTGCAGGGTGTCCTGGATAGAATATCTAAACGGGTAGGTCAGCACGTAATGGAGATAAATGCCAAGAAGAGTCAGCTTATTAGGTACGCAGAAAAAAAAAAAAAACCTAACGTTCTTTACGATTATTTATTCGGGTCAGAATTACGTGTCAAATGCTTGAAGAGTAAATATCTTGGTGTAGGAGCACAATGGGCTGGTGATAGGAAAAGGTTACAAAATGTTTCATTTATTGAAAGGGGTGATGAGATGATGTACTAGAGAGGTTAGGGAACTGGTTACATAATTTTGGTCAGACCATTTCTTAAATATGGTGGTGTAGTATGGGTGCAACGTTTTGGGTAATATATACAGGAGTTGTAGTCGGAACAAAGAAGGGCTGCTAGATTTGTCCCTGGGAATTATAGCCGAACACAATTAGTAACTGAAATACAATACAATACATTCATTTTCCATTGATCCCAATATAGGAGACTGGCTCTGTGGGATGTGGAAAGTTGTCAATTTACAGTTAAACAGTTGCATAACAAAATAATAAGTACACCAGTAGATGTACAGTCATAGCATACATGGTACATTAAAAAAAAACATCCCTAACAAAATAATACATACACCACAAGATGTACAGTCATAGCATACAGGGTAAATTAATTAAGTAAACTACATTTACACATGCCACTGAAAGTTATTTTCCAAATACCTTAGAAATAAATTCTTCGACAGAGTAGAAGGAGTTGTCAATTAAAAATTCTTTCAATTTTTTCCTGAATTTATTCTTATCATCTGCTAGACATTTAATATGTGTTGGGAGCTTATTGAAGATATGTATCCCTGAATATCGGGCCTTTTTTTGAACTAATGACAATGACTGGTAATCCTTGTGAAGATCATTTTTACTTCTAGTGCCATAATTGTGTATTTTACTATTTGTTTCAAACAAAGTATTATTTGTGACTACAAAGGACATTAATGTGTATATATACTCAGATGCTAATGTTAAAATCCCTAACTTCTTGAGCAGTTCTCTACATGAAGTTCTATTGCTAACCTCACACATAATTCTTTTTACAAGCTTTTGGGCTCTGAACACTTTGTCTCTATGGGTAGTATTGCCGCAGAATATTATTCCATATGACAATAAGGAGTGAAAATAAGCAAAATAAACTAGCTGCCTCATACCGAGATCACCTATATCTGAAATTGTACGAATTGCAAATGTGACTGCACCCAATCGCTTTAATAAGTCAGAAACATGAACTTTCCAATTTAAATTGTGATCAATATACAAACCTATAAATTTCACACTCTCTACCTCTTGAATAGACTGGCCTGCAAATTTTATGTCTATATCTGGTGTTAATCTTTGTGATGTACTGAATTGCATATACTGAGTTTTATCAAAGTTTAAAGACAAGCCATTAGCTGTAAACCATTTATTAATCAGTTCAAAGACATAATTTGAAATATATTCTGTACATAAATATGGAGTATTTTTAATTCCTATATTTGTGTCATCTGTAAATTGGACAAATTTTGAATTTTTACATGTAACACAGGATAGATCATTTATATATATTAAAAACAATAGTGGCCCCAATATAGAACTCTGAAGTACTCCACATCTGATTAATTTCCACTCAGAAAACAGTGGACCTCTTAAGGCAGCCTTAAAATTCTCCATTGATACTTTCTGTTTTCTATTTAGAAGGTAAGAACTAAACCATTTATTAACAATGCCATCTATACCATAATACTTTAGTTCCTGTATTAGAATTTTATGATCTACACAGTCAAATGCCTTAGATAAGTCACAAAAAATTCCCACAGGAATTAATTTATCATTTATTCCTTCTAAAATATTGTCAGTGAATGCAAATATATCTTGTTCTGTTGAATTACCCTTTTGAAAACCAAATTGTGATATAGTTAGAACAATATTTTTTTAAAGGTGTTCATAAACTCTATTGTACATTGCTTTCTCAAAAACTTTGGAGAAGGCTGTTAGAACTTTGGAGAAGGCTGTTAGTAATGAAATTGGTCGGTAATTCCATACAGCTGCCTTATCTCCCTTTTATAGAGTAGTTTAACTACAGCATGCTTAAGCCTTTCTGGAAAAGTACCCACAAGTTAAGATATATTAAACAGAAACTTAGAATATTACTTAATTCTGTGGAGCTCAATTTAATTAATCTGCTGGAAATCCCATCATAACCACTTGAGTATTTGCTCTTAAAGGATCTGATAATTTTTCTTATTTCTTCTAGAGTAGCTAATTTTACAGACATAGAGTTAAATTTTTCATGGAAACCTGTTCTGACAAAATCCATACTGTGACACTGAGCTATTAGCAGTCAATTTGTCAGCAACAGATAAAAAATATTTATGAAATATATCGGCAATTGAAAAATTAGATTCTACTGATTTTTCTTTGATAAAATATCATTACTTGATTGATTACTTTTTCCTGTTTCCTTTTTTATAATGTCCCATATAGTCTTAATTTTATTTTCAGAATTATGAATTTTATGTTTGTAGTACATACATTTAGATTCTTTAATAACCTTTTTCAGTATTTGCAGTACTGTTTGTAATGTGTTTTAACATTAGCATTCTAACTGTTCCTAGAGGCAATATACAACTTCCTTTTATTAATGCATGATGTTCTAATGCCAATAGTTATCCACACAGCTGGGCACAAAACAGTTAATCCGTTAATCGTTAATTAACGAAGTTAAAAAAATTGCGAAAATTTAACTTTTAAGTTAACCTAAAAAGTCATTAACGGTCTTCTTAACTTCCGTTAAATTGGACTTCCGTTAACTTTAGTCCGTTACATAGGTTGTTGACGTCTTTTCGTTTGTTTGAACTGTGCGCCACGCCACCACTCGTATGCAGGGCTGCCAGATTGTATAATTGGATACAAAACTTGTATAATTTGGTTACCTCTTGTATCCTGTTTGTATAACAGATTGCCTTGTATAATTGGATACAAAAAATGAGCACTTAAAAGTAAAGTACATTCCTGTACCTTTTTGAAAGTGTTTGCCCTTTGTTTCATTGAGTTGGCAACCCTTCCTGCATATCTATTTCCTTTTTGTTATTCAAATTTATCAATGTATACGTTGTTTACTTTTCGTGGACTTTTTTTGCTCCCAGCACTTTCACTCACGTCTGTAATCAATGGATGACCCCTTTGTATAATTGGGTTTCATTCTGTATAATTTCAAAGAGACAGAGGTATAATATAAGTTGGCTGTACTGGCAGCGCTGCTCGTATGTTCGGTGTAGTAGTGGGCGCCGCCTGCTAAAATCTTGGCGGTGGCGCGCCGAGCATTTTCAGCGAACGAACAACTGAGGTTCGTGGCGCCATGGGTAACCCATGGCGTCACTGGGCACTTTGGGCAGCTTTTGCCCGGCAGCGTGACTATTTTATATTGTGAATTCTGCAAACGTAAATAAACTGAAAAGCGTCATAACCTATCTTATTGACAAATCAACATTATTATATGTAATGAGGTGTATTAATTTGTAAACATCGTTAACAAATAAAAGTTGCAAAACAACACCCCTGCCATACATAAGAGATCATTATGTTATGAAAGAAAATGTGCTATGACAACATGGAAATATGTTAACGTACCAGAACATGATTTTACATGATTTATAACAAGGATATTAAGAAAATGGCAATGACACGCAATAGTTATACCCTTTGCTATAATTCAGAGGTACCGTCCATAAACCATGTAGATCGGTCGTGGGGGGGAGGGGGTTGGCTGGAAAGCTACATTGGGCTACGTGGGGGGGGGGGGGTTCCGAACCAGGCCACATTGTTTTTCATTCGTATTATTGTCACAGTTAAAATGAGGTGCATAACACTCAAGAGAATGTAAATATATGTTTCCTACATTTAATATTATCTCCGTATGTAATTTACGATAGTCTAACAAGAAAAAACAGTCAAAATTCTTCTGGAATCAATAGGAAAAAAAGCTATGTGCTACGAGTGTGTGTGTGCGTGGGTGAGAAGGGTGTAGAGACAAAAGCAACGTCGGGCTATGTGGGGGGAAGGGGGGGGGGGAGGGAGTGTTCAAAAGAGGCCGGAATGGAGCTACGTGGTTTATGAACGTTCCCATATTAAAACTGCAGCCTTCAACTCAGTTTTAATAAATGTACGCGACGTTTAGTAAAAACATCGCGTTCAGTTGGTGTTGAAGCAACAGTGACGGATCGGCAGTGTATGTCGGAAGAGGTTAATCGGACAAACTGTTCGGCCGTCAAATCGGGCATTACTCGGACGAAATTCTGTGCCAGTGGATGACCGGCCGCCTGATCGATAGTTAGTATCGTACTGGAGTCTGCAAACAGTGTTGCAGATCAGCAAAAAACTCAACTTTCAGTAACCAGTGCGAAAAAATTCAAAGAAATAATACGTAAGTTACGAAAAAGGCGATGTGCAATTTTAATTCGAAACATTTGTGTGTCTTTTTTTTTTTTTTTTTTTTTTTTTTTTTTTTTAAGTAGAAGCTAGATTGGCAGTTTCGGCCATGTAATGTAAAAGGATGTCACTGACTAACTTCCGTTCTATTTGTTCACGTAAAAACATGCAGGCCATGATTTAGTGAAACCAGGCCGGGTCGTCTAAAGGGGCCTTTAGGCCACAGGTAGGCCGTGGCACAAAGGTAACCGTAACAGGCATTGATCGTAGATTTTAGGCTGCCCGCAAATTTCACTGGTCGCAGTTTTCACATATTCAGGTGTCCCAGTCCAACTTGTTTTCTATAATATTGTTGCTTTTCATTCTGCATTCATGTTTTTATTTTGTTTTTTTACTACTTTTTTTTATAAAGTCACGAGTACCTTAATTGTCTCTCGTAAGACAATTTGCAAGTGTTATGTTGATCACAGTCTCAACAAAGATAAAAACAGACAGGAATACCACTTCGTTGTTGTGGCGATAGCGTAACCACAATTTGTTAATTTTTATAAATAAATCCACACTTGCATAATGGTACATAACACCTTGAGATAGAGAGCAGTTATACCTACCGTACTATAATACTAATACATCAGTACAACTTTTGACTAGTTAACTTTTAACGGATAACTTTAACGTGCGTTAAATTTATAAACATTTAACGCTTTAACGATTATCGAAGTTAACTTTTTAAGTAGCGGAATAATGATTAACGAAGTTAACGTATGGATTAACTGTGCCCACCTGTGGTTATCCAAGGTTTTTGTTCATTTTGAGAAGGACGACACTTTTTCAAGGGGAAGCAACTTTCGAAGTAATTTAATACAATGCTACTAAAAATGTTGTATTTTTCATCCATACCTTGTGAACTGTAAACGTGTTTCCAGTTTGTGGTATCGAGGTATGATAAAAGAGCTGGTATGGGATTAATTAAAAGACAGGAGGAGGGTGAAGAGGTTCATGGGAGTGTACACGGCGTATATTGGTGATAAGGCATGGAAAGATATTTGTGGAAGAATTAAAGTTACTGCGCGGAAGGTGAAAGATGACCATGACCACAAGCTGACACTCCATTTCAGGAACAAGGGTGTGGAAACATTTCTTTTGTAGGTAAGAGGGTCAGGGACTGGAATAAGCTACGAAGACAAGTAATGAATAATTTACCAAAAAGTTGAAACAATTTAATGTTGAAATCTGTAGAGGGTGTAAGTAGGTGGGTAGAGGAAAGGCGAAAAGACGGATGTCACTGGAGCGTGCGTTCCACTACAATTAAATTAAAAATTAAAAGCTTATTGAAGACGTTAAGTGAAAACTTCTTGGTATAACATTTCGCAATTAAATTATTTTGAAACCTTTCATACCGGTATCAATAACAAAGGCTCTGAACGAACACCGCAGATTTAGGAATTATAAGAAGCTCAGAACTGCCGGCACACTGATTACAAGTAATACAATTTTTACAAAAAACATTCAACATCTCGTGGTCACTGCGGAGATAAAACAGATACAAACACCGTGTGTAAGGATTGAAGCATTGTCCTAGTGCTTTGTGCAATTCCGAACGTAACAGGTTCAACGGCGAACGATGTTTATATTTATGTGAAGTAGTGAAGATTATACAAAAAAAAAGATATTTGGATAATTGATGTTTCATATAATTAACGTCCGTATTAATGACAGTTCCACTGAATATGGAATGACGTACATTTGAGTTTGTAAACTTTCGTAGAAACTACAGTGGAGTGTATACTCTTCAGCGTGCAGTATCTCTGCATTTGATTTGTTATTGTCAGCTGACTGGTGAATCTTGTTTGTTGGATGTATTGTTTATAAGGGTGAAAAGACGAGGAAAGACAATAATGTGGAGGCAATAAATGAGACGCACATTAAACAGGAGGTAGGTTTCTGTCTGTGCAGTGTTTGTGGAGCCGTGCAGAACACGTATTGCTTATTAAAATTCCGGGAATTAAGGTCGTTTGTCATCCAAAGTTTTCGGTATGTGGTTGGTGTTTTACTGTTTAAAATCAGCCTATTTCGTTTATTAATAAATGTAAATTGGGTTCTAATGCTGTGTGTATGTTTGATTTTGTCTTACTTCATTAATTAATTTGTAGGTACAAATTACTAGGCAGAACTTATTACTGTTATTAGGTTTAGTTTTATTATGTTGAATTTTATTGCTTTTTAACTAATTTTTTACTGTATGCATCGTTGCGGAACTTTTTTCACTGCAATTTTAAAAAAAAAAAAAAAAAAAGAAGATTTTTTTATCCGGTTGAATACACCACAAACTCGTTTTTAGGCTAACAGCCAGTGAAATTAATCACAGAACTGCCATTTCCTTTATGAGTGCTGTGCCCTTATTTCTGTCGTGGTGTTTGGTCTATATTTATTTTATTTTTTCGGTTGTATGATAGTAGTATGTTCGTTATAAATAATTCGAGCTGCTGATGCAAATAGTCTGAAGTTGCCGGATAGTTGTTTTGTTTTAGTATCATTCCATCTTATTTTAATTACAGCTAGCCACATTTTATGTTTTTACATATTACAAATTAATTAGATACATATTGGTTAGCAGAATCGCACTGACTGAAAGACTAATGTCAAATCAAGGAAGGTGAAAAAATAAAATTAATTTTGCTTTAGCATATGAATTACATGTAATAAA
>JARYHS010006964.1:10974192-11107811 GCA_031002005.1 Vandiemenella viatica | reverse complement strand
CAATTGGTATGTTTGGTTAATATTTTATATATAGGTAAACCATTGGGCGTATTTAAGTTAGTGAGTTGTAGAATTGTTTTCCCCATTTTAATTATCCTCAGATTCAAAAGAGTTGAAGAATGATGGCCTATCATATTTCTTCTGGTAAATATTATGATCCTAATTTGAAAGCTTCTAGTTCCTCATCTGGTCTATTTACTGTTTATGCATTCTAAGAACATATTAAAGAGCATGTAAAATCAAAATCCATTAACACTGAAATATGACTCAACAAAGACTTTTTGTCTTCAAGCAACTAATTTTACATCCTTTTTCTTATGTTTATGGAGAAAAGTTGCTGCTGAAGATTTTTTTATTAATATTGGAAGCATCCCGGCATTTGCCTAGAGTGATTTGGTGAAACCATGGAAAACCCAAGTCTTGATGAAATGGGGATTTGAACTCGCATCCTCCCGGTTGTGAGGCCACAGCATTACCGCTCACCCACCACGCTTGGTGCTGCATGTTTCAGATTTCAGTTATAACCAGATATCAAAATATTTAGTTAAATCATGCAATATTGTTTCTTCTATGCTCTTAGTATTGAAGTTATTCAGATGCAAATTTCATCGAATAATGATCATCAACACTCTAAAGTATTTCACTTAGTCTTAGAAAGTCCAACTCTTGTACACTGATACAGCTTTACACTCGAATGATAATAATAATTCGTGAATTACCTCATATTAACTACCTATCTATCCCAACATGAAATGGATTTAAACCTATTATGTTAATATACCTCAAATTTTCATTATAGATGGAGTATAAGTTGTTTAAGTAATGTCTTACATTTTATTTCATATTTCTTCTTACTTTGGAAGGTAGTGATTCTAAATGACTTCAACAATCTGTTGTCTTCCCATGATACTATATACAGGTAAAGTGGTACACAAATATGTTTTTATCCTGAAACCATAAGAAAAGACCAATTTTCCGATTTTCCATTTAACTAACCAATGGCAACCACAAACTGAAACGTTTTGGCGCATATTTGTAAGTTAATTGTTTTGTTCTACATGTCTCAAATATCTACTATAAATCGACTAACACATTTAATTTTACATTGTTCTTGTGCTCAGTTTGGAAGGTACTTTGAACTTACTGATGGTGGCAGTCAAATCTACATGAATCGGCATTGCTGCACACGGCAAACACCCGTTGTTTGCAAATAGCATGTGCATTAGTATCTCGTTTGGTGATTATTGTAATAAATTTGTTGGTGACCTCAAACAGTACTTATGAGTCTCTTGGATTCATTGGTTTTATAATTGTGCACTGTAGGGTTTTCTGTTCCACTGAATCACTTTTCTCTTCATTTCAACTAGTAATAAGCAAGGTTTTTTTGCACTCCCAAACAAGAATCTGTTTCTGAAGATGAAGTTGAATGATAAACATACGCAAGTTGACTTCAAATGGACGTGTTGATAATATGATAATGTTCAAGTATATGAGACATTTTGAAATTGCTAATGGCAACGGGAATCATATAGATAATTTTGTGATATTTGGAAGTATGTCTGGTGACACTATCAACAGAATTTTATAAAATACATGTGCCAAATATTGCTTTGAATTACCTTAAAGACATTCATGTTTGAGGAGAACACAGGCAAGCAGAGTGAAGAAAATAATCACTCAACCAAGGAAGAGCTTATACAAGTGAAGCAATAATTCATTACAATAATACTCAGAATAAAACGTTACTCTGATTAAAGTTGATATTCTCTTATCCCTACCTCCCATGCATAATTAACAAAATGTATATATTCGATGAAAGGAAACATCCTGCAATATTTATTAAGCTCTGAGGTCAAAATTTTGCCAGCCAGCTTTAGTCTCTCAACAACATTCAATGTAATTACAAACTTCTTAACAGGCAGATTAATATATCAAGCATTCAACTGTCAGCAATCAATATTCTCCATATTTCTTGGCATGTTTTGTACACACAGTGCAACAATCAACTGCTTGCCAGATAGTTTAATCTCACTCGTCAGCTGTTAATGTCCGCCCGATATTGCATACTGTCCTCTGTACTAACCATGTCCTACCACATTGTCTCATTATATGTTTCCTATTTTTTTTTTTTTTTTGTAATGCTGCTGTTTCTTTTATTGGGATAGTAAATATATATTAGTACCATAATATCTTTCCGTACCTACGCTTCTTGTTTATTTTAGCTACCATTTGAGCATAAATCCTACATTCTTAGGTTATTTTGAACATATTAAAGATTTGAAAAAACTGTATATTTGGAAAGAGGACATCTGTGTTTCTATTTTAACTTACGTTTTTTTAACTCATTGACATCAAGGTCGTTCATTAGAGGCGGGACAGACTGTGTTAATATAGCACACGTCTTTTAGGATTATGGAAAATCAAATTTCATCACATGTAAGACAGAGAGTCAGGCTGTATACGCTACTTTCTGGGGATTATTCCAGAAGAAAAATATTTTTCTATAAGCAACTTCGTTTAAAACTTCAACCATTATTCGTCGGTGATTTCTCTGAGCTTTAGAAATAGCTCCTAATGCGTTAGTGCTTTATTTGCGAGAAATGCAGTCATTTCGATTCTAAAATCACTCACTTCCCGTCTGTATTGTCTCTCTGTTGATGACACGTCGCTAAATCTAGTCTACATTGAAAACATCACTGACTGTGACGCCTGTTCACATTATTTAATCTTCCCGTCTGTATTGTCTCTCTGTTGATGACACGTCGCTAAATCTAGTCTACATTGAAAACATCACTGACTGTGACGCCTGTTCACATTATTTAATCCACGTCTTACCGATATTTATTCATCACCTGGTGATAGGTACTTCACAGGCTTTTGAGGCATGTTTGACGCAAATTTATCAACATATTAAAAAATTGAAATTGTCTCTGGACTCTTTGGAGTAAAATGATACAAACAGCCAGAGCATACGTTTCCTTTATGTTTACAAAGACATCATGGGTCAAGAGGCACTATTTACTGAAAAATATTCTAGTTTCGGGATTCGCATGTTCTTATTTATGATATTTGCTACATGCTTACTGTAAAGTAGATAAACACGATTCTCTTGCTACGCAAATGCCCCTGCGTTTAAGACATTGATTCTAAATTAGACAAGAGTATATATGACCCCGAAATTTCTGTACCAATGCTTCAGAAGTGAAGGGCACTCTACTTGAATAGAAATTAAGATGTTGACAAATGGAACTGGTTCAGGGGAGTATCCAGAATTTTTCTTTGGGTGGGACTTGAGCGGAATTTGGTTTGGGGGGGGGGGGCTTGCCTAGAGTGGATTTGGCTTTGGGGGGCCTCGAGTATGGCAAAAGGTATTGCCCTCGAATGTTGGAGGTGGACCTAGATACTTCTTGTTGGGGGGGGGGGGACTTGAGCCCCCTTGACACCCCCCCTGGATCCGCCCCTGACTGGTTTTATTGTTTTTGTTTATAGTATTACAAGTGCTAGAATTTAAAAAAATCTTTCAAATATCTGAAATCATACAGGCTTAAGGAGGTTTTGTTATGAAACCAGTTTGGTGTATAGTTTGTTTTTCTTCAATAGCAATAGCTTCAATTTTATTCAAAATTCTTCCCTGCCGCAATCGCTCACAGTACATTTATGTTCCCATTTTAAGGCAACAATGACATCATTTCTTATGAATACACAGTTAATTTCAAGTATTTTTTTTAACAACTTCTGTCCTATTATTTCTTCGAAAATAAACTCCAAAAATTTTGTGGACTACCAATGCTGCTGCAAAAAATGTGAGCCTTTTGTCGTTGTGAAACTATCATTTATTTCTTGTGCCACGAAAAAAAAAAAGAAGAAAGTTCTCCAAATTACACTACTTCTGTGTGTGAACAATAACTTAAAGAAATTTCCCCAATTAGCCTCTAACTGTGAATACAAAGTAATTTTTGTTTAGTTGCTCAAAATGTATTCATCTCGAACACAACAACGTTTCAGTATCAGCCAATAATATTAATTACTTAATTAATATAACTTTATTTTATGATAGTAATCAGTTTTTACTGTGTAGATTATAGTATATGATAAATCTAGTTATTAACACTTCTGTTACATAATCAAATAATGTTATCATGAATTTCCTCCAACGAGGGGCGCTGACTTTTGGAAAACCTCGTGGGTGCTCATGCTCATTTGATGATACATTAAAAATGAAACGGCAAAGAGTGTGAACTAGTTTTGACGAGACTTTCATTGGCGGGTTGCCTATTTGGAAGGGAGTAACCTACTTTTTATCCCGGAAATGTTTAGGGTTCCAAGCAAATTAAATAAAAAAACTTCAAAATTATTGACAATCATGAAAGAAGTCGCCGGCACCAACTATTTTTACATACTACTGAAAATCGCATTTAAATCCATCCAGTAGATTTCAAGTTATAAGCGAAAAGTCAGGCAGAGTAGGAATGAAAGATTTGGCGTTTTGTATATTCTGTTCCAGACCAAAAATCACACTAAACTTCATTAAAATGAGTTCGGTCTTTTTAACGTGATTGAGTAAGAAAACTTACAGATTTTCACGTTTATAATAGTAATAATTAAGTAACCAATGATTTGTGGATTCCTATTAGAAATCATGATTTATTGTTGCACTTGATTTGTGTCCGCAAGGATCGCTATCGTGAACAAAGTCGCGGGTACAGCTAGTAATTAATATACAGAGGGGGAAAAATAGTAGATTAAACAATAAAGAACTGTACCTATCATAATAATAAAAATGAAATCACTATGCGTAAAGTTCGCCTTAAGATAGAGCCAGAGGCAGGCTCCGAAACGTCGCCTTGTACTTTTACTGACGCGCTATCCCGGTGGAAAGCTCGAGAGGATTTTACGCAACTGACTCACCGAGAAAGCCTACATCCTTTCATGAAATCATTATATTAGCAGTGTGTAACATAATTTTTATTAGCTGTAGATATGTATTAATACCTACTTAATGTGTACAACTTTAAAAAGAATTATATGATGAACACTAATAAACCTCTTTAGGAAGCTACATTTATAATTTATATAACGATATCAATTTTTTTTTAATACAAACGTATTTTGTGGCACTACAGCTCTATTTATAAATGTATCAGCAATGTCTTGTAGGTATACTTCACCCGCTATTTCTCGGTTTACGTGCGCAACTATGTGATCATTCAATCTTTGCTGAGTCATAGCACTCCTCAAATAAGTTTTAGCTCTCGGTTCTGCCGAAAATGACCGTTCTGCGGTGCATGCTAATACTGGAATAGTTAAAACGATTTTTAAGAATTTGATGACTTTGCATATCATATGTTGGATTGATTCGCAATAACAATATATATATACTAGCTTTAGTCGACATGCATTGCAATTCCTATTTTTATTGCTTAAGTGGGTACGCATGTAGAAAACAGACACATTAACATGTACCAAATAACTGAAAAACTAAATGGTTCCATGTGTAAATTTTGTTTAAGGAGAGTGATGAGTGATAGTGGGTGGGATTTTGTAAACCTAATGTAGGTAACACATTTCTCTTTGTTTATAGTATACGTGTGCAGTGTTCCATCAAAAATCGTGTAAAAACTGTTAATTTCTAAAAACAACTTTTGAAATTAAGATGGGTGGGAGTAAAGGAAGAAGAGGGGTTGGATTTTTGTAAACCAAAGGTAGACAGTACTTTTTTTATTTGCTTCAAAGTATATGTGTAAAGTAACTTCAAAATCGGTTAGAAACTGTAACTTTGTATAAAGAACATTGACAAAAATTAAGGGGTGGAAAGAGTGAGAGTGGTTGAGTTTCCAAAAATCAAATTTAAACAGTACTTTTCTGTTTGTTTTAATGTATGTATGTGTAAAGGACCATTGAAATCAGATTAAATCTGTGGGTATGCATAAAGAACGTTTAAAAAATAAGGTGGCCGAAAGCGGGAGTGTTTCTGAAAACCAAATGAAGACACTATTTTTCTGTTGGTTTCAAAGAGTATGTATGCAAAGTTCTGTCGATATTGGATAAAAACTGTGAGTATGTGTAAAAAACATTGATAAAAATTTAGGGGGCGGAAAGGGAAAGAGGGGTTGGGTTTTCGCAAACCAAATATAGATGGTAATTTTCTGTTTGTTTTACAGTATCCGAGTGCAAAAGACCATTGAAATCGGACTGTGGATAAGTACAAAGAACATTTACAAAAATTAATAAGATGGAAAATTAATAAGATGAAAACCAAATATAGACAGAATTTTTCCGTTTGTTTTAAAGTAGAATTATGTAAAGTTTCTTCAATAGTGGATAAAAACTGTGGGTTGACAAAAATTAGGGGGGTGGAAAGGGGGAGAGGGGTTGGGTTTTCGCTGATCAAATATATGCAGTATTTTTCTCTTTGTTTTAAAGTATACGTGTGAAAAGTTCCGTTGATATCGAATAAAAATTGTGGATGTGTATTAAAAGAAATTGGCAAAAATTTTGGGGTGGATAGGGGGAGACGGGTTGGGTTCCTGAAAACCAAATACTGACAGTATTTTTCTGTTTATTATAAAGTATACATGTGCAAAGTTCCATCGAAATCGCATAAAAATTGTGGGTTCGTATAAAAGTAAAGGGGGAGAAGGAGTGATTTTTTGATTTTTTCTTTTTGGTCATAAACCTTCGCACGCGTACACACAATAATTCAACAAAGTTTCATCGGAATCGGATAAATGTTTTAGGAACGCACAGAAGACGAGCATACAAAAAAAAAAAACATTCATTTGTATATAACAAAATACAAGTTTTTCACATTGTTCAGTCTGACATTTTTTGTTCGTGCAATATCAACAAGCAAAAGTACGATGAAGAACCAAACAATTCACATCAAAGACATCTTCGTCGAACTGTTCCACGTAACCACTGCTTGTATCATTTTGATCCCTTACCCCATTTAATTTTTGCAAATGTTCTTTACACAAAGCTATAGTTTTTATCTTATTTCAACGGAACTTTGAATATGTATACTTTAAAACAAAGAGAAAAATACTGTACACACTAACTTTACAAAAACCAAGCTATTCTTCGCCTCTACACCCCTTAATCGTTTCTTATATATACCTACAGTTTTTATCTGATATATATAGAAATTTACACACGTATACTATGGTATACAAAAGTCCAATCCCTCTTTCCCTTTACCCTACCCCTTTTAATTTCTAATTTTCTTTACAAAAATCCACAGTTTTAAATCACTTCAAAATCAATTAAGCTATTTTTAAGTCATGGCAGACTATTCATAAAATAAATGTGCCCTTTCTCAACATGGACCTGAGATTTCAACTTGGACTCCAAGCTTTCACATTGTGAAAACCAATTGGAAATCTATATTTTCTGTGTGATGCCGGAACAATCATATATATTCCAGAGACAGATTTGTGTATGTGGTATGTATTAGTACCCAGATATTACATGTTTCGATTATCGAGCAGCAGATTTAACAGATGTTTTGATTAGGTCGAAACACAGCCTGGACCAAAATGTAAACTGACATTCTACAGGGTGGTCAGAAATTCACTCATCGGCGGGTGAGGGCAGTGTTCGGGACGTTGCACTAACGAAATAAATACAAAAAAAAATCTAGTAAAAGTCGTACCGTTTTTAAGTTATTCGCAGCAAAAGTTGGCCAATAAGAGCGCTGCGCGGGCGAATTTAAACAGCCTTCCACCGGCGGTGTTGCCAAGCGTACTCGAGGCATGCGACCGCCACGGAAAACGAAAAGAAAAATTCTCTTCGGAAGGGGGATCGAACCCGCAACCTTCAGGTTGAGAGTTTGCCGTCTTACCGACTACGGTGCCAAGGCACTAGAATTTCATTGTTTTTAGAAGCCTCTAGGGCGGACTGTTTGTTCGTAATCGGAATTGATCGGTAAGTCGGTGGTGGGGCTAGAGGATTCTTTTTTATGGGAATTGTTTTTTAATTAGTTGATCTGCTTGCTAGATTAATCTTTAATTTTTGTAAAAAAAAAATCGTTTAGTAACTGGCACAAAAAAAAAAAATCTGTAAACTTAATTTATTCCTTGCAAAGAAGCTTCTTTTATTCCATGTAATCGTATTTCACTAGATTTCGATCACAACATTTTTATTGATTAACGCGAATATCCTTGCTACTATTTTGCAACATTAAAACAAAAAAACAATAAACTTTTGGAAAAAAGAACATTAAACCCATTCTATCGTTTGTAACGTAACTTTCTCTGCTGCAAAAAGTCTGTTCTTATTCAAACAAGTTTTACATTTTGGTAACGTGTATCAACTCGCTAATGCGCGGCAAGCTGCAAAATGTAATCAAGCTGTTACTCATTGAAAGCCCTTTTGTTACTGATACAAAACCAAATTACTGTACAGTAGTTTCATTCCAACTTGACGTTATCAGTCGCAACATTGAAAGCCAACAGGGATTTACTTACAATAAACGTCAACCCGCAACAGTAACCGTAGTAAAAATGTATCCCAATAAACAACAATAACAAAAAATACGGGTCCTTACATTTTACAGCAACTGCTCAAAATTTCCTCCCTCAACTGCAATACGGGCACGACAACGCTGAGTTACTGAATTTGCGAGTCTTCCAAAATTGTAACTTTCTCTAATTTCATCAAAAGCTAGAATTATCCTAGCCAAAAGTTCTTCCTCTGTTTCTACTACAGTCTCATAATCAATGGCCTTGACAGGTCCCCAGAGATAAAAATCCAATGGGTTTTTGTCTGGTGACCGAGCTGGCCAGTGAATTGGGCCTCCTCGACCAATCCACCTGTTAGCATACAATGCACCTAAGTGTTGACGTACCGGTACTGCAAAATGCGGCGGCGCGCCGCCATGTTGAAACCACATGTCATTACGAATTGCCAAAGGAACGTCTTCTAAGTACAACAGAAGGACGTTTTCATGAAATGCTAAATAAGAAGCGCCATTTAAACGTTGCGGAAGTAGAACAGGGCCTAGTATAAACGCGCCCAAAATACCCGCCCAAATGTTAACACTAAATTTGTGTTGGTATGACTTGACAAAAATTGCATGCGGATTTTCGACATCCCAGATATTGCTTTTTCGGCTATTAAAACACTTCTCCCTGGTATAGCACGCCTCATCCGTCCACAGCACCGTCCTTTCAAAGTTTGGATAATCGTTACATTGCTGCAGGTACCACTGTGAAAACTGAACTCGAAGTGGAAAATCGTCTTCCTCCAAATCTTGGAAAGTGAAAAGGATGTAACCCTTCGTCGTGAAGGACGTCCAAAAAAGTGGCATGTGAGGACTGGTAATTTAAACACAGCAAAAATGATCCGATTGAAAGGCTGCATTTAAAAGGAGAATTTGAGGGATCACTTAGACTGGACGTATCTGCAATGCGTTGGCAATGACCCTAGAACTTGTCCACGGATTATCAGCAATCATTTCCAGGACATTGTCTTCAAATCCTACACTCCGCCTGAACCGATTTCGTCCGGCGTCGGGCCTGTGGACAACAATATTTCCCGTCTCCCTCAACCTTCTGTCAACCAACACAAAAGTGTTCGCCGATGGAATCACACAGTTAGGAAATCGAGTCGTGTAAATCTTAACTGCTTCGGCCCTGTTTTGTCCAGCAGCGCCATACGCCAAATGCATATCGGCATACTCTTCAAACGAAAAATGATGACGTTGCATGATGACAGTGTCTTTATCAGTAAGTTGCGTTCTTCTGGCATGGTCCTTTAGCCCCACCACCGACTTCCCGCCCTAGTGGCTTCTAAAAACAAGCAAATTCTAGTGCCTTGGCAGCGTAGTCGGTAAGACGGCAAACTCTCAACCTGAAAGTTGCGGGTTCGATCCCACCTTCTGACGAGAATTTTTCTTTTCGTTTTCTGTGGCGGTCGCATGCCTCGAGTACGCTTGGCAACAACGCCGGTGGAAGGCTGTTTGAATGCGCCCGCGCAGCGCTCTTATTGGACAACTTTAACTGCGAATAACTCAAAAACGGTAAGACTTTTACTAGATTTTTTTTGTATTTATTTCGTTAGTGCAACGTCCCGAACACTGCCCTTACCCGCCGATGAGTGAATTTCTGACCACCCTGTATAACACAGCATCTAATTTACCCTTTTATGGAATTTGTTGGGGTTTATAAAGACAGAATTTTTATGAAAGCAAGCGCTTTAACCACTGAGCTACCAGGAAGTTTGCAAAATGAGAACTGCTGTGGAATATTTAAAATACAAAACCAAATAAAATACCCACAAAAAATTAAAAAAATTATATAATTGTTTAAAAAACATAAAAACCGCCTCCAAAAAAGCACATTAAAAATTTTAAAATAACTTCATAGCTTGCTTAGAAGAAAGTAAATCTAAATGGACAGTATTTTACATTACTGTTATTCAAATTTTTGCGTTAATTAATTTTTAGAGTCGGTGCCAGCCAAAGCAAGAAAAACAAAAAGATAAAAATAATAATGCATAACAATAATATATAAAAATCATGTTACCACTTACCTACAATTAATGTTAGAAACATGTTTCAACAAAACTGAAACATACAGATATGCCGATATTATACTAACTGTAAAGCGTTTACTGCACGATGCAGCCTACCATAGTGCCATAGATTTGCCTGAACGACCAACGAGGCCGAGCCATAGATTAAAATACTGTCTCATTTGTTTCCCTAAACTGTCTCCCACAATAACAATATTTGCCTCACTACATGCTGTAAAATATTCGGAATTTTTGTTCGTACTCCCGTTTCGCCTCGAACACCAAAGTTCAGTAATTCGATCTTCGCGATGTGACAGCTGGCACCGAGTCAAAAAACTACTAATTAATGTAAAAATTTCAATAACAGTAACGTAAAATATTGTTCATTTAGACTTATTTTCTTCTAATCAAGATATAAAGTTATATTAAAATTTCTAGCGTGTTTTTTATGTTTTATAAACAATTATTTTATCATTACATGTAGTTTACTTTTTGATAGCATGCAGTGAACATTGATGCCGCCATCTAAGTTGGCTTTATGCAATACGGAAAATCTGTGAACATCAGGCTTTTCAAAGCTTTACTTCACGATGAAAAACCATCTTGAGTGAATGCTTTAATGAACTCATCTCCTCTAGATGAGTTCCCGGCGCCGAAAAGTCACTAGACATGGTTTATTTGCAAATTTGGTAAAACACATTTTCTATACCTTCATTATTATAACAGCCATGGAATAATTATCTACCACTTGCGCCTACAAATTGCGCCATTCCTTGTGTTCAACCAAATGTGCAGAAATAATATCTTCTAGTTCTATTTGTTGAGCAGTACTAAGCTAAGAACAGCGGATGGTTCTTCAGGTTTGGGCATATTACGATTTGGAAGGACGAATTTGTCTATCTAAACTAATAATTTTCCCAATTAAACAAGATAGCATAAAGCGCAGCGTGCCCTCAAAGCACGTGCTTTATTTAGCAGCTCGATTAGGAATGAGTGAGACACCTGATACAGCCTACGAGCCACTGTGGCGCGACGGACGGATGGCGGGTCGAATGCTTGATTCGCTTGTGTGCGCGCTCTTTACAAATCTTACTTACCACACATTAGATAGTGCTATTTATGACCTAACTTAGTGTTTATATTCTCCTTGGGCATGAACAAGTGTGATCACGTCGAGACGTCTTTTCTCGCCACGCGGTGTGTGACATAGGTGTCACTTGACGTCGATTACGAATCATTTTCAGTGTCCGTGTTCATGGGTGTTCGGCACCCACTGATTACCTCTCATGGGTGCCAGAGCCCCCGAGCACCCACAGAGTCGGCGCCCCTGCGGCGCCAACACAAAACAACAGAATGATTTCTCATCATCAGTCACGGGGTATGTTACTGCTCATAAGAATATTGGAACGAAGATCTGGATAACCCGTTGCTACAAAAATGTATTAAAAGGCTGCTTAGTAATACAAAAAGTTTTTTGTGGTAATTATCATTCTGCTTAGGAGTAGGCCGATAAAAAATTCATTGCACAAAAGATAACAGTAACATTTCCAATGTGGTCTGTAAAAGGTCCCATCCTGTTCAATACACCCATTCACATATACCAATGCTGCCAAATACCTCTACTGCAGCGTATAACACAATTACTCAATTGCACAAATCTTTAAACTGTGGCGAATGTCAGTCAAAAATATTTACACTAAGGTGACCATAGAAGAAACGGCAGAAAGAAATCATGATAGATAGATAGATAGATATGTTCACTTTGATCCCATGTGAGAATAATCTCGGGGATGTGGAACAGTACATACACTTATTAGTAATGTCAATATTACTATATAATTGATAATATTATATATTGACAAGAAGTTAGTTATGACCAGGGCCGTATACAGACCGGTTTTTTCGGGTCATTTGCCCGGGGCCCGGGCCCATAAATTGTTGACAGGGGCCCGGAAAAATCTAGGTTATGTAAATTTTACCTTCAACAACAAAAATTAAAAATTGTTAACAATCATACAGGCTTATAATTTTATGACGGAAAGAAAAAACCAGTTAATGTGAGCAAAAAACCTCTTGCAGCTTTATGCAATAAGATAAAAATATAAGATAAAAATTTATGTGCTGATTAACAAATAAACGTAGCCTACGATACGTAAAATTTAAGAGCGCTATGCAACTTTTTAACATATTCCCAAACATTTGCATTGCAATCCGCCTTTTTTTAACCATACCAGCAACAGTTGCCAGCGCAGAGAGGTCCTTTTCTACGCTAAAACGAGTGAAAAACGTCATGCGGTCAACAATGACACAACACAGACTGACAAGTCTTCGAATTCTCGCAGTAGAGGCTCAACTTGCTAAGACTATAAACATGGATGATGCCATCAACGACTTTGCTGCAAGGAAAGCAAGAAAAGTAAAACCCATAACACCTATGTAACTATGTACTTTTTCCTTTTTTCAATGTAAAGTTTTTATGTCGTAATACCGAGTTTTTTAACATTATAAGCTGTAAAATCTTTACTGCACAGTACTGCTATTCGTATGCATTGCAATAATAAAGAAATGTTTTTGTCCATATGGATAATTTTTGGTATTTTTTCCATTAGTACCTGGCGGCCGAGCTTTGCTCGGTTTTAATTAATATAAGTCTTGAAAATTGATAAAGTTGTAATCAATCAGTATCATTAATATAATCAATGGTAAATTGATCCATCTCAACTCTACCTTTAGATAGTAAAACATTTCCTAATTGACTGTCTATAGTTTAAATGCCAAATTAGTTTGTTTACATTTTTTACTTTGTTTTTTATCAGCTGACTGTAAGGATCTGAATACTTTTGTTTTGTTTTATCCCCCCCATCCCGCGGGTAAGAGGGGCCCGGTCGGGTGAAATTGCCCGAGGCCCATTAAACCTGTCTACGGCCCTGGTTATGACCCATTAGTATAACCAATATTTCCTGTAATCTACAAATACAATCCCGAGTTAGTTAATACTTATTATGTGGAACAGTGTATAAACTTATTACCAGCATCTAACAACCAGTTATTTTCTTACCAACCAGTTACCACAACTCATAAGCAGTCAATTACTTAAAAACCTGTTAGTATCATAATTTTTTACAGCAGTTTTTAAGTGCATGCTATCCCATGTTAGTTACTATATATGAGTGAAGTTTTGTAAACAGTGTAATTACTGCATTTGTCAAAAGTTTCAACAGAAAGAAAAACCATATATCATTTTAGTAATTGTGGACAACTTTGTCACCTTTCCCTTCCATACACCATATATACTATTTTATCAGTCATTCTTAGTTACCAAATTCCAAGAAGAAAATTCTTTTACAGAGTAAAATTGATTCTGAAGCAGAAACTCTTTCAGTTTGGACTTAAAGTAGTTGGGTTTTTGTAGATAACATTTAATTTCTGTTGGTAAGACATTGAATAAGGAAGCTCCAGTAAATGTTAACCCTTTCTGTACAATTGACAGTGATTTGTAATCCTTGTGAATATTATATTTATTCCTAGTATTATGGCTATGTATGTCAGCATTAAGATTGAAGTGTTCAGGATTTTCCACTACAAATGATAGTACAGAGTATACATATTGTGCTGGCATTGTTAGAACACCCAGGTTTTTAAATAGATTTCTGCACGACGTCTGTGGGCTTGCTCCAAAAATAGTTCTTATAGCACGTTTTTGCAATTTAAATACCCTCTGTGCTTGTGACGAGTTTCCCCAGAATGAGATGCCATAAGTGAGCAGGGAATGAAAATATGCAAAATATACTAACTTTCTGGTTTCTATATTAGCTATTCTAGCTATTACCCTAAGTGAAAATGTTGCAGAATTCAGTTTTTTAAGAAGTTGTTGAATATGCTGTTTCCAGTTCAATTTGTTATCTATACATACACCCAGGAATTTTGTGAAATTACTTTCATTGATTGCTTTTCCTTCTGATATCACATTATAGCTGTCCTTTGCTTTATTTTTTGTAACAAACTGAAGTAACTGTGTCTTTTCTACATTAAGTATTAGTTTGTTGGCACTAAACCACCTGTTAATTTTCTTTATAGCATCATTTGCTGTGTTTTCGAGGTTTTGTGCTGATGGGTCTTTCAACGATATGCTGGTATCATCTGCAAAGAGCACCATGTGTTCATTATCACCTATTATATGTGGGAGATCATTTATATAGATTAAGAACAGCAGAGGGCCAAGAATTGAGCCCTGAGGCACACCATATTTAACTACACCCCATTCTGAGTTTATAACATTTCCTGTATTAGCATCTTTCAGTGATACACATTGCTTTCTATTTTCCAGGTAAGATTTAAACCAAAGTCCTGGCTTACCACTAACTCCATAGTGGTCTAATTTACCTAGTAGAATCTCATGATCAACACAGTCAAAAGCCTTAGCAAGATCACAGAATATACCTAGGGAATTTAATTTTTTATGCATTGATTCCAGTATGTTGTTTACAAAAGCAAAAATTGCTGAATCTATTGAAACGCCTTGTCTAAAACCAAACTGTACTTTACTGAGTAGGTCATTCTTTAGTAGATGTGCATACACCCTTCTGTACATTGCTTTTTCAAAGATTTTTGAAAATGCTGGTAGAAGTGAAATGGGTCTGTAATTCTCAATTTTTGAGGTATCACCCTTTTTATAAAGCGGTTTGATTATTGACTTCTTGAGTGAGTCAGGGAAGATACCTTCTTCAAAAGAACTATTACAAATATGACTAATAACTCTACTAATGCTGGTGTTACATTGTTTCACTACATGGGTTGAAACCTCATCATAACCAAATGACTTTTTATTTTTGAGGGATTTAATAATTTTTTCAATTTCATTTTGACTGGTGGGAAATAGAGACATAGGTGCTGTTTTTGGTGACAAGGATTTAAGTATTGCTATAGCATCCATATTCCCATTATATTTTCCTTTTATTTTTTCAGCAACTGTTAAGAAGTAGTTATTGAAAGCACTTCCTACATAAGAGGGGTCATTTACAAGTTTATCATTAACGCTTATAGATATAGGTTTGTGTTCAGGGGATAATACAGTTGTTTCCCTTTTAATGATGTTCCAAACACTTTTTATCTTATTATCTGAACTACTAATCTCATCATTTATGGCCAAACGTTTAGATTCTTTTATTACCTTGGTTAAAATTCTACAGTATGTTTTGTAATGTTGTTTGAGAAGCCTATTATCAGTATTCCTAACTTTTACATATAATTCCCTTTTATGTCTGCAAGATGTTTTAATACCAACTGTAACCCAATTTTTGTTTACTTGTTTTTGACCAATTGGAGCTAGTTTTGTAGGGATACACCTTTCGTAAATTTCCAAAAACCTTTGGTGAAAGTAATTAAATTTATTATTTACCCCTTTTAATTTATAAACAGTGCTCCAGTCCTCATTGAGAAGTTCATCATTTAATGTTTTTATTGAATTGTTCTTTAATGGCCTAACTCTGACAAATCCTTTCTTTTTGTTATTTTCATTTCCCACAACATCCAAAGTAATTATTTGAGCATTATGGTCTGACAAACCATTTTCCATTGGGATTGTTCCATGTATTTCTAATTTATTGGGCTCTACAAAAATGTTATCAATAATGGTACTACTATGTTTTTGTGTTCTAGTTGGGAAATTTACAGTTTGATAGAGATTGAATGATCTAAGCATTCCTAGAAGATAATCTGTCTGGTTACATTCTACAGCAAAATTTATGTTGAAGTCTCCACAGAGGATAATTTCCCTTTTAGTTCGTGATAAATTTATTAGAACCGCTTCAAGTTTATTACAAAATTTACTGAAGTCTCCTGTGGGAGCCCTATAAACTGTCAGCACTATAAGATATTTGTTTTCTAATTCTAACTGTATTGCACAACATTCAAAATCTTGTTCTATACAGTATTTACTTACATCTAACGATTTTGTCTCAGTATTTTCTTTTACATATATTGCTGCACCACCCATTCTCATCTCTGACCTGCAATAACATGAAGCTAATCTATATCCAATAAAAGGGAGGAAACATATTTCAGAATTCTTTAGATGATGTTCTGTCAGACATATGATATTTATGCTAAGATTCAATGATTTTTGGGTTTCTTCTATAGATATTATCAACTCATCAAGTTTGCTTGCGATACCCCTAATGTTCTGATGGAACAAAGCTATTTTAGACTGACACTCTTTATTTTTGACTGTAATGTCATTATGTACATTTCTTAAATAACTCTTCCTACTCTTGAAATTTGGCCTAAAAAAACTGAGTCCTACCACCAATTACCACTGGGATGGGGTTCACATCCAACCTGCCTCTCCTGATGCTACTGGCAATCATTTGCGTTAGCCTCTGCTTGCCCCGAACATTCAGGTGGAGTCCATGGGAGGTATGGTCACTCCATGTTATGCAAGAAACATCTATCAGACCAATGTGTGTTCGGTCAGCCTGACACAATGCACGCTTCAGATCTGCCTTTGTACGCTGTACATGACCACGCATCCAGGGTTGATCATAATGCTTGAAGAGGTCAACAAAACCAACATTGGTGTGAGTGGTGTTTTTAGCAATGTTGTCAACGTCTGTTTCAACACAATAATTGAGATTTCTGGACAGACTATTTCCAGGACCCCCAACTATAATTATGTGATCCTCTTTAGTAAAATCTTTCCCCAGGTTTGAAATTTCATCCACAACATTGCCAAGTTCTGCATTAGGCTTAAATATACTACACACCTCAACATCAGAGCCCAAGCTTGACTGTAACATTGCACTTAATCCCGTACCGTGACTACTTCCAAGCAATAACACCTTCTTTGATTTCTTTTTACGAGCTTTGCACAATGTGTGCTTTTTTACAACTTTATTGCAATGAGACAGTCCTACTGTGGTATCTGATACATCCTCAGTTAGATTCTCCAACAACCCAAAAGTATTGGAAACTTCCAACTGAAAATTTGTAGAATGCAGGTCCTGTTGTTTCCCTCCAGTTTTGGCTGCAGTCCACTGGAATTCCTTAACATTTAATTTTGCTTTTTCAGCCTTCAAAACATTGAGTTCTTTGGTTAATTCAGCCACTGTGGATTCGAGACAAGAGATCCTACTTTCCAGTTCACTCTTTTCCTTCCTATTTTTGCAAGTCAAACAACTCCAAGGAGAGTGAAGCGCATTTTCAGTTTCCATGTAGCCACATTTCGGATGAAAACAAACTCCACAATCATTACAGCTGTTTCCCTGCTTTACAACCCTGCGACAGCCACCACACTTCATGCTCATTGAGATATTAAACAAAACAAAATACGGGCCAAGAAGAGAGTTGTAACTTAACCTATAAATACGTTTCCTTATTTTGCAATATAATTTCCACAAGACACACCTTTCTCCGTTTACCACGCAAGCAAATCAATTTTAACAATAAACCTGTTAGTAACTTCTTATTTCCTTCACTGATAGAAGATTAATTCCTTTTAGCGGTATTAGTATACAGTAAACAAACACACCTGTTTCAAAGTTGTCGAACCAACACCTTTTTGAACTATTTAAACTATGATACTTTTACTACACAGTGTTACTACACTCAAATTCGCTAAACACACCACCAGACAAATATTTCTAAACGTTATTTAATATCAAAAGTAATTTAAAAGAGCTGGTATCAATTCACAACATCCGCGAGTAAGAAACCAGAGATAGTGAGTGTGAAACAACATACCATAGAATCCTAATGACCATGTTAATTATACTACACGGTCTGTAATTATTCTTTTATTTAGGCACATTCAGATTTAAATGTACTATACTCAACACGCCTCCTTACATTTATATCTAGACTTCTATTAATTCACATTCAATGTCTCTCTAAACCTTTTAAACTTAGCTTTACATTATACCTTCATACATATGTCAGCAATGTTTTCGTTTGAATCTATTTTCACAATGTCTATTACACCATTTGTATAACACTCATTCACAAAATGATAGTGTACTTCAATATACTTTTAGTTCTTTGAAAAATTACCATACTTCGCAATATTTACTGCTCCTGAGTCATCTTCATATAATTGGACAGGCTCCCCAACATTCACATTAAAAG
This sequence comes from Vandiemenella viatica, assembly GCA_031002005.1. Taxonomy (NCBI): domain Eukaryota; kingdom Metazoa; phylum Arthropoda; class Insecta; order Orthoptera; family Morabidae; genus Vandiemenella; species Vandiemenella viatica. The sequence goes on along the minus strand of JARYHS010006964.1, from coordinate 11,089,181 downwards.
TCCTTAATACATCCAAAACAAACTTAAGTTCAGTAACAGCTTCTGACAATGCTGCATATTCAGCAAAAGTGGAAGATTTGGTGACACCTCATTGTTTTCACGATTTACAAAATATTGAATTTCCAAACAATCTAATTACATTCCCAGACGTGTACTTTCGATCTACACTATCACCTGCCCAATCTCCATCTACATAGCAATCCAAAACTTTTACAATTTCATTTCTCCATAAATTCAATTTCAAATACTTTAATATTCTTAATGCATACTAGTAATGAACTGTACTGTAACAATTCTGAAATCTACTTAAGTAATTAACACTGTTACTGATATCTGGTCTAGTTCCTGTCCTGATGTACAAAAGAGCACCTATTAAGTTTCTGTATCTAATGTCTTGACATACTTCATTCACAGGTTCTAGCTTTAAATTTACTTCCGCTTCACAGTTGATCATTATTGTGACCTCTGAAGATTCCACGTGGATGGTTATTTCCTCTGCTGCTTCTTTGATACTGCCTGGTGTGATTCCTTGTGCCTCTTTCATATACTTCACTTCGATGACAATCTCTCTTGAAATGACCTCCCCTTCCGCAACCCCAACACAATTGTTCCTGACGACTCGTACCGATTTTCTCATACTATGGAATGCATTTGTTGTTACACATTCACTTTCACCTTTATCTTTCAAGTCCATTCAGGGGCGTAGCTACTATGGGGCCAAGCGGTGCAGTGCACCGGGGCCCCTAAGCTCAGGTGGGGCCCAAGCGCAGTTTAGAGGGTCCACGACTAAGCACAACTCAAGGGCCCCCGGGCCCCCATCCTCAACTCAGGTGACCCCTACCAGCACACAAAGCAAAAAAAGGTCGCCCATCTGGCCTGAGGGCCCAAAATAATTTTTTTGCACTGGGGCCCTTGTTGACCTAGCTATGCCACTGAGTTCATTAATCGAATTTTACTTTTAACAAATTCAACATTTTGATCTTCTTCTTTCAAAACATCGACTACATCACCGATGTAGCTCAATGAATCTAGTAAAGTTCTTAACATGTAGTTTAATTTTTCTATCTCAATCACTTTAGCCCCAGCAGCTTTCAATTCGTTAACTGTCTTTTCAAAATAAATAAAGAATGTCGCTGTTTCATTGTAGTATTTTAATTTCAACTTTTCCAGATTGATCTACAATTTATTTGGAGTGCAGTCGATTTCTTGGAGTATAATTCGTCGAAATTTGTCATTATTTCAAAAGCATTCACTTTATCACTCACAAACTCAAGTTGCTTATTCGTAATAGCACCATACATGTAGTTTACTGCCTTCAGATTATCTTCCTCCCACGTTTCTGCATTACCCATACTTGTTTTCTCTCTTGAAGCCACTGTATAACATTTCTTCATCTTTAGATACATCGTTATCCTTTTCTTCCAATTTTCATAGTCCTCGCCGTTAAAAACCGGTGTAACAATGTCCGACATTTTTACTTAAAATAATACTTTCTTAAATACTCGACAGCACTTTTCCTTTTTGTAAGCCACAGACCATTTGTCAACCACAGACTGCTACCAGTTAATTATGTTAATCATACTATACGGTCTGTAATTATTCTTTTATTTAGGCACACACACACATTACAATTCATAACTACACTTTTACTTGACAACAGTCAGACTAAAACTACTCTTTGATGTACATCTCCAGTGATATGGAAAGTACCAGAACATTCTTCTCTGTAATCGATACCAGATCAAGTCAGATATACATGTACTCTACTCAACAGGCCAATCAGTGAAACACTTCAGAGTTGGTCTTGGTCTGCAGTTAATGTAGATTGTATATATTAATAATAAATTAAACGAAGGATGGATGGAGCACTTGCTCTAGTGGCAATTTCCATACTAACTTATTTTTCCCCTTTCCTTTTCCCACTAACGTTTACACTACTAATTTCGACTTTAAATTCTTTTAGCGTTACTTGATTTGTATAGTTATTTATCAATTCTCTTGATAACTTAAACCATTCCCTTATCCCTATGCTGCATACAGAAATCCTTCCACGCCATTTTGCTTCAAAATGAGTACCAACTTGTGATCATGGTCATCTTTTCCCTTCTATTCACCTCCCCTAATTCTTATTCCAATATCTTTCCATGCCTCATTACCAATATACCCCTTGTATACTCTCATGACCCTCTTCACCCTAGTCCTGCGAGCCAATTGAGAATTTGCAAGCCACAGCAAATTACATCAAATAAGAATATTCCACAACAAAATGCTTGGGTTATCAGTGAAGGGTCATGGTTTGTACACAACAGCCAACTAAACACATAGCTGAATCTCAGGTATGTCACTCGCTTCATAATAAAATAATCTAAAAGCACCTCGATTAGGAGTATTGAAATGCCTTGTGCACTCTTCATTAAAGAAGGAAAAACACCAGGTACAATAAACGCCTTCCTCAACGTATTCCTATTTCAGACAGTGGTTTGGAAGAACATGTGAATTAATAAAAATAAAGTATCTAGGTACACAAAAGTGAGATTCCGTACACTCGATAAGTCATGACAAGGGGTGCATCTCCGATCCAAAGTGCCATTTGACCATCAGTAATCAAAACACAATTTTAATAAATACATTTTCATGCAGAAATAAATACACATATGAAGTATATATATATGTGTTACATGTCATTTAAAATGAAAAAGTAGGTGAAAACCTAACTTCTAGGAAAAATATGAAATTTTGCTTATTTTTCGAACAGCAGCTTATTTGGTTTTCTGTTAGAAAAACTTTGTACTACAAAAATTGTAGAAAGTTCTGTTCTCTTTGTTGCTAAGGCTCACCAGGGAGCTATAGACGAAAAACCTAAAAAGTGTAAAATTTTTTATTATTTTTGGCCACGGAAAATTCTGATGACGATGTCGGAGCTCGAAAACTTGGTTTCTGAATACTCTCATCAATATATACAAAATAAAAATATTTTCTATGTTATATGTTGCAAGATAAAACTACGCCGTTACTGGACTAATAGCTAAAATAAAGTACAATGTAAGATTACCAAATAGTAGCATAACTTTCAGTACACACTTTGCGTTTAGGCAAGCAGGTAGCCAAACATTTTGTCTGACTGGCCGTTTGAATAATTATTTCTCAAAGTACAGAGAAAATTCTAATTTCATATATGAGCAGCATGTTGTATGAAATTATCTATTTTTACAAAAGCAGAAATCTTGGCGATATAAGCAGCAATTTGTAAGTCAGCGATTTTAATTTTTTCCCACAAGGCTTGTTGATACATTTTTTTTCCAAGGCCGTCATTTTCTTATGGTTCATAGTTCTGGTTTGACTAATCAAATCTAATTTTTTGTGAGATTTTAAAAGTGCACGGCACTATTTACAAGTTGCCACTTTGTCATTTATGACATAGGTTCAATCCACTCTGAAATAAAAGCAAAAACTGTAAATAACGACATGTGTGTTCAGTATGTAACCTGTATGGGCATAGCAATCTACATCGCCACAAATATGGCAGTTTTAAATCAGGGCACACCACATAACTTTTGTTCTTTATTTTACGGCACTGTAAGAATATTTTCTGTTACAATTCAGAATGTTGTGAGTGTCTTCTCCTATATTACCTGCAATTCGTGCTTACAGACCGTGATGCGATTTCAAAGTAGCAGTGAGTCTCACATAGTCGGTGGCTGTGTTCAATACTAACTCCAGGCAACTTCAGCTTCCTGGAACTCAAAAAATAACAACAGAAAATAGAAAGGGTACTGATTTAATCCAAACATATTTGATCATAATAGTTAAACTTAAAACTGTGCTTCTTTTTCAAAGTACACAACCATTTTTAGATACCACATGATAAACCAAAAATATTATGTATCACCACTATGGATCTTTTTCTGTCAGTTGTTTTCTCAACAATAAGGTTCAAAAAAATTTTTCAGTATGTTACGCGAACGCTAGGGTGTCCGGTCCATGTATGCAAAAAATTTTTTTTGTCAAGCTACATTATCCCAAGAGGTATCAAAATTTGCGTAATTTATCACAGATTACGAAAAAGGTAAAAAAAAAAACTAGAAATACATGTCATCTTGAGGGCTCTACCACTCTTTGAAGTTTTATAAATTTTATGTTTTTACAATCTTAAACCATATGCCTAAAATAATACAAAAATCAAGTTTAAATGTTATTTTATTATTGAAATTAATGAAAAAAATACAAGAAATAAAAAAATAAAATAGAGCTTATAAATAATGACAAAAATTTAGAATTTAAACTTATTTTTATGTCCAAAATTTGTTATTTCTGCTCGAGATTGCAACCTGGTTCTAATAAAACCAACTCTTGAGGTAGCGTCAGTTACAGTTTGTGAGGTCTCTGTCACCAGTGTCACACATCTTTCCACCGATTGTGCGTGACAAGGAAAGTCAACAGTTTCCAAGCTCTTATCTTTTGCCATGATCTGAAGGCCCTCATTAGAAATATTTCGAAGAACTGGCGGTGCTGTAACCTGACTAGTGTTGTAAAAAAACCTTTTTTTCTGGCTTGAAAAAAAAAACGTTTTTTTCTGGCTTTAAAAAAAGTTTTTTCTGGCTTTAAAAAAAAACATAAAAAAGCTTTGAAAAAAAAACATGTTTTTTTTCTGGAACACGTTTTTTTCACAACTACTAAATCTCAAATTTGTAAGGCAGTTATCGTTTAAAATGACTGTTTTAGAGTTTATTCTAAGTACTTATCTTAGTTTAAAATCTACTATATTTTTCTTGTTCAGTAGGGAAAAAATTACGAAAATATTGGCAAAATTGACTGAAATTTTCTTTATGAACGGGGATTTCCCGAAGAGACTAGGTTGCGCGAGAAGGAATCCCCATTCGCCATTGTTTGGATTGCTACTTGCTATTTGAAATAGTGCTGCCAACCCTACAAAATTACCTACAGATCTTTTTAAAAAAAATAGGAATTTAAAATTTATCCACGGTTTTTTGCCTCTTTTTATTACTTATTGGGCATTCCTTATATTCGTATACTTGTTAACTCTCAGAGTATAGTGGTACTGACTCATTAAATTGTCAGTAAGGGAGCGTGCATAAACCACATAGCTCCATTTTGGCCTCCTGTGAACCCCCCCCCTCCTCCCCCACGTAGCCCTACGTGGCTTTTGCCCCCCCCCCCTCCCCCCGCTCACGTAGCACGTAGCTTTCTTCCGTTTTGATTCCAGAAGACATTTTGTACTGTTTTCTCTTGTCAGACTATTGTAAATTACATACGGATATAATTAACTGAGGGAAATAAATACTCACATGCTGTTGTGAGTTCAGTTCCTCATTTTAACTGTGAAAAGTGTTACGAAAGGAAAGTTACGTGGCCTGGCTCAGAACCCCCCCCCCCCCCCACGTAGCCCAGCATAGCCTTCCAGCTAACCCCTCCTCCCTCTGGACTGAGCCACGTAGTTTGTGCACGGTCCCTAATTATGAATAGTTTCCTTGCAACCGTTGGTGTAAACAAACGATTGAAAAGAAGTAAAGCTCCTATTTTGTATGATAATAGATTTTAATTCAAACTTAAAAGACCGTAACACAGAATTATCAGCTGTCTTTATGCACAGTGTGTACTTTGCTCACTATTTAAAATTGCAATTTCAAAATCTTTTGCATACAATACAAGAACAACCAGTAAAAGAAAATTTAACTATTTCTGAAGTTATGGATCTAGAGGAGACAGAAGAAGAGACAGAAAATTCCGACACCGATCTAACTGCTGATACTAGTGAATGTGGTACTGACATAGAGGATGAATAAAATTATGTTACCTATATAGATACACATATGAATCATTATGTGAGACATTATATGATTCAGTAAGACTTAAAACACACCTGTAAAATGGAAGTTCCTTAAATAAAACTATAATTTATCAAATATATTGTTTTCTGAAAAAAAAATGGAAAAAAAACACGGGTGCTAGGTTTTTTTCATGTTTTTTTTTCACAAAGCTGAAATTTTTTTTTTTCAGTTTGCAACACTAAGCCTGACACTCATGCCACACAATAATTTCGGTATAATCCTTAGCAGAGAAGTTAATTTTTGGTGGTTTAAATACCCTGCGTTTAGTGCTACTTTCAACTTCTCTCGCTTTTATTATTCTTCGCAAAGCCAGCTTCAGAAAGTGGTCTCTATCATCAAACCACGTAGTGACAAGTAGGTTTTCTGGGTGGGCAAAAAAAAAAGAATTTCTTTCGATAACAGAATCCACAACAAATCTAAGATTTTCGGGTAAAAATCGAGAGTACATAATCAATTGAAAAAGATGTTTGGCTCCGTCTTTAAAAGACGTCTTTTGCTTGATTAAGAACCAAATCGGAGCGTATACTTTAACCACATAGTTGACTAACATTTCCAAATTTTCTGATGGATTAAGGGTACTTACGTAAAGTCTGAGTACACGATTGGCAGAAGTAAGCCGTCTCGTGTGCGCCATTTATCCTGGTTGACGGTTTGCCAGCTCAGGACTACATGAACCAGTTGATACAGCTTGACATATCACATAAAGATATTTTTGATCGGTACTTAGTTCATCGACCACATCTTTCGGCAAGTCAGGCAAATTACCAGCCACCGCGTTAAAAGACACCGTGGTTTATTTTCGCAACCAGCTAATTGTTTTCCAATAGGTCCGGAATATTCTCTAGTACCCGAAGTGCAGCCATCTAAGGTTAAGAATAAATGACGAAGGGGTAACTCATTGGCATGAAGCATACAAACACACCATTGTAGAGGTCTCTCTAAATACTCCTCTAAATATTGAATCACGCCGCCCTTCCAACCGGTGTTAGTTGCAGTTCCGTCACATCCAATGAAAATCACGTCATCTAAATTCCAACCTTGATCCTCTGATAAAGTTGTAATCGAAGTAAGAATTCCCTTTGCAGTGCCACTACTTGGCGTTGTGTGTCCCAAATAAATTGCTCCAGGTTCTGCTAAAATTGGGACGTGCTCTTCTAAAACTTCTTTCCGATGGTAACTATCCCCTATTTTCTCGTTTATCAGAGTCTTGTCTTTTCGTCCATCAAAGTAAATGCTTTTTATAACAATACCTCCAATATCTTTTGAAGCTTCTGTCCGTGCTTTAGATACTGCTCTGTGGATCTTGTTTTTATCAATAACCAGAGTTAAATCTTCGGTAGAGACCATGCCGTCGCAACAGCAGAAGCAACAGCAGCAGCAGATCGCATCGATAAACCGTATCTATCACAGATATTAGCAACAGTTTGCAACGGCAAAGTATTCGGATTCGTCGTTGAAGTCGATGGTGTCTCTGTCTAGGGCGTATTTGTCGGGGATGCCTCTGTTATCGGATACGTTTCTGGGGACGATTCACGCACCGAATCTTCATCACAATTTGTTAAGCCAGAATCGGTTACTTGAGTAGAACATGACTTTTTTGCTGCCCTTATTGATTCTTCAATTCGTCTCTGCTGCTGTTTCATTAATCTAGCCGTTTCTTTCTTATCAACACCACTTATTACCATTTTCCTGTCATTTCTTTGATCCAACAAAAAAACTTCTCTCATTGATACGAACTTTCTTAAGTTTCAAACACGAACAAGATCCAAATGAAGTGCATTTACAAGCAGCAATGTCGAAAAGTTTCTCAGATAACTATAAAAAAAAAACTTCAATTTGTTTTCAAAACTATAATTTCGTTTGTTTTTGGGGTATCTTTTCAAATTTAAGTACTTTTCGAAATAGGATTTCAGTAATTGAATAACTCGTTCCTTAGTTACGATTGGAATCGAAGCTTTGGTCCAAATATTGGTGATCTTTTCAGAAACAATCACATATATACCTGAATTGGATGGATCCTTTCCATTACACTTCAATTTCAGGTCGTTCTTCATAAATAAACTAAATCTAATGACGTCCCTTATAGTTGGTAGCTGCCGATCGTCAAGTTCTTTCTATTGTCCCATTATAGCACAAGTAGTCTCACTACGCCTCGAACCCATTCTTTAAAAATCACAAAATCCACTTGTAACACTCTAAAGATCACAACTGTACGTAAAACTATAAAAAATGCGTTACTTTTAATGGTACAAAGCAGTAAAATTACTTTGGCTTCTAAGAAAACACTCGCGAGTCAAGTCAACAATGTCCTCGATACAAGTTGAAACTTGACGATATTTGCAGGTTGAAACCTAACAAATTCAAAGTCGCCGGCAACGTGTCGTTGAATGCAAATCGAAACGTCGTGTATGTATTACACCTAAATAGAACAATAAAGTAAATATTTTTTAAAAATTTAGTCCAGGAGCCGAAATTAAGGACAGCAAAATACCACCAAAAAAATATAAATTTTTCAAAATTTTGAAGATCGGTAGAACCCTAAAGACATAGTTTTATTTTATTTTCAACAACATTCTGGTAATCTATGACCAATTACACAAATTTTAAGAGGTCTTGCGTTACGGAAAACATAAAAAAATATTTTCGGGACACTCCCATGACCCTCCTCATCCTCCTCCTGTCTTGCAATGAATCCCATTCCAACTCCTTTATCATATCCGTCACAGATTGCATTCTGCGATAATTTCCAGAAACAAATCTAGCAGCCCTTTTTTGCACCCTCTCCAACTCCTGTATGTGATACGTAAAATGGGGGTCCCATACTACACCACCATATTCGATCAATAGTCTGACCAAAGTTTAGTAACCCAATTCCTTTACTTCTCTCGTACATCCCCTCATCACTCTCTCCAACAAGTGCAAAATTATAAAACCTTTTCCTACCACTTGTCCAATGTGTCCTGCCCAGTTAAGATTGTTATCAAATGTAATGCTAAGATATTTACATTTCAAGTCTTCAGTAAGCAATTCTTTCCCCACCTTATATTCATAATAAACCTTTTGTTTTTTATTAGTGGATATAAATTCTCCATAAGTATTTTAAACTAAATACATAGCATGAGAAGATCGATTTTTTTCTTTTTGTATAATCGATAATCGTGAAGTGGTGCTGGTGTAAATGGTTGAAAATAAAATAGTGTACATTACAAAAACAGATTCACCTCCTAACCAAATTTCAATAGCTATTGGTGAGGCACAATAGGAAGTCATTGTTAACATATTGGAAGAAATTGCATTTATTGTGTCTGTTAGAAGCAATGAGATTTGTTTTAAGGTTGAAATAGAATAAAAAAAAATTATGATCACCAATTTCTGCATATAAAAATACATAAAAGTTTCTGATGCTGCAGGGATTTAAACACAAGTCAGATATGTAGGAACTGAACACCTTAACGCCTACAGCACATTGACTCTAGGTAATATACACCAAATTTTATAATTAAAAGTCATTTTTTTTTGGTAGGCCTGTTTGAAGAAACAATGGTACCACACACATCATTGTTAGCCAGTTCAACCATTAAAGGATGTGGTCTCCTAAATTCATGAGTTTAAGTAGACATATACCCTTCACCATACATTCAGGAAATTGAAATAATTTTTTAAATGTCCGATGGTCTCATTTGTGGGCTTTGTGGGCTGTTGCTGTGGATTAAGCTTGAATATAAAAATATACCTATTAAACTTTTGTAAACTAAGTTACGATTAGATTTAGAAAAGGTAATGAATTGTTACCTATTATAAAAAAAAACAATTTAACTTAATAACATTAATAATTATGAACTTACATTAATATGTTATTCCTGACAGTATAAACAACAAGTTGAACATTCTTTGCAGATCAGGTGCATTTCTTATCGTATTTGTTTACGTAGGTACAATACAGTATTTATAAAATGGTTTTTGACCTCTTACCATATCGAAATTAGCTATAAAAAATAACACTTTTGAGATATAACACTTACAATACGCCAATGCAGTCGTATACAATGCCATCATGGTGCATCGCACCAACTGGCTACGTTTAATTCGCCGGAACTGGATTTCAGTTTTAAAATAAATTTTCTAATATTAAATTTTAATATTTTTAATGATTTAAAATATAAAAATAATATATACGCATATCCTTCTGTAGATAAGAATGGGGAAGTTACATGAAGTTTTGAAATGGCAAAGATATTGAGTGACAGATTTAGGCCTAATGAGTCTATAAATGACTATCTTCCTGGGATGGGTTACAATAAATCATATACTTCATATAAGTAGAAATTTTGAAACTACAATTGATTTAATAAATACATGGACAAAAAGCAAAAATAGATTATGTTTAAGTCGTGAGAAAGAAAGAGGTACCGAGGAAGACAATGATTAAAATACATCCAGCTGATAATATAAGACATTGGATGCAGAAGATATGTTTAGGAGGGCGACCTTTCAAAGGATAGACTGGTGAAGAAGTCACGATAATGGAAAATTGTGGTAATTGTTATTTTTTAGCTGTAACAACAGGACTTCAATAAAACTATATATCTCAATCAGTTGCGAAGAATGGTCACAAATATTTTGGAGAAATCTGTATATTAGTCTGAGTTTTATTGTAGAAATTATGAATTGCAAGCATGCTGCAATATTAGAATCCACACATAGCGGCAAGAATTGCGACACAGTTCTCGGTGTATGGGTAAGGGTTGCAAAAAATATAAAAAATTTTTTTTAAAAAATGTTTCAGTATTAATAGAGGGGATGCCACCAAGCGTGTTTTTTCATCATCAGTCTGACGTTCGGTCCAGAGCAAAGTTTTAATTTTTGTGGCAGTCACTGAGATTAGCATGTGCATTTTGTTATTTGAGGTAACTGTCTGAATTGGTCTTTTTTCGTGTTTGCGGAGTAGGTAAGTTGTCTGGTATTTTATTGTAGTTATGTATCGAAAATGATGATTTTTAGTTGTAGCAACAGGACTACAATAAAACTAAATATTACAGTCAGATGCAAATAATGGTCATGAATATTAGATGGGTCAGGCAAAGGTTTGAAAAAACAATGTCACAGAAGAAAATGAGGGGTGCAGTAAGAAAGTAAGTTTAAACATTTTGAGGTAGTATTGGAACCCACGTTGTGGGTATTCAATACATTCGACTTACTTTTTGATGAAGAACGATGTCTCCTCGAACAAGTAATCAAAGACCATGATTCACCAGAAACTGATTCTTTGCTCTGTCACTATTGCAGACACTTCAACTCATAATATTGAATTGCAGACAACGCTTTGTCTGAATGCGTATAAAACTTTGGGAATATGATAATTGGGAAACTGAAGAAGGAATCTATTTCTTTAACATCAATTTAGTGTTAATTATTTCTTTAAAAAAATTATTGTCAATGTCAGAATTGACTTTACTATTATTAGTGGAAATTTTGGAATTGGGTGAATATTCAGGCAAGACATTAAGTTATACATCAGGACAACTTGGTAGGCACGTGTTGCAGTTTCAGCAGAGGTTGTATGTTCATCAAAGCACTGATATGCTTAGTACTTAATGCCGATCACTGAAGTCAAAAAAAGTCTTTCCCAATGCTTCACGAGGAATACTTGCTCTCAGTATAGCGACAGTCATGGGTTAAATAACACCTTGAGCTGCTCTCACCAGTTAGCTTAGCCTGTCAGTATTTCCTTACCAGCAAGAGACTGATATATTTTATCCATCTTATCACTATGGGAACTTAGGCAGAATTGACGCTGGCTCGGAACTCATCCTTGTAGCAATCACGTATTTACTGTACTATGCAACTGTTAGTAATCTATTAAACAAGGTTTTACCAGTTAGACATCTTCGTTCCATTGCTAAAAATAGTTGCCATTTGCACTAGCACCTGCTATTATCTTGCAAACTATTAATCACTATAATCAACGGCTCCATACAGAAAATATGGATGGTGTCAGCCTGACATAATATTACCTGTAGATAGACTTCAAGACAAGAAGAATGAAGAAGCATCAAGTTAATAGGTTAAATCTGATCAACGCAGAAGAGAGAAGATGAAGACAATACTTAGAAATCCTTCAGGTCCGTAAACTAAATGCCCACAAAAATAGCTAACCAGCAGTCAAACCATTCGGCCCTTACAGTAAGCCTGGAAATGGGCCTAGTTGCCACAAAAATTTACATATAGTGGGTATAAACAGCTTTATTATTATTATTTAATATCTCTATAAATATTAAAGTAATTTCTAAATATTGGTAGCTTCTAATATATTTTATATAAACTTTCAATAAAAGCATATAAAAATTTACAATGTAATTTGTCAGAAATTAAGCAGAATAACTTAAAAATAATTATAAAAAAATTGTCACAAAGTATTAAAAAAAATAACTCAATATGCAACGTTAGAAACTTCATTGTACAAACTAGCTAAAATACATAAACATACCAAGCAGAGCTCTGACATCACCAGTCACATTTTTAGAGACGATATTAACAGTAGAGAAATTTTTTAGGTTGCCATTTCAAATCAGAAATTTAACTATGGAAAGATGACTAACAATTTACCGACTTTAGTTACAACTGAACGAATGAGATGTTTACAAAATGTTAAGTATGTCAGTAGAAAGTTGTACCATAGTTAAATGACTACAAACAGAATTGAAACTTCCTTTTATGGTATCATAGCCCCAAAATAATTATACAAAAATACCAGATAATAAGGTTTCCTCCTTTGTACATTTTTCTAGTTGATTTTGATTAAAATTAACAAAAGTAGAAAGTATATAGCCCCAAATTGTGTGATGAAAAAGTAGCCAATGATTATAAAAACAGTATTTTTCAATAGAAACAAATTTATTCATTGCTTATATTAAAACAATCTTAATTTTAAGCAAGGTTGAAGGAAAGGAAAAAAATAATACAAAATATATGGTTTAGTTTTAATAAAACAAATCTCTGAGTTAGGAAATAAGTAAGTAAACTGATTAAATCTTCACTTTCAGTGGATATTTTCCCCCACAAGGCCGCCAGAAACTGATTGTTAATACATTTTTTTTCCTTTTTGTGTATTCCAGGAGAACAAAATTTTTAAACTATAAAATTTAATAGTCTATTCATTTAATTGTATTCTAGTAAGCATAATAAATTATGTCAACGATTTTGACAAAATTCAAAATCTGCACACTCAAATGGAATATTTAATTTTATGAATAGTTACTAGACCATATGTGCTATTTTCACAATTTTTATAACCAAACAATAGCTTATTAGGATAGATTCTTCTAGGCATTTTAATAATACTCAAGAAAATATGGTACTAGAGGGTATTGAAAGTTTCCACATACTTCACAACAGCAGGTGGAAAGAAAGATGTGCCTTACATAATTTGACACAATCAAAACGATATACCGTAGGTTGTTGAAGCCAGTGACAGATCAACAGACTGGCTTTTCTAGTGCACTACAATTATTTTAACACCACAAAAACATTGTCCACAAATTTCATAAAAGGAACCTCTCACCTGTATGGACTTTTATGTGGTATTACATTATACCAGACAATATAAAACCTGATAAACTATTTAACAAGTATTATATCGATTTCACAAGTTTAGTATTTTATATCTACAAATGCCAATAGATACAATTTCACAAATTTTACAAGAAAAATGCCACTCACAAGTATCAGTTATTTATGGCAAATGATTTATCACAAGTTTCGAGAGCATAAGGCTGCTGATCTGTGTGAATTCTTTTGTGTTTTATAAGCTTACTAAGGACCATAAACAATTTTCCAAAAAGTTTTGAAATACTGGGTGTTCCTAAATGAATATGGGGATTTTAACGGTTTGTAGTATTGGTTACATAAAACATTAAATTATAATTAATACATGAAATGAAAGAGCAACTGAAACAGTTCTGTTTGTTGGTACCTGTGCGCATGTACACACAATGTTTCCTCGGTCATGAATTATAAAGTGCTAGTAGCAAAAATGGTGACTAGCGAACAGAAAGCTTTTTGGGTTCTGGAGTTTCCAAAGACCGAATCCTTAGTTACTGTGCAACGTGTATGCCAGGTTAAGTTCAGAAGTGATCCCTCAAGTGGTAATAACATCTGCAGATGGTATCATCCGATTGATAATCGGGCTGCCTTTGGAAACGGAAGTGTACAGGATGACCAAGGTTTAGTGAAGAGTGTGTTGAGCAAGTGACAGACTCTTTCACGCATAGCCCGAAGAAATCAATTCGGAAGGCTAGTCGTGAATTAGCAACTCCGGTGACGACTGTTTGGAAAGTTTTATGGAAACGCTTACAACTACATCCTTATCGGTTGTAGTTGTTACAGACTAAAACCTACAGACCATGGTTATCGTGCCAACTTTACACTTGATATGTTGTTGCCAACGATGAAGATTTTCTGGATCTTATTGTTTTCAGTGATGAATCGACATTTCACCTCAGTGGACATGTGAATACTAATAATGTTCGCATATGGGGCTCAGAAAATACTTATGAGATAGTACAATTGCAACGAGACTCCCCTAAACTGAATGCTTTTTGTTGTCTCTGCGAAAAGTTTACTTAGGAGAGAAAACTGTAACTAGTACTTACTACCTTGATGCTCTACAACTATGGCTATTTTCCCAATAGGTAGAAGACGAAACAAATAACTTTATTTGGCAGCAAGATGGTGCACAGCCTCACTAGCATAACGACATACGCGATTGGTTGAACGTCACTGTACCCGACCGCTGGATTGGCCGCAAAGGGCCAAACACAGAGCTTGTTTTGCAAGGTCTCCATGCTATCCCGATCTGATGCCATGTGATTTCTGCCTGTGGGGGTTCATAAACGATCGTGTGTATGTGCCTTCACTACCAGCTGACATACCCGACTTAAGAAACAGGATTGAGGCAGCTGTTGCAACAATTACACCAAAAACACTAATCAACATTTGGGAAGAAATGGGCTATCGACTTGATGTGTGTTGTGTAACGAGAGGTGCTCACATAGAACACTCTTAAACTTGTAGGTATAACTGTTTTGGTTGCTCTTCCATCTCATTCACTAATTATAATTTTATGTAATAAATACTATAAAACATTAAATCCCTGATATTCTTTAGAAACAACCTGCATAATGATTTTGTAGCTGTTTTATATTTCTTGTTTCTCATTCTCTTCATCGACCACCTCAGTCATTTCCATTAAGTTTTTGCTAACATCGAAAATTTTAACCTTTAAATTAAAATATATTCACAGAGCCTAATAATTACAAATACATCTTACCTCTTTCCCTCACTGAACCCTTTCACCTCAAGTGTGATGAGCGTATCTTTGAATACTTCACTAGACATCCTCTCAACTTTTCTTAATTATTTAAAGTTTTGGCGATAGGAACAAAATTTGAAGTGTTTAATTTTCGTAAATGAAGGGATGAACCAACAATATCCACATTTTTGAAGTCTTTTCAAGAAACAGGTCGCAACAACATTTATAATTATGAACCATTAATTATTAATCATTCAGGAGCACACTGAACCTTTTTAATTGAGCATAAATTGCAGGAGAGGTGAGAGGACAAAGATGCGAAACAAAACTATCTTCATCCCGCCAAAATGAGGAAGGGTTGCAGTGGAACCAGTGGACGAATGGCCTAACTCTAAAGGTGAGATCCAAGTGAATTAATTGCAGCTCTTAAACACCCACAGCCATTGGAATTCAATGAAAGCTTTTAAAAATAGAAAAATCATTGGTATTGTTGGATAGAAGCCAGAGATGACTACAGTATAGAAAAGGCAGACATAAGGATCTTAGGTGTATCCTGATTCTCAGATGGAAATTCTCAGATATTTTTAAATTCAACAATGTGTTTTTGTTATTTTCTATGTAAATCTGAATTTGGAAGGGACTATGATAAGTAAGAGTTGCTCGAGAAAATGTATCCATGGAGGGAACACTTCTACAACCACACTAGAAAAAGAAGAATGACAGTCAATTGAAATTTGATGTAAATTTATTTAAAATGGGGTGCTTCGCAAGGAGGAAAATGTATTAAAAATTGTTTCTACAGTTTTTAAGCACTGATAAACTACCAAAAACAAATCATTCAGTAGATACACTTTACATGAAATTAAATACCTAATAATTCTGCCAGTATTAAGAACAGAATGTATTTATAACCATAGTAAATATTAAATATTTCCAGCTGTGTTTCATTTGTCATTAAAATGTGTTGTAATACTTTTTAAAACACTTCCATAATATTCTGATATTAAATAGAAGACTCGAAAAGAGTTAATTAGTGCTGGCAAATACAGGTTAAATTAATAAGACTTTTTGTCAAACTAGTGCACAATGATTTCATGGCGTTTTGTTATAGCAGATAAATATTTGCTGTATCTATCAATGAAATAGATGATCATTAACCCTCAATATGACAGATAAAAAGTAAAATATATTTTGAACTAATGTACTATCTTCCAATTTCAAAATAGACTTTGTTCCTATATAACTTCAAAATATTTTTTCACTTACAGGTTACAGTAAACAATTATTTTGAATCCTTTAAAATCTTAAAAAAAAAACAATACTTTCAGAATCAATTAGAATAAAATATTCAATTAATTGACACTATCCTTACAGACTTACCATAATGAAAATGCAAACCAATAAACATTATGATAGTTCTAGTAAAATTTTTCTTCATAACAGTAAATTAAAATCCATAACATTTAAAATATAAGCAAGAAGTGACATGATACAATAATGGCTAAGTAGCTACAGTTATAGAGTATATTTTCACTGTTAATCTATGACAAAAATAAATACAAGAAAGAAATCAGATACCTATCAAAAATAGCTTGCACACTGACATATTAACCCTATCAAAATTATAGATCTGGCAAATATCATCTTATTATTGAATCCAACTCAGTGTGAGCTTCCTGACATAACATTAAAACATATTAACTTCACAACCACAGAATCTTAAAACAGAATACACACATCTCACTGAAAATTTATACAAATGTAACATCTTCTAATAATCATTCAGAAAAACAACTGCTTTGGTAATATATTTTTCAAATAATATTATTGACACAAATTTTCTACCAATAAATTTCTCTAATCCTATGCAAGTGAAATTGTAATAAAATATTTTTTACAGTAATAGGCAACATATTTACATCCAACACTAATAAAACCTTTGACAATATATAACTGTAGAAATAAAGAGCAAAAATAAAGAATGAATAAAAAAATTCATCAATCTGGCAACAAAATTAGCTTGTTAACAGATATTATCTCAATTATTAAACTTATTTAGCTGAAGAGTTGAACTCAAAGAAAATTTCGCTATAGAAAATTAAATATAAAAAGAACCATGTATCTGATACCTTTCATGGCATGTGTCCCAAAGTTTTCCCCATAAAGCTGAAAAATGAAACAAGTAAAATGTAACAAGTTCTCGATCTTTACTGAGTTTAAGCTCTGAAACTCCACTGGAAAACTTTCACACATTTGATAGAATTGATATACGACCAATAAATTATCTATGAAGGATAAGAATAAAATAAACGAAAAAATAATTGCAAAAGTATTTTACCTAAAGCTTGGATTCACCTACATCTCTTCTGATGCATTTTAAGTATAGCCAAAACATACAAAACACTTTCGACCAATTATGTAGGGAAACAGAGGTTTCTCCAATGTAATAATTTGATGTAGCACCAGAGCATCAATAGCCATAAGGAAATGTCCACAAACTTCTCAAGCCAGTTGATGGTCTACTTAAAAAAATAAAATCTTTTTAAGATACATGGACCACATATTACATTTTCCATACACAAAGCAATAAAACTGGTTAGAATTCAAATAAATATGGTAGTGTCTTTTAAGACACATATACACAATAAATGACAAAATTTAAAAATTAATAGAAAAGAGGCATTTAACTTAATGAATATGCTAATAATATTCAAGATTTAAAGAATGTGTAAATAATTTTCCATGATTATACCGAGAAAGGGTGTTCACAAGAATGTATCCGCTGATGTTTTTAAGGTTTCCAGCGTGAATAAGCGATCTTCGCAACACACACATCACATGAAAAAGGTCGTTCACCATAATAAATCGTCTAAAGCCATTTAACGGTTCCTAACTCAACAAACAATTACCACAATCTTAAAAAAAACGGAGTTTAAATGAATCAATGAGCTCCAGAAAATCGAAATTAATTCCCACAAATAACACCAGAAAACATTATTCACCAGAATGAGTCCGCTGATGTCTTTTAAGGCTTCCAAATTGTGTAAATAATTTACCACAAATATCACAACAAAACGGACGATCACCAGAATGAATACGCTGATGACATTCTAGGTGTTCAGACCGTAAAAATGAGTTTCCACAAACATCAAAAGAAAAGGGGCGTTCTCGAAAATGAGTCTGTTGGTGAGTTTTAATGGCCCCAGAAGTTCTGAATGTTTTACCACAAACATCACAAGAATAAGGGCGTTCACCAGAATGAGTCCGCTGGTGTATTTTTAGGGCTGAAGATTGTGTACATGATTTTCCACATATACCACAAGAAAATGGACGTTCACCTGAATGAATACGCTGATGACTTCTAAGGTATCCAGAATGTGAAAATGATTTTCCACAAACATCACAGGGAAACGGGCGTTCACCAGTATGAATCCGCTGATGTATTTTGAAGCTTGTAGACAATGTAAATGATCTTCCACAAAAATCACAGGAAAACGGGTGTTCACCTTAATGAATCCGCAGATGTCTCACAAGGCTTCCAGACCGTGTAAATGATTTACCACAAACATCACAGGAAAACGGGCGTTCGGCAGAATGTATCCGCTGATGTATTTTGAAGTTTCTATACAGTATAAATGATTTTCGACAAAGATTACAAGTAAACGGGTGTTCTCCAGGATGCACCCGCTGGTGAGTTGCAAGGTTTCCATGCTGTGTAAACAATTTTCCACAAATGTCACAAGAAAATGGATGTAGTCCAGAAAGAATCGGCTGATGTGTTTTAAGGATTTGCGCCCTTTCAATGATTTTCCACAAATATGACAGGGAAACGAGCGTTCTCTGGAAGGAAACATAAATTGCTGTCTAAGAGTAGAATAATGTATAAAAGATCCTTTACATTCTTCACCTGAATTTGGGCATTTACACATATAAATCATATTACTAAAGCGGTAGGTGGTGATTGGCTTCTCTTATATTCTGTTGGTTTGGAATTCACAAATAAAAATTTTCTGCTCGTAGGTATAACTGCTTTTTTGCAGTCACAATAATCCTTAGAAACAGATAAAATTACATATTAAAATGTGGGTCAGACTTATTACACTGACGAAGTATGTTGATTCACAATTTACAGATATGTTTTCAGTTTTACAACTAATTTTTTTTACTATATATTTTATTGTTAAAAGTAGTAGTAAACTCTAAGTAATTAAATGCTCTGCTAATAAACAAATCAGCTTACCTTCAGCTACCTGAAAAACCCTGATAGATAAAAATATGAGACATAGATTTTAGAAAACAAGTTTCAAATGCATCAGTTTGTTCTAAAGTAAAATTATCAACTATTAAATTACAAATTTCCTTACTTACATCACTGATAAAATACAATACAGCATATTTATAAACGTTAGCAAAATCAAATTAAAATTGGCAAAAAACATTTTTTGTTTCCTAAAGTAACCTGAAATGAATTAGTTAAAAGTCTCAAATAACTAATGATATTTGTATAGATTAATATATCTTGATACAGGTATTTTATTATTAAATAAAAGAGTAAATACCAAAATACAAATATGAATTTTGATTTCTCACCGAATTTAATATCACAAAACAGTATGTGATCATTTATAAAAATAATTTACTGACAAATAGAGAAAATAAATATAATTTTTTTCAAAAACTTTACTTCACACTAGATATTTGAGTGATATATTTATTATATAAAATTAATAAATCATTAAAATTAACTATAAAATGAAATATCGAGATCCCTCATTTAGTATCTATTTTTTTTCTTCAGTGGCATTTTACAATATTAAGCAACGAATCCATCTTAAATGGTTGAAATGTCTTGCTCTCGAGAGTAAATGTATCACCATTATAAGAAAGCTGAACTGGAATCAATCAGCACAGATCATAGTTGGATACCAATGCATTAAACCAACAGGTATTAGAGCGGAATCTATAAGGGTGATTCAAAAATTGAGGTTCCAACGACGCCACGTCGAAACGAACAGTGCTAGGCGAAATCCGACAGCAGCACTATGTTCCTTGGTTGTCCCACAACCGAATGATACCGGAAGGAGCTCGGTGCGACGATCAGTCGCTGTTTGGCAGTCATTCGTGTTGGAGTGGCCGCTTAGCTCACAGGTGCGAACTGCACTCATTTATACTCTTTTTGAACGCGATGAAGTTTATACCGACAGAAATCTATTTTCAGGAAAAGTGAATGGACATTAATATCGTGCGGAAGTGGTGTCGGGATTTTTCTGGCAGCTGCAGTAATGTCCGACCAAATGGTGACCAAAATTGATGAGATGGTGCGCAGTAATCGCAGGATAACTCGCGATAAGATAACTGAGAGTCTTAATTCAGGCTGTGGCAAAATCTTTGTAAAATCCATTGTTACAGAAATTCTAAGATACAGCAAAGTGTCCACCAGGTGAGTACCCAAACAGCTCACCGACGAACACAAAAGAAAGCGCGTGGAATGTGCCGAACAATTTGTTCGCCCTTTGAAGTGGAAGATGATTATTTCCTGGATTCGATAGTGACCGGGTACGAAACCTGGGCACATCATTGCTTTCCTGAAACGAAGGACCAAACAATGGCGTCACTCATCTTCACCAAAGCCCAGAAAGTTCAAGACAGAGAAGTCAGTTGGTATGGTTATGGCGATTTTTTTTTGGGAACGAAAGGCAGTGTTGTTGGTGGATTAAATGCCAAAAAGAACAACAATAAGCTTGGACTGCTCCAGCGAAACACCCGAGAAACCACGGTGGGCTACCCAGAACAAACGAAGTTGAATGGTCATGAAGGGAGTGTCTTTGCACCAAGACTAGGAGCGTCCATATGTCTCACATCAAACGACCAGCCTCGTAGAAGGACTCGGCTGGGATATCGTTGACCAACCTCCCTGTAGCCTGGACATTGCACCAAGCGACTACCACGTTTTCCGCCCTTAAAAAAACATCTGGGAGAACATGACTTCCGGTGAGACGCACTAACTCGATTTCTTCGTGACGCGGCGGGAGACTGGTTCCACGACGGGATCGAAAAGCTCGTGGCGAGGATGAGGAAGGTCATCGAAAGGGAAGGCGGTTATGTAGAAAAATAGCTAAAACTTCAAGCTTTGTAACGATGTATTTCAAGTCGTGAATAATAATATTTATTATTATTATTGTCTGCAATTTGACCCTGTCGGATCATGCAAAGCCTTAACAATTCAGTTTTCTGAATTTGCATTTAGCTTTTATTTTTCCTCCGTGGATTCTCTTCCTTTCTTCAGTCCACTTCATCCCCGGTCTCTTAATGACTTCATTCTCTGGTGGTACGTCCCACTTGTTAATTTTTTCTCTGTATGTTTGTCTGTCTACGATTTTTGATGAGTTTTTGTGGGCTTTTTCCATGTCTTTCTTTATCTCCTGGACCCAGGGCATAGTTTTTAGCTGTTCTATAAACATCCCAATTTTATGAATCAGTCTTGTTGCTGGAGGTCTGTGGATATGTCCATAAATCTTAATCCTCGTTTCCTGATGTCTGCTGCGAGGTTTGACAGTGTTTCTGTTGTCTTACTTGATTTAAGTCTATATCCGTCATCTGTTTTTTCTGGGCCATGAATCTTTCTTATAATTTTGCGTTCTTCTTTCAAACTGCTTTAGTTTCACTGGCGTACAGGTCTTCAGGTTTGGTAACTGTGTTGTAATATCTGACTTTTGTATATATGTTATTATATATGTTCTACCGTAGGCTCTCCTAAGTTTTTGCATGCGAACTTTCTGTACTATTTTCTCTCCTCCTGTGGGTTCGATGATTTCTCCCAGATACTTGAAATATGGGACACTCTCAATTTGTCCATGTTTTGTGAACAGATTTTGAGTGTGGAGTTTTGAACAGATGAATTTGGTTTTTTGGAACGATATTAGTAAGCCTACTCTTCCAGCGCATTCTTTGAGAGTTTCTATCTGTTTGATTGCTGTGGTTTCATCATCTGATAGTATGGATAAATCATCTGCGAAGGCTAGGCAGCAAATTTTAATACCATTCTTACGTCGTCTGAGTTGTATAGGTTTCCAATAGTTCTGGTGTTTAAGTTCTTTCTCCCATTCTTGGATGATTTTATCCAGAACAAGGTTGAAGAGTATCGGGAACAGACCATCACCTTGCCGAACGTCGGTATTGATCTGAAATGGTTCAGATATCTCTCCTATGAATTTCACATTGGAGGTTGTGCCGGTGAGTGTTTGTTTAGTGAGGTTTCGGGTTTTTCGATCGATCTCTTGCTCTTCGAGGATGTTGAAGAGAGATTGCTGGTTGAGTGAATCATATGCCTTTTTGAAATCTACAAAGGAGTAAATGACAGGGCTGTTCCTAAGTGCTTTATATTTTAGTGTAGTTTTTAAATTAAATATTTGTTCTATGCAACTCCGACCGGTGTGGAAGGCAGCTTGGTACTCGCCAATTTTGTGGTTGAGTTGCTCTTGTACTCTTTTGAGAAGACTTGCTGAAAGAATGATGTATGCAACTTTAAGAAGGGACATCCCTTGATAGTTGTTGACGTCCGTTTTATCTCCCTTCTTGTGTAGTGGGTGAATGAGCGCGCTTTTCCATTCTTCAGGTAATTCTCTTTAATGATTTGTATGAGTTCTTTACGTGAATTTGGTCCAAGATTTTTCAATAGTTATTTTTTTAATCGCATTTCCGACACTTTACGACTTGTATTATGAAGTCATTTTTTCTGAATACATAGAAAGATGGGCTTTAAAGAACTAAACAACAAACGCTACACAATCGACAATGTGCTCTTAGTAAACAACGTAAAAGATCTTATTACTACAAGATAAAAAAAATAGAAAAAAAACGTGGAAATAGAATGAAAAGAGTAGTTTCAGAGCCTCCCTCAGTGATTCGACGAGTCTGACAGTGACTGCTGACTAAGAGCAACAGATAACACGGAGAACTATTCCACGACGGTTGCCAACCTTCTTTAGGTAGGTGGTGCGATTTTTTTTTCATTTTTTTTCTTTTGTCAAAATCAATACCAATATCTCTGTAAACATTAGACATTCAACACACAAATTAACAAGCTATGAAAAGGGCAAGCTGAAAATTGCCAGACTGACAGGGAAAGAAACTTTTATTAAAATAGCATTATTATCTCTCTACATGGTCCCTATGTAGTTCAAAGCACTATAAGAGGGTACCTAAGAAAAACTGGAACTACTTTTTTTAAAGATATATATTTTAAACAATTTAAAAAAAAAACAATTTTTTCCCCTTAAAAATACTCTTTATTACAACTAATACATTTATCCCACCAGTGCTTCCACTGTTCGAAACATTTTCTGTAGTCACCTATAGAAATGGCTGACAGTTAATCCCTTGTTTTTATCTTTACATCTTCAATGTTGTCAAACTGGTGTCCTTTCATACCTTTTTACATGCGTGGAAAAAAGAAAAAGTCACACGGAGCCAGGTCAGGCGAGTAAGGTGCGTGGGGCAGCGGAACCATGCCATATTTAGCCTAAAACTGCCAAACTGTGACAGCTGAGTGTGCAGGTGCATTATCGTGTTGGAAGAACCAGTCTCCTTTCTGCCACAAATCGGATCTTTTTTGACAAACACTGTTGCGCAATCTTCTAAAACTTCCAAATAAAAGATTTTATTGATGGTCTGGTACGGGGAAACAAACTCTACGCCCTTGCCATCAAATAAAATTGTAGTTTAAAAACTAAAAACACGCTTTCGTAGTAATGTGAACTAAAAGGTTAAAAATAATCTTTAAATATAAAGATTTTGTTTAACAGTGATGGGACGTCCCACAATACAGGATAACTTAATTTTTTTCAGTAAGCTTAAAGAATAAAGTCACTGATTACAAAATAAACTTTAATGTAAAAAAGCATGGGGTGCTATTTCAGTTGTCATATTTTTTGTCGTTCGCTGTTTGTAAAGGTAGAGTCATTGTCAAAAGTTGTGTAGAGAGTACCCCACGCCTTTTTTTTTACATTAAAGTTAAATTTTTAATCAGTGACTTTATTCTTTAAGCTTATTCAAAAAAAATTAATTTATCCTGTGTTGTGGGACGTCCCATCAATGTTAAACAAAATCTTTATATTTAAAGATTATTTTTAATCTTTTAGTTCAAATTACTACGAAAGCGTGTTTTTTGTTTTTTAAACTACAATTTTATTTGTAACTTTTTAGTTCAGATAGTTTCAAAAGTATGTTTCCTACTGTTGGCTTTTCTTCGCCAATCTTTCTTTATCTTTGTGTTGTAGTTTCATTTTTAATTATTACTTCCACGAGTTAAATACAATTAAATGGCAGCTCAGCCAGAGGTCCAATAGCAGGGTAAATGTGGAAGACTACTCTTCTATAATAGTACGAAGTAAGGTTTCAAATACTCACTATTCAACATCACGTTAAGTGACTGCAGACAGAGAATCCTTTGTGGTTAGGAGACAGTGGAAGACGATCGTCGTCAGCAAACAAGGCTCGTAAATCACACCCTGGAATCTGGATATGGTCAAAGTAACGAGAATAGCAGGACGTTGCTAAGAGACTGCTGTATTGTCAACGGTTCTTAAAATGTGTGCAAATTTTTTCTGTTTTTACTGTCATAGTAATGATAATATCAAGATATAGATATGAAATTAATGTCTTGTAATCAGTTATCAATAGATATGCAAAATTTCAAACAATTCGGACATCTGGAATTGGGTTAAAATTAAATTGCAAAATTTCACGACATTCAACCATTTTTCTTTTGTTACTGTCAAAGCAATGAGAATAGCAGATATAGCTATGAAATTCTTGTATTGTCACCGGTTCTTAATATGTGTGCCAAATTTCAACCGGCTCGGACATCTGGAAGTGGGTCAAAATGGAGTTGTAAAATTCCGTTACATTCATATATACATACAAGTCAAGCTAATATAAAGCGTGTAAAAAGTGAATAAGTTTTGTTTTGATGATTTAATTGAAAGAATTTTTTTTTTTTTTTTTTTTTTTTTTTTTTTTTTTTTTTTTTTTTGAACGGGGTGACAATGACGTCTTGCATTGGCTCGACTGTTGCTTTGTTTCTGGGTCGTAACCATAGCACCATGACTCATCACCAATAAAATTGCCTTTGACAGAAAATTTGGACCAATTTCAAGCTGTCGTTTCAAAGCAGGGCGTTCTTTTTTATTGTCAATCAGAGCCCGAGGAACAAACTTTGCGGCAAACTTTTTTATTTCCAAATCTTTGGTTAAAATTCGCTGAACCGAGCTCTAAGATAACCCACTAATTTCTGAAAGTTGATCAATTGTCAGTCGACGGTCTGAGAGCACAAGTGCTAGAATTTTTTCAACATTTTCGTCGATTCGTGTAATTGATGGACGGCCAGAAAGAGATTTGTCATCAATTGACATATCGTCATTTTTAAACCGAGCGAACCACTCGTACAGTTGAATTTTTCCCACAGCGTCATCTTTGTAAGCTGTTTTCAACATTAAAACAATTTCAGCAGCATTCTTACTGAGTAGAAGACAAAATTCCACAGTTACACCTTGTTCACTTAAACCTGCCATCATCAAAAACGAAACAATATTAAAACAGCGCAAGCAAAAGCAATCACTGAAGATTAACAGAACAAGCCAGGTGGGAAAACACAGGCAACACTGAACTAACAATGAGTTGCGCTAAAAGTGCCTAGAGGCAGAAACGCGCACTACACAAGCTCCGCCCACGACAATGCTGTTCCGGTTATTTTTGAGCAACCCCTCGTATATCTAACGATCTTCAAATGAATAGATTTTGTTTCTGATGTGCAATTCTTGTTAGTCTGAAAAACATCTATTTCTTTGCCTGTGTAGTCACGTGGCGAGTGTAGCCGAATGGGAGTAGTCGGGGAGTAGCGGCCGCGATTTCCGTTAGGCAAAACGTGTTATGCGCGGCTCTGATAAAAACGCGAAGTTTGATTAAATTAGTTTGGTATGTAGTGAGTTAGTGTTTGGCATGGTGTTGTGTTGATTAAATAGTTCAGAGCAGTGAAAGTAAGCGGTGCTAACAGGAAAAGAAAGCCACTACATTGTAGTGAGCAGTGGGTGTGATCGCGCGTAATAAGTTACTGCTTGTGATCGAACTCCTTATCAAACTGGGGGAAGTGTTGATAAAGGCAGGAAAATACAAAGTTCTGATTAAAAAATCACAGTCATATTGGAAGGCGGTAGTCACAGTTAAATTTTAAAGGTGATTAAAATTGTTTGTTGTCTCGCAGCTACTTCTGACTTCTAATTTAGTAAACCTAAAACGTTTCAGAACTATTTCCCAGCTTTAACGTTGGGTGGTGACTGGGTCCGAACTTGTAACCTTCACAAGTGTGTTTATAATAACTAATTAATGAAACCAGAAGATTTATTATGGCCATACAGTGTCTGCTGTCACTTCATCTGATTCGAAATATTTTCCATTTACAATTATCTTAAGCCTTGAAAGAACGTGGAGGTCAGAGCTGGAGGATGATGATCTAACAATTTTTACTAAACATCGCTCAGTTTCACCAGTTTCAAAATGCAAGGGCAGTTCAGAAAGTAGATTATGTTTTGGAATTAAAAGCAGCAAAAAGGTTAAAAATTGAAAATGTGTATATTTCAACAAAATTTACAGGGTATGTTACAAAACATGTCTTTATTTCTCCATATAATCGCCATCTAGTTCGATGCAATTCTTCAGCCTGGGCACCAGTTTTTGTACACCCTCCTAGTACACGCTCCGCTCCACCTCCAAAAGAAAATTTTTTAGTCTCTTTCACTCCCCAATTGTTGTAAAAACGTTTGCCACCAAAAAAATCCTTTAATTTGTTGAAAAGATGATAGTCCAAGGGCGCGAGGTCTGGGGAATAGGGTGGGTGGGTCACAATATGCCGTCCAAAGGATACAAGGAGGTCCTGGGTGACACGAGCCATGTGGGGTCTAGGAAGGACACATCGCAACGCAGCGTTCCTCTCCTTTCATTTTCAACTTTTTTAAGGTCTCACAATAAGTGACAGCATTGTTGTTGGTCCCTTTTTCCATGACATCCATAAAAAAAACACATTTTCTGACCCAAAAAAACAGATGTCATAATTTTCAGCTCTGACAACTCTACTTTGAAGTTTTTGGCTGTTAGCGAATGGTTATGACGCCATTGTTGGGACTGCCTTTTGGACTCGGGATGTGCTGACGTGACATCACCTCAAGGCCGTAGGTTTCCACAACCTAACGATGGATTTCGGCAGCGGATTCTTGCTGCAAAGTGTGGCATTTGATGACCGAGCGAATCCCACAACGGCTGTAGGTGGAGTGAACGGCCCCTGCGGAGGCTGATGGAAGCTCCTTCTCTGACGACATATATCAAAAGACTGAATTGGAGTGAGGCTCGGTTTGACCCCCTCCATGCAGATGTGCCAATGTTTGAATGGTTTCAGAGGACTTGAAACCATTTTTTTTTATTGATGTCCCTTATATACGTATATACAATCTTAAACCATTTTTCTATATAGATTTTATTCATATTGATGTACTTATAATAGCAAGGCAAATATTTTAAATTTTGTCTCTTTAGAAATCTGCCGCCTTAGATCCCAAACTCTGCTTTACACTTACATAAAGTTCTGCATAACTGTCAAAGCACTGTATTGCGAGCCAGGTCTTCATCACCTTATAGAGGTGATAATTGCTCAAGGCCAGATCGGGACTATACGGTGGGCGATCAAACACCCTCCATCCAAACCATCAACGAGCTGTGGGGTATGACTAGCTGTGAGTTGACTTTGGTTGTCCTGAAAAACACTTTTAAGCTCAGTTTTCTCTGAAGCTTCTTTTTGTATCACTACACTTAGTTTTGTCAATGTTTCACAATACCTTTCTGAGTTAATTTTTGCATCACATTCAAGGAAATAAACCTGAAGCACTCCCTCAGCGTCCGAAAACACAGCTGCCATAATCTTTGTGGCTGAAAATGTTTGCAGACATTTTACTGGTTTTCTGGAAGAACTGATGTGCCATCATTGCATGGTCTAACTTTTCGTCTCGTAATTGATTTAGCCATGTCTCATCTCCCGTTAAAATACATTCGAGAAGTGCATTACCACCCTTGTCATAGGCTTCGAGGAAATTCAGCCATGCAGTAAGACACTGTTTTTTTTAGGTCTTCGGCCAAAATTTTTTTCACCCGTCATGCACAATACTTGTGATAACCAAGCTTTTCCGAAACAACTGCATGCTAAACTACGTGGAATTCGGAGGAAATAAAGCGAGAATTCCTTAACCGTACAACAGCGATTTTCACAAATTTTGTTGTTGATGGTCATCGTCACTTCATCAGTCACAAGGCTAAGCCGACGACTGCGGTCCTCCTGACCACAGGCACAGCCATTTTTAACGGAATGCACCACTACCTCACTCCATCCCTCATTATTCCGTCTTGATACACCTCACAAACAATCTGATGAATTTCAATTGAATTGAGGTTTTCTTCCATTAAAAACCTAATCACTGAATACGTTTCACGACTCGTAGGATTTTCTATTGAAGAGCACATTTCAACAATTCACAGCGAACAAAGTAGAAAAATCACAGTCCACAAGCTTCGAGAGCTTGACGCGCATGGGCGCCGGCAAGATTGCTTTAAGGGAGGAGTACCAGTATCTTCAAATTATATTTTTTACAAATTATAAATATTACATTTGTTTTTTAATTAATTAGGTGATAAAATATAATTTACAACAAGGCATTTTCATATTTGTAGTTAGGTAAATAAAATTACGCATTAACGTCAGGTCAATTAAATTAATGTCAAATTCAAATAATGTGGATTTTAATTTGCAGTTTTGCTGTGTGTCTCGTATGCCACGCGATAGAGGGCGGAAGGGGATTCACCAACAGCGCCCATTTACGATTTTCAAATGAAAGATTATATTACGTAGTTAATTAGCTCTTAGGTCTAAAAAAATAAAAAAGGAGCGTTTACTGCTGTATGGCAGTCGAGTAGACGCATAGTCCAAAGTATAATTCCAACAGGCCAAACATAAGGCCGTGAGAATGTAATCCTTCTGTCGTTACTGTATCAAAGGTGGAATAGAACAAGAAAAACCTGCCGATATCAGTGCTTCTGTAAAAATTTCATTCATTTTTCCTTAGTAAAATGAAAAATACGTGAATGCAAGTAATATAAAAATATGATTGACACATTTTTTGTACATTCAAACTGTATTTTATGGTTCAAAAGGGCACATTAAGATAAAAGTTAAGATAAAATTTCGAGGGTAGATCAATAGATTTTTTTTCCCCGATTCTGAATCACAGATATATTTACTTTGGTAATTAAAAATATATTTTTCTTACATCAGGTAGAAAATAATTCCAGATGTTAATCAAATTAACAATCCAAACTCAAAACAAAGATATTCAACATAATTATCTTTGCTTTTTAATTCCTTGACTTTGCTTGTTAATGGCAGTCAGCATAATCTAATTGTAAATATAGGAATATTACTTCAGCGCCACCTATCAGAATGAATTTTAGAAAAACAAGAAACTTTTCGCACCATCTCATTAATATTTTGTGTGAATGTAGTCTGAATTGCTCCAGTGGTTTGTCTGTGATGATGAGGTTTACGGACGCTCAGGATTTAATATATAAAGATTATAAATATGAATGCGTTTGTTTGGAAGTTTATCCTTCAACCACGCTCAAACAGCAGAAAAGATTCTAATCAAATATTGAAAAAAAAGTTTATGGTCGTGGTAAAGGACATGGGATACCTTTCATTAACATAACGAAGTTGCAGGTAACAACCAGTAAAATTAAGGTAGGTCAGTCACTGGGTGGTTCATTCGTTCGTATTATTTTTAAATATTCTTAAATATATATATATTAGACTTCTTAATCTTTTAAACATTTTGTTCTTTAACAAAAATCTCTTTTTTGCTTATACCTTCAACAAGATGCATCAGCCAATTCTACCAGCAAAGGCACAGCTAATTCATTATTGGATATTGCATGTCTATAATTTTTAACTATAAAACTGATGACAATCTACGACTGAAGTCACTAAGATATCCTTGAAATCCTAATTAATCATGCAATTTTTTTAAAAAAATATGACATGAACCTTGACACTAAAAGAACCTTTCGATCTGAATGGATTACAACCCACCTGTGGTTGATCTAGTCAGCAGCAGCAAAAAGACCATTATGTCGAATATGTGCCTTGTTTGGACCTACAGCGCAGCGAGATCTACAAGCACAGTTTACTATCCCTTCTTGCCTTAAGCTGCATAGTCTCATGCGACAAATAAGTGGCATTGTGACGCACTGGCTGAGTGTTCAAGAATTGTTTAATACGGTATAACATAAGGAAGCTGAAGAAAACTGTGTAAAACTTCGATCAATTGTATCAGCAATTATATTTTATGGACAACATGATCTTCCACTTCGCTGTGAAGTCGAAAAAGGATCTGTTTACGCAGATCTGCTACAGTTTCGCGTTTATTATTTGGATGAGATTTTGAAAAAACCATTGAGAGTCGGGAGCAAAAATCTACAATGTTAGTGCAAAACTTCTAATCACAAGAAATAAAATAAAACTTCATATTGACAGCTGTATAAATATAGAATAGTAAGGCCATATCTTACCTTTCTTTTGGAGTTTTGCTGCTGGATTTATGTTTTGTCTTATCCTCGGATTCTTCAGAATACTATGTGCATACCAATATAGGAACTGATACAGCTGAGATATGGGTGAATGCATGTTTAGTTAAAGAGCACCAAGATGAAAAAGTGTTTCCACATGATGCACAAGCAAGTTCAATTAATGAAGGCTGTCTAAATGTAGTTCCCTTCCTCTCTGCAAAATGGTGGCAAAATAACTTTGATTGATTTGAGAAAATTTGACCACAATTTAGGCAAATATGTAATGGTGTATTTAGCAATAGACTAAAATGACCAAAAACATGCCTAATTAGCAAGTCCCTAGTACGGAAATATTGAAGACACGTGGTGCACGTGTATAGTGATGACGTGTTCACTGACATGATGCTCTCATCAGCTGTACTCATATGGCTGCAGTCACATCAGTTTAAAGAAGTACTTCCGATATTTGACTTCTTCAACAGGCTAATATCATTTCTTTACAAAACAGATATATTGTTTTGATCATACCAAACTTTTGACCTGTAAAGAAATAGAGAAAACAATTTTAATTCCTTAACTGCAAAACATCGCTAAGGAGTTATATACAGACATAACAACATAGCATGTGTTCACATTTTCTTCACACCAACTTACAAAATGATCATGGAAGTCTCAAATGGAATATAATTTATTATAGATATGAGAAAAAACTACCAGTTACTATTCATTGTTAGTGTAAGAGTCAACTACGACAGGGAGTGTGTCAACGAACTAGTCTTAGTTTGACTTTTTGTAGGCTACTGCCAGACTCCAACCAGGCTTTGACTTGTTCAGTTCAAGATAATCGTAAACCTTTGTCATTAGAAGAAATACTTATCATTCAGTGCACCTGTTAAGACTATAAACAGAATACATGTTTCAGGACCAAGTCACCG
Source organism: Vandiemenella viatica (assembly GCA_031002005.1). Lineage (NCBI taxonomy): Eukaryota > Metazoa > Arthropoda > Insecta > Orthoptera > Morabidae > Vandiemenella > Vandiemenella viatica. The sequence continues at coordinate 11,057,430 of JARYHS010006964.1, read as the reverse complement.
GTCTAATAGAGAGGTGTGGTGAGCTAGCCACATTACAATGAACAACAGCAAGAGTACCACAGAAAAAGTTTGGTAAGTAATGTGATAAAGAATATACTATGACAAACACTGAGATGCAGACAATGAAATGTGACTGTATGTAGGATACCTGTGTAGACTAACACAGTCAAGGCAGGTATAAACAGAAGCTCAGCTGTGGTGACTAAACAGATGGACTAACACAATAGTGTGCTCACCCTACACACTGCAGGGGAACTTTCTATTCAGGATGAAAATGATCAGAAAACACTAAAGACCACACTGTCTCCATTCTGATGGAAATAAATTCAGAGCTCTACCTCTGTCATACAACCTGAGACTCAATGGCCTCACGAAGGGCAAATGACCTTTTGGTAAATGGTAGTGCTCAGGCATAAAATTTCTTCTATTATTGTTGAGAACATAAACTAGTGATCAGGATTTCATGTTATTGAGATGGGAACATAATGCAGTGTTTCAGAAAGATAGACACTTATTTTTTCAGACTGTAAAATACAATAATTAATTACAATAATATATATAGCAATGATCCTTACACACTATCTTGTGGTACTCCTATTTTTAGTTCCACCAGCATTTTATGCAGTATTTTACTACATGTAATTCATATGCTAAAGCAAAATTAATTTTATTTTTTCACATTCCTTGATTTGACATTAGTCTTTCAGTCAGTGCGATATGTATCTAATTGATTTGTAATATGTAAAAACATAAAATGTGGCTAGCTGTAATTGAAATAAGATGGAAAGATACTACAAGAAAACAACTATCCGGCAACTTCAAAACTATTTGCATCAGCAGCTCGAATTATTTGTAACGAACATACTACAATCATACAACCGAAAAAATAAAATAAATATAGACCAAACACCACGACAGAAATAATGGCACAGCACTCATAATGGAAATGGCAGTCCTGTGATTAATTTCACTGGCTCTTACGCCTAAAAACGAGTTTGTGGTGTGTTCAACCAGATAAAAAATCTTCGTTTTTTTTTTTTTTTTTAAATTGCAGTGGAAAAAGTTCCGCAACGATGCATTACAGTAAAAAATTAGTTAAAAAGAAATAAAATTCAACATAATAAAAGTAAACCTAATAACAGTAATAAGTTCTGCCTAGTAATTTGTACGTAAAAATTAATTGATGAAGTAAGACAAAATCAAACATACACACAGCATTACAACCCAACTTACATTTATTAATAAACGAAATAGGCTGATTTAAAACAGTACAACACCAACCTCATACCGAAAACTTTGGATGACAAACGACCTTAATTCCCGGAATTTTAATAAGCAATACGTATTCTGCACGGCTCCACAAACACTGCACAGACAGAAACCTACCTCCTGTTTAATGTGTGTCACATTTATTGCCTCCACATCATTGGCTTTCCTCGTCTTTACACCCTTATAAACAATACATCCAGCCAACAACATTCACCTGTCAGCTGACAATAACAAACATAACGCAGTGATACTGCACGCTGAAGAGTATACACTCCACTGTAGTTTCTACGAAAATTTACTAACTCAAATGTACGTCATTCAATATTCAGTGGAACTGTCATTAATCCGGACGTTAACAATATGAAACATGAATTATACAAAATGTCTTTTTTTGCATAATCTTCACTATTTTACATAAATATAAACATCGTTCGCCGTTGAACCTGTTACGTTCGGAATTGCACAAAGCACTAGGACAATGCTTCAATCCTTACACATGGTGTTTGTATCTGTTTTATCGCCGCAGTGACCACGAGATGTTGAATGTTTGTTGTAAATATTGTATTTCTTGTAATCAGTGTGCCGGCAGTTCTGAGCTTCTTACAATTCCTAAATTTGGGGTGTTCCTTCAAAGCCTTTGTTATTGATACCGGTATAAAAGGTTTCAAAATAATTTAATTGCGAAATGTTATACCAAGAAGTTTTCACTTAAAGTCTTCAATAAGCATTTAATTTTTAATTTAATTGCAGTGGAACGCACGCTTCAGTGACATCCGTCTTTTCGCCTTTCCTCTACCCACCTACTTATGCCCTCTAGAATACAGATTTCAACATTGAATTGTTTTAACTTTTTGGTAAATTATTCATTAATTGTCTTCGTAGCTTATTCCAGTCCCTGACCCTCTTACCTACAAAAGAAATATTTCCACACCCTTGGTCCATGAAATCGAGTGTCAGCTTGTGGTCATGGTCATCTTTTACCTTCCGTGCAGTAACTTTAATTCTTCCCAGAGGCGGCCTTAGAGAGTGGCGAACCAGGCAATCGCCCGGGGCCTCGCTCTTGGAGGGACCTCGCGCAACAACCCGTGTTAAAAAAAGTTTATATTTAAAATATATATATATATAAATGTTTTATCTTTAGCTATTAGTCATAACAGTAATGTTGGTTAATTGATAGTAAAGTATATACCAATAAGTACCAAATAAAAATTTCCCATTTAGATTTATACAGTATCACATTCGTATAAAAAGTAAGATTAACGGTATCAAATTATCACTGAATAATAACATTTCTTGCAATTTAACTGTAAAACATTGTGGAAAAATTCATTACTATTTGAATCTCGCACCTTGAATATTAGAAAACCCACTTGATCGCTCAGTTTTGTTACTTTCATAGTGTTTAAGATTTACGCTCTGGCAATCCCTGTGTTTCATTTCGTTCAACACCTTACGCTGGAAGATCGAGTCACACTTGACCGCGTTCTAGTGACAGTCGGCCGAGTGAAGGCTCATCCTCTCTGTATTCACAGTTGTCCGTAGCTCGGTCGTGTAACGAACTTGTTCCTGCTATCTTCAGTCTCCTTAAAGGTTTTCATTTGGTTGTTTCCCTTAAAGTGAGTTGGGCGTCACAGCCAGGGTTGCCAACCATAATCTGTTATAGAGTATTTTTCATTATTTTGCATAGGCGTACTTAATAATCTACAAAAGTAATAAAGTACACTAAAATATTTTCTTTACCTGACTCACGATGTCACCTAACTGGTTGATCTTTTACTTACAAAAACAGTATCCAAACGCAGTCTTAACAAACCACTATTAAAAGTCTTTCTCACGCTATAATGTATTGAAAGATTCTCCCGGTTCTGAACATAATTGCAATTAAATGATAAACGTCGATTATTTTGCTCTTGACATGTTTGTTTTGTTTGAGGTTACTTACGATTTGTTGATAAAGAGTGAGATCATTATAACTTTTCTGGTCTCAAAGACGAAGTCACAGAGTTTCTTACCTGCTGTGCAATGCACATCTATCGTATCCACCTTTTTTAAGCTGGTAATCCTACCAGGAATAGGAGACATACAGTTTAATATAGAATTCCAGCCACGCAGAGTCCTAGCATCTTCGTATTAACAAAACAACACTTTGACAGAAATAAAGGATAATTTTAAGCCACAACCAGGGACCTTTGGTACCGCAATCACACGCCGTAACCATCTGAGACATTAGATCAAACCTAGAAGTAATGAAAAATGTCTATTAGAACATAATAAAATAAATGTAAACTTTTTTAATATACTTCAATTTTGCTATCCCAAAACACACACAAAAAATTGAGTGCTACCTTCGTCATAGCATCTGACGGATGATGAAACGAATTTTTACGAATGATTTAGAATAGCAGAATCAATATTTTACGATCATCTGATGAATATGGAAGTGAGGATGAAGAAAAGACACTTTTTTAAGGCAATCATTAGCACAGATACATCGTTTGGTCACGAAGAAGTGGAAATTTCCAAACTCCGTCCACATGCTCCTCCACGTCCACCAGCCCGACACTGGACCACGCCGTCAAGAGGTAAACCAAAAGCCATGACTGAAGAAAGGCAGCATTGGAAAGACATTTTAGAAAGACTACTTGCAATTTTAAATTTTTTAACATATCACAATTTGGTCTTCAGAGGTCGTAGAGGGAAATTAATGTCTGACTCACATTCAAGTGAGACCAGCAACAACTTTATAGTTTTAGTTAAGTTAATATCCCCATTTGATCCAATGTTACGACTTCACCTAAAACAAATAACAGACAAGACAATGACCATTATCTCCAGATAATGTTCAAAATGAGCTGATACAATTATTGACAAGTCACTTGAAGACTCAACTTGTTGATAAAATAGTAAAGAATACATATTACTAAATTATTTTTGATTGTACTTGTGATGTTTCTTGTGTTAGCAATTGTCAATTTCTCAATTATTATAAGATTTTTAATACAAATACAGCTGACGATGAAGAATATTTTATTGGCTTCTTAGCTGTCGAAAAATGAAACTAGATGCGGCTATACGACACTCAGATGCATTTACAAATTGGCTTGATAATTATCGGGAAAATGTTTCCCAATCATCCTTGGTAACAGCCAGAGAAACAACTGATGAAAAGATATTTAAAAAGTTCATAAGCGTGAGAAAGATACATAAAACAACGAAATTTGATTATGAAGGGAAAGATGAAGCTCTTGAATTTCATGCAGAGGTGATTTTCAAAATAAACTATTTCTCTGATAATGTTGACTATGTGCGCGCAAGCTGCCAACGTATATTTGAGGCATTTAAACTTGATGAGAACATTGTATCATGTATAAAATATAAAGATTAAAGTAAATTAGTGACTAAACTTTTGAAGCACTGTAGTGACTTTCAAGTACCTTTAACAACAGGAGATGCATCTGATATTGATGTACAAGAATTGTATGAAGAACTTAATGTGTTTATCCGTGAATAGGAAGGAAACGACGGCATTATCTTGGCAATGAGATATATAATATAAAAAAAAACATTATCTGAAGTATACCCCACTATCGAAGTAGGCTAGTACTGAAAATTACTGCCATCACACCTAAGACGGTTGCGTTATTCATGGATAAAAATTATTAAAGCATATTTAAGGAATTCGATGACAGAATATCGGTTTTCAGCCCTTTCTACTCGCATTCTTTGAATTGAAAATGATGTAACTCATTCTTTAGATTTTTGTGCTTTAATTAAGTATTTTGGTCTTAGGAAAAGCTGCAAACATCATTTTTAAATTCCTGCGTATATCTTTCACGGATTTTATGTATCTCAAATTATTCTTAATAATTTGACTTCTTTATGTTTGTTAACTTTTAATAACTCTTCTAATATATTATTTTGAAACTTAAAATTTATTTATTTATGACTTTTGCATTTTTCGACGATCATTAGAAATACCTACTTTCGATTCATATACTTTGCACAAAACACAAGGGCCTCGCACAGATCTGCCGCTCCGGGCCTCGCAATGGCTAAGGCCGCCGCTGATTCTTCCACCAATATCTTTCCATGCCTTATCCCCAATATAAGCCGTGTACACTCACATGACCCTCTTCACCCTCCTCCTGTCTTTTAATGGATCCCATACCAGCTCTTTTATCATACCTCGATACCACAAACTGGATACATGTTTACAGTGCACAAGGTATGGATGAAAAATATAACATTTTTAGTAGCATTGTATTAAATTACTTTGAAAGTTGCTTCCCCTTGAAAAAGTGGCATCCTTCTCAAAAAGAACAAAAAACTTGGTTAAATATTGGCATTAGAACATCATGCATTAATAAAAGGAAGTTTTATATTGCCTCTAGGAACAGTGAGAATGCTAATGTTAAAAAACATTACAAACAGTACTGCAAAATACTGAAAAAGGTTATTAAAGAATCTAAAAGTATGTACTACAAACATAAAATTCAGGATTCTGAAAATGAAATTAAGACTATATGGGACATTGTGAAAAAGGAAACAGGAAAAAGTAATCAATCAAGTAATAATATTTTATCAAAGAAAATTCAGTAGAATCTAATTTTTCAATTGCCGATATATTTCATAAATATTTTTTATCTGTTGCTGTTAAATTGACTGCTAATAGCTCAGTGTCACAGTATGCATTTTTTTCAGAACAGGTTTCCATGAAAAATTTTAACTCTATGCCTGTAAAATTAGCTACTCCAGAAGAAATAAGAAAAATTATCAGATCCCTTAAGAGCAAATACTCAAGTGGTTATGATGGTATTTCCAACAGATTAATTAAATTGAGCTCCACAGAATTAAGTAATATTCTAAGTTTCTGTTTAATATATCTTTACTTGAGGGTAATTTTCCAGAAAGGCTTAAGCATGCTGTAGTTAAACCACTCTATAAAAAGGGAGATAAGGCAGATGTATCGAATTACCGACCAATTTCATTACTAACAGCCTTCTCCAAAGTTTTTGAGAAAGCTATGTACAATAGAGTTTATGAACACCTTAAAAAAAAATATTCTAACTAAATCACAATTTGGTTTACAAAAGGGTCATTCAACAGAACAAGCTATATTTGCATTTACTGACAATATTTTAGAAGGAATAAACGATAAATTAATTCCTGTGGGAATTTTTTGTGACTTATCTAAGGCATTTGACTGTGTAGATCATAAAATTCTAATACAGGAACTAAAGTATAATGGTATAGATGGCATTGTTAATAAATGGCTTAGTTCTTACCTTCTAAATAGAAAACAGAAAGTATTAATGGAGAATTTTAAGGCTGCCTTAAGAGGTCCACTGTTTTCTGAGTGGAAATTAATCAGATATGGAGTACCTCGGGGTTCTATATTGTTTTTAATAAATATAAATGATCTACCCTGTGTTTCATCTAAAAACTCAAAATTTGTCCAATTTGCCAGATGACACAAACATAGGAATTAAAAACACTCCAGATTTATCTACAGAATATATTTAAAATTATGTCTTTGAACTGATTAATAAATGGTTTACAGCTAATGGCTTGTCTTTAAACTTTGATAAAACTCAGTATATGCAATTCAATACATCACAAAGATTAACACCAGATATAGACATAAAATTTGCAGGCCAGTCTATTAAAGAGGTAGAGAGTGTGAAATTTCTAGGTTTGTATATTGATCACAATTTAAATTGGAAAGTACGTGTTTCTGAATTTAAAGCGATTGGGTGCAGCCACATTTGCAATTCGTACAATTTCAGCTATAGTTGATCTCCGTACGAGGCAGCTAGTTTATTTTGCTTATTTTCACTTCTTATTGAGAGCCCAAAAGCGTGTAATAAGAATTATGTGTGAGGTTAGCAATAGAACTTCATGTAGAGAGCTGTTCAAGAAGTTAGGGATTTTAACATTAACGTCTGAGTATATATACACATTAATGTCCTGTGTAGTCACAAATTATACTTTGTTTGAAACAGATAGTAAAATACACAATTATGGCACTAGAAGTAAAAATGATCTTCACAAGGATTACAAGTCATTGTCATTAGTTCAAAAAAGGGTCCGATATTCAGGGATACATATCTTCAATAAGCTCCCAACACATATTAAATGTCTAGCAGATGATAAGAATAAATTCAGGAAAAAATTGAAAGAATTTTTAATCGACAACTCCTTCTACTCTGTCGAAGAATTTATTCCTAAGGTATCTAGAAAATAACTGCCAGTAGCTTGTGTAAATGTAGTTTACATAATTAATTTACCATGTATGCTATGACTGTATATCTTGTGGTGTATGTATTATTTTGTTAGGGATTTTTTTTAATGCACCATGTTTGCTATGACTGTACATCTTCTGGTGTATGTATTATTTTGTAATGGAATTGTTTAATGTACCATGTATACTATGACTGTACATCTAGTGGTGTACTTATTATTTTGTTATGCAACTGTTTATCTGAAAATTGACAACTTTCCACATCCCACAGAGCCAGTCACTTATATTGGGATCAATGGAAAATGAATGTATTGTATTGTATATCAGTTACTAATTGTGTTTGGCTATAATTCCCAGAGATAAATCTAGCAGCCCTTCTTTGTTCCGACTACAACTCCTGTATATATTACCCAAAACGTTGCACCCATACTACGCCACCATATTTAAGAAATGGTCTCACCAAAATTATGTAACCAGTTCCCTAACCTCTCTAGTACATCCTCTCATCACACCTTTCAATAGATGAAACATTTTGTAACCTTTTCCTATCACCAGCCCATTGTGCTCTGCTCAGTCGAGTTTATTATCAATCGTTACACCAAGATATTTACACTTCAAGCCTTTGACACGTAATTCTGACCCAAATAAATAATCGTAAAGAACGTTAGGTTTTTTTATCTGCGTACCTAATAAGCTGACTCTTCTTGGCATTTATCTCCATTCCGTGCTGACCTACCCATTTAGATATTCTATCCAGGACACCCTGCAGTTGTTCACAGTCTTCTCCTGTTTTGATCCTATTTTATACCATAATATCATCCACAAACAACTTAATTTCTGACAGTAAACCATCAATACAGTCATTCATTAGAATAATAAATATCAATGGTCCTAGTGCGCTACGCTATGGCACTCCCATTTTCACTTCTACTTCCTTTGATACTTCATTTGCTACCCTAACTTTTTGCTTTATACCTTTTAAAAATTCTTCTACCCAATTAATCACTTTGCTTTCAACTTCAACAGTCTTTACTTTATTTTCAACCATTTACTTGATCACTCTGACAAAGAACTTTGGAAGATCTAGTGCTACACTAACAATTTTGCCTCCCTTGTCAATTTCATTCGATATGTCTTGCATATAAACTACCAACTGAGATGCACATGAGTAACTTGCCTCTAAGGCCATGTTGTCGACTTGAAAACTACTTACTTACATACATTTTTGATGTGGCTACATATCAGTCTCTCCGATAATTTACTTACAACTGATGTCAGACTGATTAGCCTATAAATATTACTCTATTTTTTTCTTTGTGTGCCGTTATTGCTATCGCACTGGTAAGCACCAAGCATCCAGACTCAATGTAAATAATGTTTTTAGAAAAAGTAGGGTGTCACCATCGTTAGGAAGGAATATATGGAGACGAGATAACGCGAAATCCGTGAAACCTCGTGAAAAAACTGTGCCTGCGCGGCGGACATCGTAGGAGTACCAAAACATTGGGCCGTTTACACTGTGTCAGCTGCTGATAATATTTCATTTTCTAATATTCTAAAGTTTTCTATAATGCCAAGTTGCGATGCATATGGTTGCACAAACAGACGAGATAGGAAAAAACCTGGAATAGCGTTTCATAAGTAAGTCACATTGTAATTATCGTTCTTGAAGTATCTGACAGGCAACCGCAACATTAGTACCATTCGCTATAAATTTATTCATTGCTCTCAATAGGATCATATTATTCTCAAATTTTTGTTAGTGTAGTGTAGACAATTAGCATATGTTACTATTTTGCACCTGAAAAGCTAGCCTTATTGTAGACAAATGTTGGAAATTTAATTTAAACGGGTCATGTTTACATCGCGACACAGTGAATATGGTATTCTGCATGCATTACTCACGTTTAAGTTTACGCTGAAATTGCACGATGAAATTAATCGTGATAATTTGTGCTGTGCGAACTACTAAACGTGATGAAATAATTGACGGAAATGTAGTTCGCGATGCATTTCTTGTGTTTAGATGTGTCTATATAGTTTGGTTTTGTAGCGGCAATATTAATGCAAATGTTGGCAGGTTTAAATGCGGTGTATACCTGAAGAGAACAAACAGTTTATTTATTATTAGCTTCTGATTTTTGAATGTACTGATTTTTCTAGCAAAATTATATAGACCACTACCAGTACAATATCTTCTAAGTAAGCTCAGAAGCTATGAGGTTTTATGAAGTATTAATTTTTTTAAAGCTCTAAACATTGACTTATGCTTTTTTTAAAAAAATTTCAGATACGACTTGTTTCTATTTGTAAATATGTCTACAAGTATATTTCTAGATTTTGAAATCTTCCTTGTCAATTACTGAAATATAATGTGAAAATATAACCTATTTGAACATCAACTAAAATTTAAGGACTGTAGAAATAAACAGTTTGTTATTCAAGTTAAAAAGAATTACCTGCTCATTAAGTTACGTCCGAATTCATCATCAAATATGGATATGGCGATAGTTTCTTTCTGGTCCAGGCAGCATTTCAACCTAACCACGTCAATTTTAAGGTACAATATCTCGAGAACTAAGCGAGATATCAAAAAATTTTATTCTTTACTTTCAGTTTCCCTCATCGAGATACATAAGAATTCGTCATCAAATTGTGGCGCCACGGTTATCATTGAATCCCCTCATAACCTAACAACCTCACTTTTGAGACAGTAAATCTCGCGCACTAAGCGAGATATCGAAAAATTTTATTCTTTATTTTCGATTTGTATCGTCGTGTTACATAAGAATCTATCACCAAATTTGACTTTGGGGACACGTTTCTTCTGAATTTCAACCAGAAACTCTACCCTTTTGAGACAGTATATCTTGAGAACTAAGCACGATATCAAAAAATTTTATTCTTCATTTTTGATGTGTCTTGTCGTGTTACATAATAATCCATCATCAAATTGCGGTGCCATGGTTGTCTTATGATTCCCTTGAGGTTTTTGTGCATATTTTCGTGGTTCTCTGGTCAAGCAATATGGCGGCCTCCCCTCCCCACTTGTCTCCACCCGGTTTCACTCCAATATGTGGCGAAGGTCCCTTGCGTCGTCTCCATATATTCCTTCCTCCATGGGTGTCACATCGTTCTATCTTCATGATACCCGTAGTAGTATTATCTACACCAGACCCTTTATGTTTTTCAGCTTGCTTAATTCCTAGATGATATTCTCTGGATGTATTTCAAATTTTTTAGTCTGCTCATTTCTAATTGTGATGTTAAACTCCTCTGATTTACACCTTTCCATTTCATATTAATTGTCTCTAATTGTCTTACTAAACCAGTTGCTTCAAATCTCTGACATTTTTTTCAAATCCTCAGTAAATTCTTTTCCATCCATATCTACTATCGTCTAAACACTCTGCCTAGTCCCCAGTTTTCTAACGAATCCTTACAAATTTCTAGATGCTTTAGTGAGTGGTTCCCCTATACCAATAATATTTTTCATCTTTATCAGTCATTTTTCCACTGCTGGAAGCAGATTTCTACGAAAGTAAGTTATGATGTATAAACATCAGTGTACTGAAATAGTTTTTTTCTAACCATTATTGAAAAAAAACTTCACCAACTGCTCCTCTACCTCTGAGATACACTCTGTTACCGCTGGGAAAAATCCTCATCGTCTATTAATTCGTGTATCCCTGTTAAGTTCTTCCTAACGCACTATTTTTGTGGCTCGTTTGCTCTAAGACAGACTTAACACCGTCGATCAGTGACTCGCTAGTCATACCGATACAAAACGCTCGCTGTTATACTGTTTTCATTTGGGAAAGGAGGGCCAACGTCATTTTGTTCTATCCCCACTCCGCTGCCCCAACTCCTACAGGCGAAGGGGAAACAGCTGCCGCGCATGCGCAATCATCCTCACAACGTATGTGGAACAATATATTACATTTCATGTGATGTTTTCTTTAGTAAAATCGAGCATTTTAATTATTCGTCATGAGCGAAATTAGTGAGTCATGTGTCGTAGAAGCTGCTTATTTACCAACTTCAATTTCATATGTTAATAAAGATAAAAATTATTTACATGACATCAATGAATATAACTTACTGTTTCTAGTCATTATTTTTAGTTTTAAAAGTTGCGCAAGACATTTCGAGAATTAAATCCAAGTTTTAGATGTGTTTCCCAGTGGAAGTTAATTCTCTAGACACGTCGTATAAATTTTGAAATGAAAGTGGTAGTAACTGGATTTTTTCTGAGTTTTGAGTGATAACTTGCATTATTCATTACGAGGACACACCCTTCTTCCAGGCTCTTAAGCAAGTTAGAAAACCATTCTCTGAACACTTCACTGCAGATTTCTTGGTGATGGACGCCAGAAAATTTATATTGAAACACTAAACCAGCCCCTTCAACGAATCCATGATTTGCTGATCGTCAGTTTCCTTATGGTAGGATATTCGCCTCGATCATAAAATTCTATTACAGAACGTCGAATGATATATTTCCGGAAGTCATCCATCTCCATGACCGGTTATTCTCGGTGAATGTTTTTCTTTGGAGAAGAAAAGGATGACCTGGAACATTCAGCTTCGCTTCGCTACATACACGCTGCACGTTTCGTAAAAATACGCCACAAGCCTCTTCTGTAATTTTTTGCGGTTCCCGAAAAAGCAGTGCTGCCAGACACTTGGCTTTGAATATCCGTAGATGGCCGCTAAAATATCCGCAGATTGGGTGCAAAAATCCGGAGACTCGCTAACTGAAAGAGTGAACAATAATTATACTTTTTATTCCCAGGTCTTTAATATTACAAAAATAATATTCTACATTCAAAGTAAGAAATATCCCTGAACATGTTTTACACATCGTCACTTTTATCACCGCTGCTGCTGACCTACTCTCTCACTCTCTTTTTTTTTTTTTTTTTTTTTTTTTTTTTTTTTTTTTTTTTTTTAGCGACCATACTTTTTTTGTTGAAATTAAATTTAGTAATAGGAAATGTTAAAAACTGCGACCCCTTTAATTCTCGGATATTGGATAAGCCTTCTCGGAAGCCACTTCTTTGTAAGCCGTGCCAGCGAGCATGTCACCGTGTATAAAGATTGCGTCGGTAGTTTTGTATTGCAGTCTTTTAATATCTATAAAATCTGTAACCAAACAAAATATGAGACTTATTATTTCAATCGTTGGTTCACACGAGCGGTTGCAACGAAACGATTCACACTTATTGACAATTCTGTAATGCAGTAACACTATACGCTCAAAGTTTAAAAGCACACCAATATAATAAAATATCGACAAATGATAAAAGTATAAAAAATCCGTAGATATTTTAACAAAATCCGAAAATCCTAAATGTTCATAAAAATCCGTAGATCTACGGATAAATCCGTAGAAATGGCAGCGCTGCGAAAAAGTATATTAATTTTCTTTTCAGAGTTTTTTTAGCGTCTTGAAAAAATTATACACGTCAGAAATTTTTGTTTTTGACTGTCGCCTAATATAACTATCTGACGCCATTTCACGTACAGCGTTTTTTAACTATGTACTGGTGGTATAAATACGACAATACTGCGCCATAAGACAATGCCTCCTGCCTGCCTGTAGGCAGCGGTCTGCTCGGAGGGGAAGGCAACGGGAGGGGGTGGTGAGGTGAGGCGGGGGGTAAGGGGAATATGACCTTGGCGCGCCACTTGAGAGTGAACATAGTATAGTGTACCCGCTGTAGCTGGGGGACCAAAGGTATGGAAAAAAAAAGATTTCGCTAGTAAACATTTTACAGGCTTTCGAGATCATAATAATTTCTGTTGTAAAATAGTAACTGAAGTTTTTGATGCTATTTAAACGTGTAATATGAATTGGGTTGACTGTTGCGACATCTCGATGACTTTGTGGGCTGTCCAGCTGACAGTTCAGTATCTCCGCAGCTTCAGTCGGCCTGCTTACCAGACACAGCAGAGAAAGAAAATAAAGAACAATCTAAAAGACTTCACCTCCGCCCCAACACCATGCATATAGCGAGTACCAGAGACGCCAGTACCTCTTAGGCTTCTGTCTTGTTTTATTTTAAATGGTTAGCTGCCGTATTGAATTATAATATGATCTTTCAGCGACAGTTATAATTTAAGATAATCGCGATTGGAGGCATGCTCCGGTTGCGTTATACCTAGTGTTGTAAAAAAACGGTTTTTTTTCTGGCTTGAAAAAAAAAACATGAAAAAAAACTTGAAAAAAAACATGTTTTTTTTCTGGAACACGTTTTTTTTCACAACTACTAAATCTCAAATTTGTAAGGCAGTTGTCGTTTAAAATAACTATTTTAGAGTTTATTCTAAGTACTTATCTTAGTTTAAAATCTACTATATTTTTCTGGTTCAGTAGGAAAAAAAATTACGAAAATATTGGCAAAATTGACTGAAATTTTCTTTATGAATGGGGATTTCCCAAAGAGACTAGGTTGCGCGAGAAGGAATTCCCATTCCCCATTGTTTGGATTGATACTTGCTATTTGAAATAGTGCTGCCAACCCTACAAAATTACCTAAAGATCTTTTTAAATAATTAGGAATATAAAATTTATCCACGGTTTTTTGCCTCTTTTTATAAGTTATTGGGCTTTCCTTATATTGGTATACTTGTCAACTCTCAGAGTATAGTGGTACTGACTCATTAAATTGTCAGTAAGGGAGCATGCATAAACCACATAGCTCCATTTTGGCCTGCCTCCTGTGAACACCCCCCCCCCCCCCCCACCCGCTCACGTAGCATGAAGTAGCTTTCTACCGATTTGATTCCAGAAGACATTTTGTACTGTATTCTCTTGTCAGACTATTGTAAATTATATACGGATATAATTAACTGAGGGAAATAAATACTCACATGCTGTTGTGAGTTCAGTTCCTCATTTTAACTGTGAAAAATGTAACGAAAGGAAAGTTACGTGGCCTGGCTCGGAACCCCCCCCCCCCTCCCGCTCTCCCCACGTAGCCCAGCGTAGCCTTCCAGCTAACCCCTCCTCCCTCTGGACCAAGCCACGTAGTTTGTTCACGGTCCCTAATTATGAATCGTTTCTTTGCAACCGTTCGTGTAAACAAACGATTGAAAAGAAGTAAAGTTCCTATTTTGAATGATAATAGATTTTAATTCAAACTTAAAAGACCGTAATACAGAACTATCGGCGCAGTCTTTATGCACAGTGTGTACTTTGCTCACAATTTAAAATTGCAATCTCAAAATCTTTTGCGTACAATACAAGAACAACCAGTAAAAGAAAATTTAACTATTTCTGAAGTTATGGACCTAGAGGAGACAGAAGAAGAGACAGAAAATTCCGACACCGATCGAACTAGTGTTGGTAGTGCTGATACTAGTGAATGTGGTACTGACATAGAGGATGAATAAAATTATGTTACCTACATATATACACTTATGAATCATTATGTGAGACATTATATGATTCAGTAAGACTTAAAACACACTTGTAAAATGGAAGTTCCTTAAATAAAACTATAATTTATCAAATATATTGTTTTCTGAAAAAAAAAAAAATTTAGAAAAAAAACACGGGTGCTAAGTTTTTTTTCATGTTTTTTTTTCACAAAGCTGAAAAAAAACATTTTGTTTTTTTTCAGTTTGCAACACTAGTTATACCTGATTAACTATTTATGTCTTCCTTTTTTCAAAACAAAAAAGAAATATCTTGAATCATTTTGAAGGTAAATTTACTCCATCATCCACTACTGTCCTTTACGAATTTTAATTTCAAATTCTGTCAGGTAAATTATCCATCGCTTCCCTTGTTCCAATCCCTGGCTTCCTTACCAACAAAAGAAAATTTCCCACTTCCTTATGCTTGGTAACAGTTATCATCTTATGCTGTTGGTCATCCCTTCACTTGCAGGCTACTCTCTTAATTCTCCCACCAATGTCTTTCCACGCCCTATCACCAACATATGCTTTGTACACTCCCAACCCTATCTGCACCTTCCTCCTGTCTTCAAACGTCTCCCAATCCAGCTCATTTATCATATCAGTTACCAACTGTGTACTGCGAAAATTTCCACAAAAAAATTTAGCTTCCCTCCTTTGCACACACCACTGTATTGTTGGCAGCCATCATATGTTAATCTGTTCTCTGATGAATGACTAAATTTTTATGAAACATTATGGTTCCTGCTAAATAAAACAAATTTATCGATAAATTGGCAAGACCCAAGTAACATAACATCTGGTGCCTTTTCTTCGACAACTTCATGAGAATGGATAATCGCCGATTAGAATGGAAGATGGTAAAAAGTGTATATTCTGTAGTGAGGCATTCCGTGTCAGGTAATGGAGAGTACATAAACTACGTGGCTTGGTGTAACGGAGAGGGGTTCTACGCTGGGCTTTTTGAGGGAGATGGGGGATTCCGAGCCAAGCCACGTAGCTTTTCATTTATATTATTTGTTACAATTAAAATAAGGTCCAGAACTCAGAACAGCATGCGAATATTTATTTTGATTGCTTAATTATCTCTGTATGTAATTTACGATAGTCTGAGAAGAGAAAATAGAACAAAATGTCTTCAGGAATCAATAGGGGAAAAAAGCTAAGTGCCACGCGGGGGAGTGGGGGTTAAAGAGAAAGGCCACGTCGGGCTATGGGGAAGGGATGGGAGTTGACAGGAGGACAAATTTGAGCTGCGTATTTTTTGTACGCTTTCTAATTAGTTTTCTTCCTTAATTTTCATTTCTTTATCTATAAACGCAAATTTTTATTTAAAGCGAAACTGAGAGATCTGTTTCAATATTCAAGAACAAGCACTTCCAAGATTAACAAAGTATACCACCTTTTAGGAAGCTTATCTTTGGTCGTGATCCACTGTACAGTGGCTGTCCTCCGTGGCCCGCTCGCGTTATGATAGCAGCTGACTGCTGACTGGTGGCCTCAATGCCTTCAGGCTGCAGCTGTTCCATTTCTTTGTGATTTTGTAAATCCTCTTTCCAGCAGCTCCAGTTGCTTCTGACCCTCACTGGAAAAAAAAAAAACCTTCATATTGGGACGCAGTAAAGCCTGAAATAATTTATAATGCATCGGAATGATTCTCCGAAGCGAAACTTATCATTGTTTTTCAAGATCATCAAGACGCAACACGGCGGAAAAGTCTTTGCTCACATGATTTGTCAATAACCTATCAAGTAGGGCGGGGATGACGTTCCTGTAAGCTTCGGTGTTTTTATTAAATTATTTCTGGGAATAAGGAACAAAGTGTGTGTGAGAGAAGGAAAAAGAAATGTAGGTATTTCTGTTTTAATTTTTGGCTCGGGCCATCAAGTGAAATATCTGATTTAATTATAACCGTCGCCTGTACTGTACATCACACATTCAGTAACCTGCAAGAAAGCCATGCAGCAAGTTATAAAAAAACCTCAAGTGTATACTAGTGCCTGACATTCATATCAACTGAGAAAAAGAAACAAAATTGGTTGCAGTCGGTTCTGTTGTAGGTAAAAAGTTAACTAAACCAGTTACTTAAAACCTTCACCTTTCTAAAATCCTTTCCTATCATTGCCTATAAGCGCCTTCCTATTCCACTTCATCTGAAATATCTCGCATATATCCTACTAACCGTGATTCTGATTAATATCATTGCCTAAAGCCATGTTTCCAACTTGGAAAAAACTTACGTTGCACAGATACCTCTGATGTGGTTACAGACCAATCTCTCTATTAATTAACGAACAACTGATGATAAACTTATTGGCCTCTAATTTTCGGCTCTATTTGTTACCCCTCCATTATGGACCGGTGCTACTATCGCACTATTCCAGTAATCAGGTAAGCAGAAATTATCAGGACTCAATTTAATTAGAGTTTCAAGTGTCTCATCTTTAAAACATATGTAGTATTTGAGTTCGGCAGACATAAGGAAACTTGTTATGAACTCCTGTGTAAGGTTCATCTGTGACCTACGACTGTACGACCATGTCTCACCTTCATACGACCGCTTACTGTGGTTGCGCGTTTGGAATCGACGACGATTACACACTCTATGTCTCCTTCACCGCCTCATATATCTGAAAACTCCCGCCTACCATTTGTTCCAATATCTTTTATATAGGACTTTCTGATAATATTAACACCAGATCCCTGAACTCAAACATACTAACCATCCACTCCCACAGCTCGGAAACCCTAGCCAATTCCTTCTTAATTTCAGTGGCTAGACTGTGGAATGATCTTCCCCTGAAAATTAGAACTACCACAAAAATCGGCCCATTTAAAACTCATTTGAAAAAGCATTACTTATTGGAGCACTAGCTAAAAGATCTCTCCTTCCATGCCTAACTTAATTTTTTGATCTGAATAATATTGATGTATACAGTGTCCACCTCTTATTCTGCCTTTCCTGTTATTAGTTTGTCCTGTTTCTTCATTCTACTAGTATTAAGTTTGTACCTGTTTACTTCTTTAATTTCCACTAGCAATAGTTTATTATGTGACTGGACGTCATTTATTATAATATTTTAATACCAAAATCATGTAAGTTTTCGAAGTTTCACTGCAGCCAGACGTTGAGTAAGCACGTCCTGTTGTTCGACTTTCTGCCGATCGACAGTTCGGATTACAAGCTACACGTGCAGTGCTGAGCATGCAAGCTAATACTTTTCCAGCAAGCTAGAATACATTGATCACTCTCACTTCTTGACTGACGATCTACAAGATAACATCTAGGCCTCGGAGATAGATATTCGCTGCACCAACCTCACCATTCTCTGTTAGTTGTGAACTGCAGGGCTAAGTTTCATCCCTAAGGTCAGTATTGCGGGTTACGGGATACCTCTGAATTTGTACAACATCGACTGTAGTTGATTTATGGTCCAGTGCAATTAAATGGGGTTTCCAGAGACATTGTTTCATTTCAAGTAGCTCGTAGCTGCCCGCTCCCTCTCCTAATTACAAGTTACCCCCGATGCTCATGTTTATTTGCTAGCGCAAGAGAAGGAAGAAGAGGATAGGCTCAAGAGAGAAGAAGTCAAGAGCAGAAGATACGAAGAAAGTCGGCGCAAGTCATAGGGCATCGTAGGTTAACCATTTTGAACCCACGTGTCAGTCATCCTGGCACACCCTTTCAATAGGCATAGCACGATCCTATATAAATACATATAGGGTCAGCCACAATACCATTAAATTAGTAACTAGTTAAGAACGAATACTATTAAGATTTTAGTTAGTATTTTACTCATAAATATTATTAAGATTTTTTGTTAGTATTGCTCTTGAACCTAAATTATGCCAAATGTTATATAAGTGTTGTATATTGTTAGTTTGTGAACGGTGTATATTATTTATTGTAAACACCTGGTATGATATAAGAGAGGGCTTGACAGCCCTAATCTTGACAGGCTAAATAAACCTTTAATTAAATAAAAATTCTTACTAACACCGGCGACCTTGTGGATTTTTAGATTTTTTGGTTCCTTCATTATATCGTAAGGATAAATTGCAGATTTTTCTGATTTCTAATTCTGTGGGTAGGCTCGTTACACTTTTTTTTTTTTTTTTTTTTTTTTTTTTTTTTTAGATAGCAATACAAATTTCTGGATGCATCAATCAGTGATCCCCTTCAACAATAATATTATTAATATTTCCTTGTGTTATTGGTAAGGGTTGTAGAGGATGCACCAGAGAAGCGAAGTAATTGGGTTATAAATGTTTGATCGGACAATTGTGACGTAGTTTGGGACTCACTATCTGTGGGTCAATACAGAGGTTGGAGTGCGTGCAAATGAAAGCAGCTAGATTTGTTTGTGAAAATTGCCTCAGGACGCAGTCAGTAACGGATGTGATAAAAAAAAAAAGAAGCAGGTTTGGGAGTCATTGGAAAACAGGAGGATTATTAAAGCGTTTGTTGGTGAAGGGGATTGGATGGATAGACTCGAATAATTGTGAGTACTGCAAGCAAAGGAAACGATAACCACGGACACTCAACCCTCAACTGACGCTCGAAGTCGTGCGTAAAGGGATTGGGAACATTTACTTTCGTACGTGCAGTTTCAGGGTTTATAATGAATTACAATGGGAAGTGATGACTTGTTAATTAAAAGGCAAAAGGGTTTTAAATTCGTAATTGGTAAAAGTAGACGGGTGGAGGAATTTAACCCTCAAAGTTTTTAAGATTGTATTGATGATAATAACAATATGATAAAGATAATAATATAATAGAAATACTTGGACAATGTATTATAATTACCACTGGAGGAAGTTGTCCCTCGCAAAATAAATTCAGTTCATCTCAACTGAACTCGAACAATTAAAATTAAAAATGTACAAATTCAGGTAACACGCAATTAAAAGTAACTTTTTGTAAACGTTTTTTATAATTAGTACGGTAAGTAAGTGAAATATAAAGAAACTGGATAAACAAATTGAGATGTAAAGTGGATCTTGGATTTTCACAAATCTGCACATTTACTGACGTTTCCATTGCCGTGGATTAGTTAAAAAATAAATTGTTCGCGTAACCGTAAATTTTATGTGTGTCAACGGAATTAGGGAAAGGCTGGCAACATTTAGATTTCAGACAGCATTGTTCTTAGATTTGAGGACAGAAATTGAGAGTGGAATTGTTCCTCTGTAACATTAAGAATCTCTGTAGCTGAACCTATCAGTTGTTCCCATGATGCTTCTTTATTTTGTTGTGTAGTTATTTTGCTTTTTGCTCTCAAGACTAAAGAAGGAAGTGATATGGAGCCTATAACTGCTGTGTATATTCTGGAAGAGGTATGTTTACAACTTAAAGCTGCTTACGGAGTCTTACAGCACAGCTTAATGTCCCACAACAACAGAAACACACCTTCACTCCCTTGCTGATCACTTTGGTTTGTAAAGATTTGCCAATTAGCATATTTTGTTCAATAAACTGTATGAGTTGACGACATGTTGTTCACGATACTTTTAAATAAGTTGTGTTTGATCGTCTGAAAAAAAATATGAGCAATTGCATTTACAGTAACTAAACGATGTTTGTTAGTTTTTAATTGTAATAAATCGTTGGACCAAACCGAAGAAAAAGGTCCTTTTTTGTAGCAGTTACTACGCAAATGCATTTTTTGTATGAAAATTATTGCAGGCACGGGGATTATAACTGAAATACCATTTACTATGTTTGTATTCTATAGTGACTGCCATCAGTGTTTTTGTCTGTGTTTATTGATTATCTGAATATGTTACAAAGCTCTTCAGGAAAACCTATTTCTAGTTGTGTGAAAGCTGTTTTCTTGAGTATCTTGCTTAGCATTTTCAGTTAAATATGAAGTTCATGAAGTGTATTTTATATTTACTAGCTACAGAATGTGAAAGGTTGATACACTTTTGTGTTTAACAGACAGACAATTGTAAAAGATTCACATTTCAGTCTAAGCTACATGTATAGATTTCACATTTGCTAGTATCCACATGCCGCTAACAGAATTTTTCTGCAGAAGTCTGCTGATAAATTATTCACATGTGTTACATTAGGTAGGGCTGTGTTTTTCAGTAATGTGTTGTGCATATGTTTCAAAGTACTGACTTATATTTTGCTCCAAATAATATAGTTGCGGTGGTCCTGTAAATTTCCTGCTCTTTTGTTACTTGCTAGTAATATCCGAAGATGATAAGGTAAAAAATGCTACTTAAATATTCTGTTGAAATATATACAAGTGTATAATATAGAATTCTTTTCTGTTATGTTGCTGAATTGTAAGATGTGCTATTCCTTACTGCAATTGACACATAACCATAGACCCACGGTGTAAGATTTATTGATAGCTGCTGTTTCATGATGAGATCAAGTTGTCTCACCACTTGCAGCCTCAGTGGTGGTTTATATTAAGTTGTGTCGGCTGATATTACTGTAGTTGTTGGTGCTTTGAGACATGAGTATGTCTTGGCAATTTACGGCTGATAGAAATAACAGTTCTGAAGTCAAACTAACTATTCTTATCAGTCTCTGACTGACTCGTAGATAATAGTTAATTCAACTCACATCCTTTTTTTTGTTGTTGCAAGAATCACTGCTTTTTATCTTTACAATTACGATCCTACAAATGATGTGTAGTGTTTAACAGGACATTGTGTTTGTATAGGCATTATGAAAACACCGATTTCATTACATGCCCTGTTTTTGAATCACTGAGTTTGTACTAGTAACATCACACCACGAACTTGAGATGATTATATCAATTTGACCTGATGCAGATATCACTATTTACAATAAAGATGGGGTTTACTCTTGATAGGCCATTGATTGTCAAAGATAGAGCTCTATATTTACTTTCATGGAATTGGTACAAAAATGGAGTTGGCATCATCTATATGATTTTCTTGTTGTTTCTCCAGTTCTACTGGATATCATTATTCCATTACATCATCATTCACTAATGACCACCACTACCACTTACTCCAGTCCTACCACAGGGAAACATTCCCCGTCACTGGTCATGCTACTTGCATGACAATAGACCTCATCTATCAACTTACTTGCCTCCATTGCTCCAGCTCATATATAGGCGTCACTACTAACAGTATGAATGGCCTGAGGCAGACAGTATATACTAACAATGAGGCCCATCCAGTTGCATAATATGCCAGTTCCCACAAAATTAATAATTTTAACATCTGTTTCTCAGTTAGGGTGATACGAGTTTCCCTGACAACTCAACCTCCTCTGAACTGCATGATGGGAACTAGCCTATCAGAATATCCTGGACACCAGACATCCTCCTGGCCTCAATCCTCAACAAATTCCTTCCCCCAGACACAGCGTTTATTATCTCTATTATTTATCTTTCTTATATTCTTATATTTTATTTTCACTTATATTTTTTTTTTTCTTCAAATTTGATTTATATATGTGTACTCACTTAGTTATTATGTTGTTCTAACCATTTTCAATGAGGAATATACCGTCAACATTATCGATTGTCGATGCCAATACTGAGGTTTCCCCCCCCCCTTTCCTGCACTACCAGCTGTGCCAGTCTATGCCATTCACCGGACAGCCATTTCTGTGTACACTCCACCCAATGTCTACCTTCTTCACAAATAAGGCTGCATGCCGAAATATTGCATTTTTACGTGTGTGTTTTGTTTGTTTTGTTTTTATTCATTCCCCAGGCCGCCTTATCTGGTAAGTGTTTGGGTCAATTCCGATCCTTCTTTAGTTTTTTTTTACTAATATTCTATTGTCCTTTAGGGAGTTGAGTTAGTTGCCTTTCTAAGGTGAGCTGTATTTCTTTTTAAAAGATATATAAATTTCTTTTGAATAGCCGTTTAGTAGTAGATTTTGCCTTCTTTTGAAAGTTAAATATTACCGTTTCTCCTGAATCACCCTGTACAATACAAAAAAAGTTTTTCTTATACATATGATAATTTTGTATTCACTTTTATAAATAAAAAAGGCTACACATGCAGCGATCAAAAACTTTGTTGTAGCCCTTTATCATGATTATTTTTCTTGTTTGATTCCTGCTGCGTACTGGATTTCACCATAACTGACCTTCGCCTATGAGGAAGTTTACTTTGCCTGAAGGTTAATACTTGGTCCTGCCATTTGGTAGAATATGTTTTGAATCCTGGTCTGATTTTGGCTATGCTGTGCACTTTTCTTTTTCCATGGTTTCTATAAATTACTTAGGTGAATTTTGTTCTTGTTAATTCAAAATTGAATGGCTGAGTTCCTTCCCATTCATTGTGACCAATCCTTTCTCAGCCCTAATGGTATCAATGAGCCATAATGCTACAGACAAAAAAGAGGAAAAATCCTAAATGGTTGTAAAAGTTCCTTTGTTTCCAATTATCCAGATCAGCTATGATCTATTTGGTAGATACGTACATCTCCCATTTCTTTCATATATAAAATATCAAATAATTTTATCGAAAAGTACTCAAACTCGTAAATGAAAATTTCCAAACAGATTCAGTGAACCTGGTGGGTGAGCAGTAATGTCATTCAGTGTATGATGTTTGGTGAATTCTAGGCCATAAGGTCCAGATTTTTTTTCCATGATTCCCCAAAATCACTTCATAAATGCTGTTACCATTTTCTTTATTGCTTGCTGACAATTCTGTCCTAGTTCACATGGTGTGCATGATATGAGACACTAACAAAAGATTAAACTATATTGTCTAGGATATTTCTTTATATACTGGGTGATCCAGGAGGAAAGATAAATATTGAAGGAGGTAGTAGTAAGAACAATATTGAGTAGAAAGGTTCATATAAACATGTATCAAATTTCCATTCATTGGTGATACAGGTGTGGGAATGTTATGCTTAAAAGAAACCTCAGAAAGTAATCAAGAGCACATAAAAAAAATTCTTTATTCATACAAAAACACACATAAAGGTTTAAATTAAATGTTTGAAAATCCCACCAACAACTTCAATATACTTTGCACCTCTTGCAACAGTATGTGTAGCTCTTCTGACTACATCTTGGTGTACTGTTATGGCAGTTCGCAGTGTTTACAGTGCGAGTGAGGAATTCATCTCTTGTGTTACTTATTCCCAATATTCTAGCACTTTTATCTCCAAAACAAATGAAAATCAGACACGTGTATATATGAGCTTTTTTTTACTCAATTTTCTTCGTTCTACCACATCCTTAATTATTTCCAATTCCTCCTAAATCACCCTGTGTAATACAAAAGAATGCATTCTTAATATACATATGAAAATTTTGCAGTGGATTTTATAAATAAAAAAGGCTATTATGAACAGACTTTCAGAGTTTTACTATAGTCGTTTATGGAATTATTGTTCTTTTATTAGACCAGTATGTTTAGATGATATTCTAAAATAACTAAACGTTTAGTTTACAAGTGTTTTGTATTTCATGTTGTTTGCTTGAATTTAGGTTTGGTTTCATGTTACCAAAAGATAAGGGTCATTAACCTTTTCTAAAACAACTTTTCATATTTATATTGGTGTTATACTTCCTGCATTAATGTTGGTGATTTCCCTCTTTTTTAAAAATTATATTCCTAATTTATTATATTTATCATTATTGCCTTTTTTTCAGAATATGCAGGATAATGCTGAACAAGAGAATTTAAAAATTGAACCTGTTCCTGATAGGTAAACTATTTCATTTTAATTCTGTTGTAGAAATTTATGTTACTTTAAAATCTAATCAAGACTTAATACAGTATAAATTGTAAATTATTTCTCCTAACATCTGTCATTTTTCAATGGTTAATAATTTACCTGTTGCTGATAAAAACTCAGTAATAGCATAGCAAGTGTCTGATATTGAACATTAAAGTTTTATATTTTTCTGGACGCGAATAAAGCTAAGTAATTCAATTTCATAGTTCATTAAAAAAATTTAACTCGTCTAATAGAAAATACATTTTGTAACACCACAGAGTGATTGCATGAATTTCGATATCAAATCTGCGATATTTGTGAGTTCGAGAGTTGCGATATGGAACATCTCAGGTTAGTCAGTCGGTTTACAGGGTGGGAGAGAGACGTAGGAAGATGGAGGTTGTTGCAGATTAGTGCGAAGACTGTAAAAGTGCATGGTCGCACGGTTTGTAGTTATCGAATGCGCCATGTGCTGAAGAATTATATGTTGGTTAGAAGAACCTTGTGAAGGGCGATGAACAGTTTTAGCAGTGATGAGAATAGTCCGAGTGCAGTACAAGTATAAACAAGGACGGTGGACAGCAAATAGGAGTGTAGTATCGGAGTAACCATTGTTACTATAGCTGTAGTCAGTCGCACCACTTATTTGAACTTGCATTCTGAGGATTAATGAAGTCTGATTAAGCATTTATATATCTGGTGGTTCACGATGGCGTATTGTATCTGTGTGAACTTGAGTGTAATGAACAGTGAACTGTATCCCTGAGATATTATTTAGTTTTGTAGCTGTGGTTATGAGGAGTAGCCACAAGTAATTAATCTCGAGTGATTACCCTTCATATTCGCGGTTAAAATACGGATAAGTGGCGGCTGGTCAAACCTAATCTGTATAATATATGAACTGTGAGTACTCACGTTACAATTTGTTACAGATTAATATACTTTTATCATATATACAGGTAGTCATGGCCCAGAGGGAGGGAAAACATTAACTTTGTTAACTTTGGGAGAATCACACGTATGGTGGGTGAGGGGTAACACCCTGGCCTCGCATGTGGGTGGACACGGGCTCGAATCCATGTGCGATCATTAAGATTTGGGTGCCCATGGTTTCTCCAGATCAACTCAGATGAAGGCTGGGTTGATTGCTTTAAATTAGCTATGTCCTAATTCCTTCCAGTTCCTTGTTCCCAGTCCTTTCCCACCACTAATCACCTCAACTTGCATGAGGCGTAAAGCTATAATCAATAAAGGTGGAAACTTTAAGTTTAATAGGTTTTGTCAATTATATGATATAATGCTTGAAAATTTCATTGCATTTAGTGGAAACGTATCACTTAAAACATTACATACCTTGTACGCTTGTTATGAGTCTATATGTAATTATTTTTTCACTTTAAATTATTTTAACAGTTTATTTTTCCCAGCATACAGGGATTTATATTACACAGTCCCTCAAGTAATTGATGTTTTTTGTACCTAATCATTTTGCCTTTTATTGCCGGATGCATTATTGTTTTTCCCATGGGACTTTTTGGATATAAGTATGTGATTCCCATGTTTTTCCTTTGTTTCTACAATTTTCTCTTTTTTATTTTTTTTTTAAAAAAAAAAAATAAAGTAAGCAGGGAACCAGTCCATTTCAAAACCCTTTCCTGGATGACCATGACTTTTCTCTCAGGGTCATCCATCCATCGCCAAGTAGCTCCAGATTTAAGGAGCTAAAGTTTGCCTTCACCACTTCCTGTTAGGAATAAAAGCTCCTTCCATAATACCCTATGGATTGCCCAGAAGTCATGACTTCAATATAGATATGCAATTAGTCTTAATGCTGTGTGCATTTCTCACAGTTGTATTACTGTGAAGGCTATGGCAATCTTCATTATCTTAGCCCATAAACATGCCAAACATCAAGCAAATATTCTCGAGATTTCACTTACAAATTTTCAGCGAAATGATGATTGTAATGTCATTTGAAGGCACCTGATTAGATAAAAAACCTTATTTGATATTCAATAAACTTCTATTTTCAACCTAGTATTACAACTATAAGACTTTCACTTAATGGAAACATACTATCCCAGATAAAATTTTACTTCAAGAAGGGCATAGCCCTAAATATTGTGTTTTGTATGTGTGTACAGTGTCTTCCTTGGCCGTTTGCTCCTCTCTTGAACTTTGTTAAGTGGTAGGTATATATTATCTTTCAATATAAATATCATCCTACATCATTTTTCTACTCTGTTGTTGCTGAGACTTGTGTAAATGATAGTAAAATAATATGGTGGGATGGTTACTTGTTTACTTGAATTGTTGGATTAGGATTTGTTAAGCTTGTAAGAGTTTCAAAACTAAGAGTATAATAAATAATCAATGTTGGGAGAAGATTTATTAAATGAGTAATGAATAAAGTTTCTCAAGAAAATGGTTTGTATTATACAACAGTGAGGCGGCTATCGTTCATCATTTTTGTTTTTAATCCAGAATGCATAACTGGCCATATTAAATGACAATAGGAAGTATCTAACTCACAATTTGGTGAAGTCTCGGCAGGACAAAATCTACCAGAAATAAAAGTATTTGTAAGATTGATAAGGCATCACAGTTAATGTTGGTAAAATTTTACAACTTAGTGTAGTGAAATATCTCACTCATGGCCAAGTCACCTGTTTATTTTTAAATTTATTTTAAATGAATGCTCCACATCACTGAGGGAAACCATTCTGTTACATAAAGCTTAGTGAATACACAATTGCAGGGTATAGACTTGGCTCATAGCACGATCTCATAATTTTTTTGTCACTAAAAAACCACAACACTTAGTCTTATTTTTACAAGAGTTTTTTGTGGGATTTGTTTTATGTCACTGGAATATAACAGTTCCATTTGAAAACCTGTGGGACATTTCAGAATTGGCCTTATGAGTACAGATGTGTCCCCATACCAATATAGTGCACCACCTTTATAAACAATGGGTGTGTATCTTTGCTGCATAATGCTGGTTGTTGTAGGGTTAACTGCCACCATGAACAAATTTTGATTAGCTTCCAAACTAAGAATGGGGACAATGTAAACTTCATTCTGTTAGTTAAGCTTGCTGATTTCTATGCATAACAGAAACTTGATCAAAGCAAAACTGTACACCAAAACATTTCACATTTGCTATGGCATCAAATAAATGCTGTGAAAAATTACTAATATTGGACTTTT
This sequence comes from Vandiemenella viatica, assembly GCA_031002005.1. Taxonomy (NCBI): domain Eukaryota; kingdom Metazoa; phylum Arthropoda; class Insecta; order Orthoptera; family Morabidae; genus Vandiemenella; species Vandiemenella viatica. The sequence continues at coordinate 11,029,597 of JARYHS010006964.1, read as the reverse complement.
TGCACGATCTGGGTATAAAACCATCTACATATGTGTACCAAATTACCTTTGTGGAATGTCTGTAAAAATGCATTACTTGTTTCCTCATATTGACTTCTTTGTGCCAAATTTCTGAGATTTAAGTGAGGAACACAGTGAAACCTTTCACCAATACATGTACTGCTTGGAAAGAAGGTGTCAGGCACGATGGGATTGTGCCATAATGGGAGACTACATATGGGGTACAGTACGTGCTGAGGGGTTAACAAAACATAAGAGAAAAAGCCATTCTGATGTGTATTTTTAAAAGACCCTATTATTAAGTGAAGATACAATATTATTTAATAATTTTGCACTTATTCCTACCAATTATTGAGATTTTTCTTATTGGACTCTTATTTTATAAAATAAACATGTAATATTAGCAGTTTTTAAGAAAACTGGTAAATTTAAAATTAGGGCTTAAATATTAATACTTTAGAAAAACTATTTTAGCATTTAAAATCAACATCATGAAATAAAGTTTAGATTTATGGTTTCCATGGATTCCATAAATCACTCTAGTGGAATGCTAGGATCATACCATCAGAGGACTATGACTGAATTCCCTCCTGTTCCTTGTCCCCAGTCTTCTCGCACATGTGATGACCTCGAGATAAGCCACAAGCAAAAGTGGTTGTTTCTTTGTCAGTTGCTTGTAATCCAATTAATTGTCAGGTTTGCACTTATATTCTTAAATACAAAGGTACTACTGCTTGTTGTGGTCCACCGTTTGATACCCTGAAGTGCTCTTCTAATGCAATATAGTACCACACAGAGGGTTAAATCAATTCACTATAGTTTAATCATTGGCTGCCACTGAACACAGCTTCGATGCCAGATGCTGATAATTTGTGTTAAAAGTTATTAGTTGACCCTGTTTGAAGGCTTTGCTCAACTCTTTTCTTTCGATACTTGGAGTATGTAATCCAGTTATTTATCAGCTTTTTGTACTTAGTCATTAATTAGTAGGTATTCATGCTTGCTCACAATGTTTTTTAAACCTTGGTGAAGTTATTACTTAAAACTAATCACCATTTATAGTCCTTAATTTCATATCTATAGCAGATCTTTTGGAGAGTGTCATGTTCAGTTCAGTACCCTATGATGGAACAGTATGCCAAACAATTTTTAATATTTCCATACAAAGCTGTATTTGTAACATTATTTGATGACAGCATCACATAATCGTGGGAATGATGCCGAATACCTGTAACTCCATCACAAAAGTTATATTTCAGAACTGATATTATGTTTCCAAAGTTCTCCAAGCTCCGAGGATATGTAATTGGAGCAACTAGTTTCATGCAAACAAGATGCGAGGGTTGTGTAGTTGATATATACTGAGTGTGGTGGGTGAGTGGTAATGCTGTTGCCTTGTGTTTGGGAGGTTCAGGTTTGAATCCCCATCCAGCCATCAAAAATTTGGTTTTACACGATTCCCCAAATCACTCCTGGCAAATGCCAGGTTGGTTCCTTCAAAAGCCCATGGTCAGATTTCATCCCATTCCTTCTGTCAGTCCCTTTATGTCTTTAATGACCTCAATGTTGACTACACATAAGGTCATAAGCCAGAAAGAGGTACTTGATATAATACTTATGGTTTCTTCACCTAAAGACTCTTAGTATCCCCACTTGGTTCTATTACTATAAGATTATCAGGGTATAATGATGTTGTATCTGAAGTTGACTAATAATTAGATACACATCAGAATTTCTAGCTGTGTTAGGTCTGGATGTGCTCACATCTTTCCACCTGCTATATGTCTCCTCCTATACAACTGAGGTTTTCAGCCAAAATATTGTGAATTATGTGAGTGTTTTTTCATACTTGTCTGGCCATCCAGTCTTCATCTTTAATGTATTTTCCTGTCCTATATTATTTTCAGTGATTAACAGCAGTTTCACAATTGTAATATTACTCATACAATAGTAAAATTTAGTAATTTAATATACACTGTAACTTTCATCATTAGAGGACCATATTTCTAGTTTTGGAGACATGTTTTTGAGTGTTATACACATTCTGATTTAGTTTTTTTAAAGAAATTTTGTGTATGATCATGTATTTTAGACATATATCATCACTTTTACTGTAGGACTATTAGAAAATATAGTTATTTGTTTGTTATTTAACTTTATGTGCTGTTCTCTTTACCTGTAACCACTTTTAATATTAAGAACAAGGGTTGTACTAAAATGTTTAGAGTACAGACTTCCTTATTGTTGATTGCTGAGACTTTCATTAAGTTAAACTTGGGAATTCATGATATATTTGGTGATTTTTTTTTGTAAAAAAAAAATAATTTTGTCATGTATTTTGGAATTCAACTGTTTCAGAGAAAGTTTAGTAAGATATAGTGTTGTAAAAAAACGGTTTTTTTTCTGGCTTGAAAAAAAAAACATGAAAAAAAAACTTTTAAAAAAAACATGTTTTTTTTTCTAGAACACGTTTTTTTTTTCACAACTACTAAATCTCAAATTTGTAAGGCAGTTATCGTTTAAAATGGCTGTTTTAGAGTTTATTCTAAGTACTTATCTTAGTTTAAAATCTACTATATTTTTCTGGTTCAGTAGGAAAAAAAAATTACGAAAATATTGGCAAAATTGACTGAAATTTTCTTTATGAACGGGGATTTCCCGAAGAGAGTAGGTTGCGTCAGAAGGAATCCCCATTCACCATTGTTTGGATTGATACTTGCTATTTGAAATAGTGCTGCCAGCCCTACAAAATTACCTACAGATCTTTTTAAAAAATTAGGAATTTAAAATTTATCCACGGTTTTTTGCCTCTTTTTATTACTTATTGAGCTTTCCTTATATTCGTATACTTGTTAACTCTCAGAGTATAGTGGTACTGACTCATTTAATTGTCAGTAAGGGAGCGTGCATAAACCACATAGCTCCATTTTGGCCTCATGTGAACCCCCTCTCCTCCCATGTAGCCCTACGTGACTTTTGCCTACCCCCCCGCTCGCGTAGCACGTAGCTTTCTTCCGTTTTGATTCCAGAAGACATTTTGTACTGTATTCTCTTGTCAGACTATTGTAAATTACATACGGATATAATTAACTGAGCGAAATAAATACTCACATGCTGTTGTGAGTTCAGTTCCTCATTTTTACTTTGAAAAATGTTACGAAAGGAAAATTACGTGGCCTGGCTCGGAACCCCCCCCCCTCTCCCCACGTAGCCCAGCGTAGCCTTCCAGCTAACCCCTCCTCCCTCTGGACCGAGCCACGTAGTTTGTGCACGGTCCCTAATTATGATTCGTTTCCTTGCAACCGTTGGTGTAAACAAATGACTGAAAAGAAGTAAAGCTCCTATTTTGAATGATAACAGATTTTAATTCAAACTTAAAAGACCGTAATACAGAACTATCGGCGCAGTCTTTAAGCACAGTGTGTACTTTCCTCACAATTTAAAATTACAATCTCAAAATCTTTTGCGGACAATACAAGAACAACCAGTAAAAGAAAATTTAACTATTTCTGAAGTTATGGATCTAGAGGAGACAGAAGAAGAAACAGAAAATTCCGACTCCGACTGAACTAGTGTTGGTAGTACTGATACTAGCGAATGTGGTACTGACATAGAGGATGAATAAAATTATGTTACCTATATAGATAGACTACATTTATGAATCATTATGTAAGAAATTATATGATTCAGTAAGACTTAAAACACACTTGTAAAATGGAAGTTCCTTAAATAAAACTATAATTTATCAAATATATTGTTTTCTGAAAAAAAACAAAATTTAGAAAAAAAACACGGGTGCTAAGTTTTTTTTCATGTTTTTTTTTCACAAAGCTGAAAAAAAACATTTTTTTTTTTTCAGTTTGCAACACTAAGTAAGATATAGTAAATAACAAATTTATCTTATTATAACGTATGTATATAAATGAGAAAGGAAAGGGAAAAATGATTCATCAGTCACCAAGGTTGAAGCTCAAAATTAGTGAAAAACCATAAACATATACAATATTTCAGTTCTCGCCTTATTCATGTAATAGAATCCGAGTCATCTGGTTTGGGAGGTGTGCACACGCCGAAGTTTATCACCTAACTGTGTGAATTATCAATATGTCAGGAAAGCCAGATTTTAAATATAAATATATAAATTGCACATGGTGATAAAATTAATAATGTAATAAAAGGGTCCAGAATATGTAACTAGTTAAATGATAATAATAATACTAAGAAGTGATGGGTTAAGAGGTAGAATTTTATTGGTGGTTGAGGCCAGGTGGGTGTTTGATATTCAGGATGAAGTGACTGATTTGTCGGATGGCTGTGTGTATAGTCTGTACTCAGTCACAATAGCTAAGACTTGCGACGTATTCTTCTTCCGCCACGCTGTTAGTCTTCTGTGCTTGTCTGACACCTAGAAATATTAACTGTGAGCTGCATGGAAACGGAGAACATACGGCTTGCATTCGTTGAATGAAATACTGAAGTCGTTAACCCGATGTTTATTGCAACACTGGATACTTGGTTACAAGGAAAATACATCTGCGCCTTCGCGCGAACGTAATGCCAGCAAACTAGGTATGTTGTAGGAAAAATCCTACGACATGTGGAAAACGAGAATCTTGGCGGGAATCGCGTCCGATCGGTATCACCCGAGGCCGAGCTGTCGCTCCTAGAGATCAGACACGAATGTGGAAAAGTTACAAGTCATCTCTGCAAGGTGACCTTCGCCACGCGTGCTATTCTGCACGCGCCTAAGATTTCCTGCTGAGCAATGTGAGCATTTCCGCTCAGCGTTTGCAGCACGTACGACTCGCTCAGAGTCGACAAATAAAATAGGTGTTTAATATAATAAAATGCGTCCCTTACATCCTCCCACAGCTGAGGAATCGTTTACCTCCTGGGACACGCCTTGGGGTCTCAAAATTTCTGAGTATCTCTACTAGCAGTTTGCTCAACATTACATGCGTTTATAAAATTATAACTCAAACATGTAATGCAAGAAATCATCGCACTAGTAATTAAATCATTGCCTAATTGACTATAGTATATTTCAACTGGTTTGTATTTAGAACAATCAGTATAGAGCAATTTTTGTGTAAACAATTGGATTATGGCAACTGCAATATTGAATTATCTCCATGAACAATGTTGGTTATAAAGTGGCTCACAATTAATTCCGCTACATTTGAATATGTTATTAGGCAATTCTAAGCAATTGATAAGATTGAAGAGAATGAAGTAAAATGTATTACATGTTTATCGTCCAACATAAATACTATCTTATTAAGCTACTAAATCCCCATTACACAAAAGAATGAAATTGTTTCAGCTAAGTCAACATATATAAAAAAATTCAATTAATTATGGAATCTATGAAACAATTAATAATTACTGTCATATGAATGCTAAAGTTAAAAAACATTTCTGATATTTAATCATCATAGCATTGAAGCATCTTAACTAGTCATTATACCTATTCCCCAATACTTCACTTTGAATTATATATATCACAACAAGATAATATCAGTAATGAAAAATGAATGATTCTATCAGTCTCTATAAACATATCTTCAAGAACTGTTTTCTTTTATTTTCTGTTTTTTCGATTGAGGATTATTGCACTGTTCCAATGGTTAGTAAGGATATAAACTTGAATAGCATGGTACTCAGTCCTTGGTTTTTATTCCGGGCTGTAGCCACACACACGAGCGTATGGCCGGAAGATCACGCTTATCAGAAGCTGCGTAAGCGGTCTCTTGTTTCTGCCCCGCAGCCTGCATGACCGCTGCGTGCCTGAAACCTCGTAAACAGCAGTAAAATATTCTTGAAATCCACAAAGTAACCGAGCCATGGCGAGTTTGATGGCACCATGTGACTAGTTCTTTGTGGGCGGAACAATTAAATTAAATTTTAAATATAGTTCCAATGACAAAGATTACAAATACAGAAAATTTGAATCAGTTTCCATTTGCTACTTTTAAGTATTGTTCAAGGCACAAAATAAACATAAAATGACTATGGATACAGTTATAACTTTACTGTTAACTTGATCTCTGTGATCTCCAATTATAATGGTTAGTTTTCTGAGATGTTTGACCTGTCGAGTCAGGCTTCTTGCTACGCAATCCATATGAATGTGTGGTAGTTTTCGTCTCCGAATTTACTGGCTTTTTCACTAGCTTGACCTGTTGTGTTTTTTTATCTACTGGTTTGATCTGTTGTGTTTTTGTATCTACTGGTTTGATCTGTTGTGTCTTGTTATCTACTGGTTTGGTGGTGTGCACAATATTTTTAGGTATCTCCTGATACAAACGAAGTCTGTTTTTATTAACGACTGTTGTTCTATCCGGTAATTGAATTCGTGCCGTTACAGGTGATAAAAGTTCTTTCACTTGGTATGGTCCGAGCCATCTTGTAGTGAATTTTTTCGACTCGTTCTTCCTCATGAATGGTTTACTGAGCATAACATAATGTCCCACATTAATACTTTGCGGTTTCGCGGTTTTATTGTACTGTTTGGCCTGGGATAAAAAAGCATGATAGTTATTACGTCGTACCTCAGCCCATAATTTTTTAAGCTTAAAAGCAAGACTTTTTACATTTGGATTATCAATTTTTCTGGAAACTTGGAACATTTGGAAGGGTGATCTCATTTCTCTGCCGTAGAGTACTTCAAAAGGTGTTTTTCGAGTACTGGTGTGAATTTTTGAGTTATAACATGATACTAAATAGGGTAAAATTGATTGCCAATTATCGTAGGATTTGTTGACATAGTAACTAAGCATTCTACCTATAGTTTTGTGTATTATCTCTGTCCTGCCATTTCCCGCCGGATGGTAACTGCTTGTCCGTAATTTTTCGATACCTAACAACTTGCAAACTTGTGTAAACAATGTAGACATAAATGATGATCCTTGGTCCGTAATAATCGATTCTGGGACCCCGTAAAGTAATATCCAATTAACTACAAAGGCTTTAGCTATTGATTCAGCTGTTTGATCAGATAAAGGTACCATAACTAAATATCTGGAAAATGCATCTGTAATTGTGAGTATATAATTACTGCCTTCTTGACTGCGCCTAAATGGGCCCATTACGTCAAGACCGATTCTTTGAAAATGTTTTGTTGTTTCAGGTAATGATTGCAAAGGTTCCCGCGCTTTACCTAAACCATATCTTTCATTACATTTGGGGCAATTTTTTACATATTTTCTTACGTCTTCTCTCCTGTGTGGCCACCAATATTCGGTCGCTTTTCGTTGGTTAGTTGTTTTGAAACCACAATGACCTGATAAGATCGCGTCGTGATACAAATACATAATAGGTTCTCTCAGTGATTTTGGTACCGCCACTCTATCACCACGCTTGGTAACATGATATAGAATGTTATCGCGAAACGCGAACCATTTCTGCTTCCTCCATTTGCTGCATTCTTCGTCCTTAGCCTGTTAAATAGGTAACTCAGTTAATGAGGGTGGTTCTTCACTGGTAACTACTCTGATTTTTCTACTTAACCCTTTCGCGGGCAAAATAGTTCTGGCAGCCTAACAAACCAAATTAATCTTAAATACTACCTAGAACTGTCTTCATAGTATTATGGAGAAGAGAGTCCAAATTTCTCTCATTGCATTTTCCTATACGAGGAGGTGGAAGTAATCTTCCCACGGGCACTTCTGGGAACTAATAAAAGAGCTCGCTGTATACCAATTTTCTCTTTATTTATTGATATAAAATGCATAATTTATACACAAATATGCTCATTTCACTTCCCATGTAATTTTCTGAAGCGGGGTTCACTTCATAAAGGTACATCACATGTTGTGCACATTTACCTAGTGCGTTTTTCAGCAACTTTGGTTCTGCAATTTCTGCACCTTCTGTAAGTGTTACTTACCATTGGTTGATGTGTTCCTACGCCTATCAATCTTACATCATCAGGCACTTTCCCTCTTTTTACCAGAAATGCTGGATTGCAGCCATACCATGTTCTACAAGAAAATCCTGCAATCAACTGCCTGTCAAGGTGAAGACTAATGTAAGTTGATCATAATTTCCGGAATTTCTTTTGTTTTGTTTCCATAAAATCTTTTTATTATTGCTAGATCCACCACTCTACAGAACGCATTCCTACTGCATATCGTTCCCTAAGCTGGTCAGATCTGTCCACACCTCCCATAATTTTGGTGTAACAATCCACCACTAATTTGTTTTTGATATTGTGAAAATGTGAACAGTCACTTCCCCATTCCTCAATACTTTCTTCCGAATATGAGTACTCTCCAACTAGTATTAGGAATTGCAGGCGTACTTATATCAATGTCTGTCTCTGTAACTTCATTCTGAGATTTACTGTTTCTATCCATGTGTGAATCATCCAAAGCATTCAGTTCATCTGGAGCTTCAGAACTTTTTCTCCACATCAGAATCGTCATACACCACATCTTGATACCTTGGGTTATTCAAGTCCAAGTATTCAGACATCTGAAGCAGATAAAATGTATGATAGTACTCAAGGCAGGAAATATGTCACTATTATTCAAATGTGTGCCACTATAATTATAATATGAAATCTTAGGGCCACAGCAATAAATATTTGTACATGAATTATCAAATAATAGTTTAGGTTCAAAAACAGAACATCGATATATAATTATTGTTTGACACATATAAAACCTATTCAATGCAAATATTCCCAACAAGTTATTGAGCTTCTCCAAGTAACACTAACAAGGGACAGTGCCATGGGAAGATTACTTCCCACTCGAAAAAAATTAACTTTACAAATTACATGTACAATATTTTTTTGTGTGCAACTCTTGAGAATATTGCTAAGGTAGCTAATTACATAAATAGTATTCAGAATTTGTTAATTCTTTCCTTTAATAACAATTTATACGAAAAAAAAACAACAACTTCGCCCAACACAGCTGGAAAATGGACGCAAATTTCACAACGATCATCAAGAAATTTGCGTTGCACAGACCACAATGTAAAAATGCACCATAAAGGAAATTTAACATGTTTCTTCAAGCTTCTGGCAGATGGCAGCACTTGTCAGAGGTGGTAAATGCGCTTCCCTCAGGAGCTTTACTTCAATTTGTCGAGTGGGAAGAAGGTTTCCCACCGCCCACGAAAGGGTTTAGCTATCGGCATTTTTGTGCAAAATTCCTGGTTTATGAACTACGTCATATTCGTACTCTGAAAGTTTTAGGGTCCATCGCATTAACCTGCTCGATGGATCTTTGAGACTAAGCATCCATTCAATGCAGAGTGATAGGTCACGATAGTGAATTTCCTCCTGTAAAGATAACAACGGAACTGTTTTATGCTCCAAATTACTGATAACAATTCCTTTTTCGTGGTTGTGTAATTGATTTCTGGTTTGGTTAATTGACGAGAAGCGTATCGATTACTTGCGATAAAACAGATCCAATGCAATAATGTGATGCGTCAGTCGCAAGGACGAAAATCAGGGTATATTTAAATTGGATAACTGGTAAGGGCTGTTTTCAGAATATTCATGGCTTCATCACACTCATTTGTCCATTCAAACTTAACCCCTTTCCTTAATAATTTCGTCAATGGTTTTGCCTTATGGGCATAATCCTGAATAAACTTTCTACAGTAATTTGAAAGCCCTAAGAATGATTGCATTTCTTTCACACAGGTGGGTGTTGGGAAAATTTTTACTGCCTCCACAAGCCTTGGATGTGGTTTAACCCCATCTTTGGTGATGTGAAAACCTAAATACTCTAGTTCTGCCATTGCAAAAATTGCATTTTTCAAGTGATAAGGTTAAATGAGCTTCTTTCAAACGTTCAAACACCTCTCTGAGCCTTTGGAGATGCTCTTCCATGTTTTTGGAAAATATTATGACATCATCTAAATATACAAGAGCTGAAAAAGGCTTTAATTGCCTTAAGACGCCATCAAGGAGCCTCTGAAACGTTCATGGACCATTTTTTAACCAAAATGGTAAACGCAACCATTCGTAATGGCCGTTCGGGATAGTGAACGCAGTTTTTTCGATGTCAGTTTCATGTACTTTTACTTGGTGATAACCACTGCGTAAATCTAGGTTTGAAAAGTATTTGCAATTTCCTAAGTAGTCTACTGTTTCTGCAATTGAAGGTAATAGATACACGTCACTGACCATTACTGCATTTAAAGCTCTATAATCAACACAAAACCGGAATTTTGTCTCTAAATTTCGACTTTTGCGAGGTACAAGTACAATTGGCGATGACCACGGGCTATTACTAGGCCTAATAATTCCATCTTTTAGTTGTTGGTCAATGTATTGATCTACAAGTTGCCTCTGATGAAATGAAAGCCTATATGCTTTCTTATAAATGGGAGCGGCATCGCCCGTTAGGATCCTGTGTTACACTAAGTCTGTGGCAGGTAACTTACTGTTTGGTATAAATAATTCCCTAAATTCATTTAACAAACATTCCATTCTCTCCCTTTCCTTAGGTGGCAAATGTTTAATTTTTTCTTTAAAATCAATATCTTCCTCCCTTAGGACAGTACACAATGTTTTGTCCGTTAATAGTTCGCTATCATTATCAGCATCATTACAGAAAATACTACTTGCTATTTCCTGTTCTCTTAAAATTCCTATTTTTGCAACTTTATGTCCACGGGGTACGACAACTTCACTTTCTCCAAAATTTTCAATTGACACAGGTATATGTTTTATTCCATTAATTACCCGCACTTTACAAATACTTCTTTTCACATAACACTGATTAGAATCTAACCAACTGGATTCTTCTGGAAGGTCTACTAAAACTACCGAATTTTCATCACACTCTATGTTATCTTTAATGGGTAAGTTCACAATTTTCCCTGAAGCTTTTGGAATGGTTTCCGCGTTACTTAGACTGACGACAGATTTATAAGTTCGTGTAGCTGGTAAATGTCGGTTCATGACTCCTTCATTTACGCAAAGACTTTTATTTGAATCTGGGAACGACAAATGTGGGCCTACGCTTTCGCGTTTCCTCAAAACAATTGTACGTTTCGCCACGTCAAGTATTGCGTTATATTTATTAGAAAGTCCATCCCTAAAATTCCACTATATTTTGGGTTCAGTTCAGAAACAATGTAAACAGTTGCATTATAAACACAATCATCTATTGTTATATTCACATCTTTCATCCCAAAAGTATGAATCATACTATTTCTATCTAATCCCGTAATTCTGCAATCAGATTCTCTTAAATCATTGATACCACAAATATCTTTAGATAATAATGTAACTTCAGAGCCCGTATCAGCCAACAGCTGACATTGTTTTCCCTCAATATTTACTGTTACAATGAAATCTGCCACTTGGGGGTTACTCTGACAAATAGTTACAGGTACCGTTTTAATTTGGGGCGTGACAACGTGGCCTTGAATACCCCTTATTCGTTTAACTTATTCTGTGAATCATTACTTCCACGCTGCCCACCATTCGATTTATTGCAACCTCTGTATTTTTTTGAACCATAATTCCTATCATTATTACCTTGAAAACCTTGCTTATTTCCCATAAATGATCTATCACCCTTATTTTTATAATTATCTTTACTATCTTTATTGTTACCATTATCTTTATCATCATTTGCAGATAATCTTTCTCTACTATTTCTCCTAAATTCCCGTGTACAATAGGTTTTTCCATCATTCCCTTGGAATCTACTATCACTGTCAGAATAAAATCTTGCACTATTTCCTCCATGACAAGTATGCCTTTTATTAGCACCATGGAAATCCCGAAAATCATTATCTTGACGTCATGCGACGTCAACATTAGAATCATAACATGCATTGTTAGTATTATGTTTACAGCATGCATTATTAGCAAATTTCCACCAACAGTTTTCAGAAGCATGACCTAATTTTTTGCAAATTCTACACTTTAATTCTCTTTTCGTATGAAAGAGCCGTTTTTCAAGCCTATCTCTTCGGTCACTTCTAGTCATATTAATTACCTGTTGAAAAGTTTGCGCATGTTCTAATCCCTCGGAAAATGTTCTTGGTTTCTGAAGACTTACGTGTTTTGCTATATCACCGTCTAATCCCCTAGAAATGCGTCTAATGCTCGCATATCAGCCTCATAGCATTTCACAATATTCTCTTCTGCAATTTCCCCAAGCACATATGTATTATTATTAATCATCTTAATCCGATCTGCGAACTGATCAAGTTCCTCCCCTGGCTTTCTCTTTATATTTCTTAATTGTTCGCGGTAAAACCTGGCTGTGTGTTTCTTGGAAAAACGTTTTTCAAGTTCACCGCGTAATAATTCATATGTTTCAGCTTGTTTGCAATCCTCATCATAGATCACGAATTTCGAAGCCTCGTCAGTTAACTTTGTTCTTAAAAGAGTTAATTTCGCTCTACTACTTAATTCTCCTAATTTATTAAGATCATCTAGCTTGATTAGGAACTCATTTATGGATTCATTAGGCTTTCCCCCAAAAGAAACCGAACTCATCATCACTGCACTGTAAGCTCTGTTATTAGAAGCTTGAAAATTGTTAGTTGCTTGCGCAGGCTGTACAACTTTGGCCTCTAGCGCCGCAATTTTACGCGTTAATGCATCAATTACATCTTACAAATTTCCTTCACGCCCTTCTGGATTAGTCGGCATGATGCCAGCAACTCACTTTTTGTAAAACTGCGAAAAGCTGCCAAACTGCGATGAGCTGTCGTGTTGGGTAGTCGCGCTGCTGCTACCACTCCCTAGACTGCTGGATGCACTGTAGGTATTATCAGCTGTCGGAATGTGACTACGTCGCTGTAGATACGCCCTAGCTGCTCGTTCGCCTCACCGCCTGGCCCACCGAACATTAGATGTTCTCGTAGATCGACGATCGATTTCCCCGCCAATATCTCGTTACCTAGTTGCCGTATGGTTCCACACAATCTCACTTCTGTCGCCAAAAAATTTGTAGTGACTGATTTGTCGGATGGCTGTGTGTATAGTCTGTACTCAGTCACAATAGTTAAGACTTGTGACGTATTCTTCTTCCGCCACGCTGTTAGTCTTCTGTGCTTGTGTGACACCTAGAAATATTAACTGTGGGCTGCATGGGAACGGAGAACATACGGCTTGCATTCGTTGAATGAAATACTAAGTCGTTAACCGATGTTTATTGCAACACTACAAGGAAATACATCTGCGCCTTCACGTGAACGTAATGCCAGAAAAGTAGGGATGTTGTAGGAAAAATCCTACGACATGTGAAAACGAGAATCTTGGCGGGAATCGCGTCCGATCGGTATCGCCCGAGGCCGAGCTTGTCGCTCCTAGAGATCAGACATGAATGTGGAAAAGTTACAAGTCGTCTCTGCAAGGTGACCTTCGCCACGCGTGCTATTCCACGCGCCTGTAAGATTTCCTGCTGAGCAATGTGAGCAATGTCAGTATTTCCGCTCAGCGTTTGCAGCACGTACGACTCGCTCAGAATCGACAAATAAAATACAAGGTTTTAATATAATAAAATGCGTCCCTTACAAGGATATTTCGGTATGCAAGTTCCCATCTCCAGAGTTCTGGAGAGGGCCATAGTTTCGGGGAAATCTCTGATAGCTCTCACGGTGAAACAGTCATTGAGGTTGTCAGGATTGTGGTAATTGCGATGTTGGAATATGTTATAGTGGGAGGATGCTTGTTGCAAGTTTTACAGCGAGGTCTATTACACAGAAACGATCCATAGGTACTTTTGGAGAGTCTGATGGTGGGTATTTGTTAACCAAGACGTTTTTGTTGTTAGGTGGTCTGCTGAAACATTAACAGAGGACAGTTGGTAAATGTTTGCATAAAGAATACACATTTCTGGAAAGGAGCGAAGGAAATCATAACCCCTGTTGTAGAATTCGATTGAATCCAGGAGAGAACTGGGTGATAAAGGCAGGATTCGATTCTGGAAGTGCTGGGCGGGAGTGGTTACATGGAGGGTGGGTGATTGCATGGTAGATTTCTTTATGTACAAGGTCTGCTGAGTAATAGGGGCTTGGGATAGGTTCTAGGAGTACTGGGAGAGGGATTCATATCAGAACAGATACGTCTGCCATGGATAGCAAGACTGTAGTGGAGGGAACGTTTGGTATGAAAAGGGTGTCAATTATAAAATATACTTGATACCAGACACCCACCTTGCCTCAGAAACGGATAAAAAACCATCTTTTTTACCCATAACTCATTATTATTATTATTATCATTTAACTAGTTCATTTATTTATTTATACACTTTTCATTTTACTATTATGGACTCTTTTGTTATATTATTAATTTTATCACCACCTGCGCAATATATATTATTATTTTTATTGTTATTTGCAATTGGATCCTGTGAGATCATGCAAAGCTGTCATTTTTTTTCTCCGTGGACTCTCTTCCTTCCTTCAGTCCACTTCATCCTGTCTCTTAGTGACTTAATTCTCCATCTACATCTATACTCTGCAATTCACAAATGTTGTAAGTGGCAGAGGTTGCTAAGCAACAATCCTAATTCTGTACATTCCAAACCCAAACAGAACCAGGAAACAAAGAATACATAAAAGTATCAGTACTGCATCTTATTTTTGTAATCTTTTCCCTCCTTTCATTGTGGCCTAAATAGGTTGGAGGATGAAGTACTCATTGCACTCGTAAATTAGAGAAATTTGAAAAATTCCCCAACAAATTCAAACGAAAACGATATCGTCTGTTCGGCAACCAATCCCAGCCAAACCCAAGTATCAACTCTGTGATACTTTCGTAAGAACTGTGACTAGCAGTCACGAATCGAGCGGCTCTCCTCTGTACTTTCTATAACGTGTTAATCAATCCCTTGTGATACAGATGCCAAACTCCACAACAGTAATGGAATAGTGTTTTGTACGCTATTTCCTTTGTAAGAGCACTACAATTTCTCAAACTACAACCTATGAATCGTAGTTTATATTTAGCTTTGCCTACAACGTAAGCTATGTGCAAGTCCAATTTCATGTTGCTTTGTACTGTTATGCCTAGATACTTCAGGGAATCCATCCTGTCAATAACTGGATTGTTAACTTTGTATTCGTGACCAAACGGGTTTTTTTTTAATTAATTATTTCTATTGCCTTGCACTTTTTGCAGTTAAGTGTAAGCTGCCATTTATGGCACCATTCTGAAATAACATCCAGATTACTCTGATTTTCTAAGCAATCGTCAGAGCACCTTACTTCCCTACAGATCTACATCTACATCTATACTCTGAAATTCACAAAATTGTGGGTGGCAGAGGGTGCTCAGCGCCAAAACTAATCTCTTTGCTGTGCATTCCAATCCCTAATGGTACGAGGGAAAAAGAAATTCATATAAGAATCAGTGTGGCACCTTATTTCTCCAACGTCATCTTCCCTGACATTCCTACTTAAATAGTGTGTTGGACAAAATATTTCACCACACTCTTAAGTGAAAGTGGGAGTACACATGTTTACCAATAAGTTTAAATGAAACGCGTCGTCTATCTACTAGAGACTCCTGGCCCAGTCTACGGATCAGTTCTGTGATGCTTTCATAAGAACTATAACAAGCGGTCACGAACCAAGCGGATCTTTCTATACTGTCAATCAACCCCTTACGAAACGGATCCCAAATGGCACAACAGTAATCCAAATGTGGACTCACAAGAGATTTGTACGCTATCTCTTTTATTTGTTCATTACAATTTTTCAAGATTCGACCTAGAATTAGCTCTACCTACTAACGAATAAATGTGTATGTCCCATTTCTTGTTCCTTTGTACTGTTACTCCCAAATATTTCACAGAATCGAACATATCAATAACTGAAATGTTTACCTGTTATTTCTGAACAATCTGATTTTATTGTATCTTATAAACATTGTCTTGCACTTTTTACAGTTTAGTGTAAGTTGCATTCAGCGCACCATGCCGAAATAACCAGATCTCGCTGAATTTCTAAGCAATCGGCCGAATTCCTTAATTCCCAATAAATAACCGTATCATTAACAAACAATCTAAAAATGCTTTCCACTTTGTCTCCAAGACCGTTTATATAAATTAAGAAAATAATTTATCATTTTACACGTCCTTGAGGTACACCCAATGTAACATCTAGATTAGAAGAACTTCCTCCTTCAACGACAACATACTGCCACCGACCAGTTAGAAAATCCATTCACAAAGCTGATCGGATATACCCTACGCTCAGCGGTACTTCCCATTTGTTAATTTTTTGTCTATGATTTCTGATGAGATTATGTGGGTTTTTTCTAGGTCTTTTTTAATCTGCTCAACCGTGGGCATAGTTTTTAGCTGTTATAACTAAATCTTAATTTTGTAAATGAGTCTTGTTGCTGGGAGTCTGTGGATATGTCTATAACATTTCAAGCTTCTTTTCCTGATGTCTACCGCGAGGTTTGACAGTGTTTCACTTGCTTTTCGAAATTTGAGTCTATACCCGTGCTCTTTTTTATCTGGTCCAAGGATCTTTTTATAATTTTGCTTTCTTCTTTCAGAATGCTTTCTAGGTCACCTTTCTATTACTATTACTCCGCAATTCACTAAAAGTGTGTGGCGGAGGGTGCATTGCACCTATCAGGAAAGGTAATGGTTTGGAAGAGATATACGGGATATGGCAGGTGGCGCCCATGGGCTATTATGAGGAACCATCCCAGCATTCGCCTGGAGCGATCTAGGGAAACAGTGGAAAACCCAGTTCAGGATGGCCGGAGTGCTTTATCGGAAGCTACTCCTGTCCGATTTTGTGTTTACTCGCGCGGTAAATCCTTTCTATTCCACTACCTAATCGCTCGTGGAAAAAATGAGAAATGAATCGGTTCTGGCCCTGATTTCTCTTATCTTATTTTCGCGGTCATACCGAGATATGAATGTTGCTGGTAGCAATATTTGTTTGCTGTCATTTAGAAATACGTCAGTCGAGAATTTTTCAATTAGCTTCCGTCGAGAGCAACGCCTTCAGTGCTCCAGGTCTTCCCAACCTAACTCCTTCAACATGGCACTTACGCAACTCCTCCAACTATATATACCTGCCACGAATCGGGCGGCTTTTCTTTGGACCATCTCTAATGCCTCCATTAAACCCTTTTGATGGGGACCCCATACAGAGCAACAATATTCTTAGTGAGGCCTCACTAGTGACTTGTACACAATCGATTTAACTTCCGGAGTGCATTGTTTTAAATTACGACCTAGAAATCGAAGCATACGATTTGCTTTCCCAATTACATTCTCGTTATGCTCATTTCACGACAAATTATTACGAATTGTTATCCCTAGGTATTTCGCTGAATCTACCGTTCTAAGCACAGTACAATTAACTGTATATTCAAAGCAAAATGGTGTCACCTTTTTACTTACACGCATGACTTGGCACCTTTTACCGTTTAACTCCAACTGCCAATCTTTACACCACGCAATTATTTTCATAATATCGTCTTGTAACAAAGCGCAGTCGTCCTGGGTTGTGATTTCACGATAAATAATAGCATCATCGGCAAATAATCTTTTCATTACCCTTATTATGTCGCACAAATCATTAATGTATATGAGAAACAACAGAGGCCCTATCACGCTTCCTTGGGAAACCCCGGACCTCACTTCGGCAAGTGATGAACGCTCCCCGTCAAGAACTACACTCTGTGTTCTGTCCTTCAAAAAGTCTGCAACCCAATCGCATATTTGTCTAGATATATCGTAACCGCGAAGTTTCCTAAGTAACCTAGTGTGAGGCACAGTGTCGAAAGCTTTTTTGAAGTCTAACAAAACTAAATCAACCTGGGATTGCTCATCTAAAATACGTCTCAAGTCATGAATTAAGAGGGCAAGTTTTGTTTCGCAGCATCGGCCTTTTCTGAATCCATGTTGATTTGGGTTTAAAAGCTCATCTTCATTCAAAAACCGCATGACATTTGAATAGATTTGTTGTTTTGGAGCTTTAGGGCGCGTCGAATTTGAATAGAAGATGTGTTCTAAAATCCTGCACAATATTGAGGTTAACGAGATCGCCCTATAATTTTGAGGATCATTAACATTCCCACTTTTGAACACTGGACTTACGATGGCGGTCTTCCATTCGGCTGGTATTTTTCCTTGATCCAAGGAGACGGTATATAATTTCATTAAATACAACGCAATTTCCTTTGCGTACCTTGAGTAGAATCTTGTAGGAATACCGTCTGGTCCGGGAGCCTTATTGGGATTCACAGTCATAAGCAGTTTAGTTACTCCCTTGACATCGAGAACGAGATCTTTCATAGTTTTGTTGGTACGATTGTTAAATATTGGAATCTCCTCCGAGTTTTCTGTCCTGAAAGCTTTTTTAAACACATTATTCAAAATTTCTGCTTTCTCTACGCTTGTTTCTGATAATTCCCCATTTTCCCTAATCAACGACGGCATGACCTTACGAGAGCCTCTTACTAATTTGATATATGACCAGAACATTTTTGCATTAGTAATCAGATCTTCAGATAAATTTCTGGCTTGGAATTCTTTAACCGCATCACGCATTGCCTTACGCACGTCCGCTCGCAAGTGGACCTTTCCTGTGCAGTGTTAAAGATTCGCTGGCATACAGGGCTTCAGGTTTTATAACTGTGTTGTAATGTCCGACTTTTGTATATATGTACAAAGAAATTTTAATTGTATATGTTGTAGGTTGTACCATAGGCTCTCCTAAGTTTTTGCATGTGAACTTTCTGTGCTATTTTGTCTGCTCCTGTGGGTTCGATGATTTCTACCAGATACTTGAAGTACAGAACTCTCTCAATTTGTCCATATTTTGTGGTAAGATTTTGAGTGTGGAGATTTGAGCAGATGAACTTGGTTTTTGAGAACATAGGCTAAAAGAAATTTGAATGCAATTTGAAGATGGGAGATCCATCGATAATTGTTGACTTCCGTTTTATCTCCCTTCTTGTGTAGTGGGTGAATGAGGTAACTCCTCCACTCTTCGGGTAATTTTTCTGTCTGCTAGATCTCTGTAATGATTTGTGAGTTCTTTAAGTGAATTTTGTACAAGATTTTACAATGGTTCCACATTTATACCATCCTCTCCAAGTGCTTTTTGTGTTTGAGTTTGAGAATATGTCTCTGGATTTCCTCTTGTGATGGCGGTGGGGATTCAGGATAGGTATAGGTGGGGGTTTCCTTTGAGAGTCTTGATGGGGGTTCAGGGCAGTTGTGGAGTTCAAAAAGTATTTTATCAATTCTTGAAAATTTTCCTGATTAGTCAGTGTGAGCTTTCCTTCCGATTTCCTTAAGCATAAGTTTTGAGGATTAAATCCTTGGATTGTTCCCGCAAAAGCTCAGAAGAAGTTTCGAGTGTTATAGTTGCAGAAATTTTCTTCAATGGAATTCAATTGTTCCTTCAGGTACTTTCTCTTGGTTTGTCTGATGATTTTCATCACTTGTTTCCGGATTTCATGAAAGTGCTGCAAATTTTCATTGAATTTTTTACTGTTATGTGTAAGAAAAGCTTCTTTGGGTTCCGCTAGTGATTTTTCACATTCTGAATCCCACCAGGGCTGTGTCATATTCTTTTTCAATGGTATTATTATTCTGGCCTTTTGTGTAATTTTGCTGTGGAATTTTTACCAGGTATCTACTAGTTCTTTCCCCCATTCTTCTCTCAGGTTAGTTTCCCTGATCTTGTGTCAAATTTCTGTGGGTTTTTTTTTTTTCTTGTTTTTTGATGAATTTTCTTTGGGATGAATTTCATATTAATTCTTTTTAAATAGTGGTCTGTGTCAATGTTTGTCCCTCTGCTGACTTGAATATCATAGACTTCTTTGTGTAGAGGATAAGAAATTGCAATGTGATCAATCTGGTATTTACCAAGTTCTCATATGGGGGATCTCCAGATCTGTTTTTTCGTGGATCTTTCCTGAAAGATGTTGACATGATTTTTAAATTGCTGTGTTGGCATATTGGCATATTGCAATAAGTCTCATGCCATTTTTGTTTGTGAATCTGTGGGCAGGATATGTACCAATGGTTTTCTGATATTCATTTGCTTTTCAGACTTGTGCATTAAACTCGCCAAGTAAGATCTTTGCAGCCTCTTTAGGGATTATATATATTTATATATAACATCTCAATCTTTCCCGACATATTGATAATTTACGCCGTCATGTGATAAACTTTGGCATGTGCACACCTCCCGAACTACATGACACGGTTTCTATTAGACGAATATGGTTAAAACACAAATATTGTTTGTGTTTGTCAAGTATGTTATTCACTCATTGCGATCTTCATCTTTGGTGAGTGATTAGTAATTTTCCCTTTTTTCGTCATTTGTATAGCTTAAAAGCCATTTCCATTTTCCTTAGTTTCATTAGTTTAAAGTGTAGCAGTTTAACTTATATCTGGTGTATGGAACTGTAATTGTTTGTGCCTGTATGTAGATTAAGTCATAAATTTTAGTTCTTATCCTTAGTGATGGATCAGTTTTTTCTCTTTGCAGGGCAACAATTAGTTTTTATCAAAGCCTAGCTCAGTGTCATGACCAAGAGGATACTGGTGTGGTAGAAAACATATCAGCTACAAGGCCACTGCAGTTCACGTGTGCTACATGTCTGCAAGTTTACAATAGCAAGGGATTGCTAATAAGACATGTTTTCTGTCATGAATCACTTGTAAATACTCCACAGTATATTTGTGAACATAATGGCCTAAGTTTTCTTGAATCTGTTGACTTTATGTGCCCATACACCTTATCATAACAGTGAAGTTCCTTTGAAGCAAGAAAGAGAATTGCAGGTTGTGTGTGCTATTTGTGCACAGGTATTTTTATCTTGGAGTTCTCTAACAAAACATGTATTTGAACATGTCACAGCTGTTTCCTGCCCATCGTATGTCTGTATGCATTGCCGTAAAATATTTAAAAATTTGACCGGGCTTCACCTGCATCAGGATTCTAGCAGATCTACACATCCTTCTTCCTCATTTTTGCAAACAAGGTAAGATTGAGCCTTGCTATTTTAGTTTCTAGATAATGCTTATACTTTACAGTTATAGGTTTTGGTTTAGTTCTTCTTTACTTGATATCAATTTATACTAGATCAAAACTATGTTTCATTAAAGAAGCAATGGCTGGAGGCTATGGTCTATATAAAGAGACACAACCTGCAAAACTTCCCATGTAATATACCAGTTAGCATGCAACCACTGCCTGGTTTCATATATAGGTTTGACCCCAAATCCACTTTCCATAAGGATAATTGGCCACTGACAGACAGTATTCACACGGAACCCAAAGCACCCAGTTGCAGCGCATGCCATCATCTATGATTTGAATAACTCCTCTTTCACCGTGCATGCTGTTAGAGTCATCCCAAACATCATCAGCATCTTCTTTCTTCGTATTTTAGACCTGACTTCTTCAGAATTTTTATCATCTTCTCCTGCCTGACATTATCAAAATCATTTTCTAAATCAATAATTACCATTAAAGTATTTTTATTTTTCTTGAATTGCCATTCAAGTATTAATGTTAAATCCAGAATCACTTCTCTTTTACCACAGTTTTTCCTATACTCAAACTTGTCTTCACCTACTATCTCTTCTACTTCCACTTCCTTCTTTATTATACATTATTCTGATCATTAATTTTGAAGCCTTGGAATTTCAGACTTATGGTGCAGCAATTCTCATATTTATCAGCTTGTGCTCCCTTCAAATATGTGAAGATAGTACTTTTATTAAAGTCAATTTGAATCTCTTGGGTTTCATAATTTTTTGATATAAGTTTAAATAATCTTTCGCTCCCTTCTCCTCCTAGGGATTTCAGGAGATTTGCAGGAATCTATCCCAACTGCCTTATTCGTTTTCAAACTATTCAAAGCTCGATCAAATTGTGTAAATCATCAAAATTGATATCACCTTTTTTTCCAGTGCACTTGTTGTTCAAATCAACACCATCATACTGTTTCTCTCTATATATCTTCCTTTGGTTTATTCTATCTTCTGTGCTGAAAAGGTTTCCCATCTGTAGATTTAATGTTTATCCTCTTTTCTGTATTTCTCCAAAATTGTGTTTATCTTCCTATATGCCACATCTATTTTACCATTTCCGTTTTCTGCTTTTTCACTTTTTTTCTGGCAGGCTTTTTTCTTTTGCTTTTATGCATTTACTGTTTATTTGAATTCTAAATTGTCTGTATTGCTTTCTCCCTGCTTCATCCTGGGCGTTTTTGTTCCTTGTTTTTCTGATCCATCAACCCCAAAGTTTCTTCTGTGGTCCAAGGTTTCCAGGTGGCTTGTTCCATAGAGCCTAGTGTTTCTTTACCAGTCTGATTATTTCTCTCCTCAACCCATTCCATTCATCCTGAGTTGAACTCTATTAGAGTTATTTTTTAGCCCCACATCTACCATCTTTGCAAATTTTCCCATCCTATTTGATTGTTTCAGGCTGTTTACTTCCAGTCTGTTATGTTAGTATTGCTCCTTATTTCTCTTGAATTTCACCCTATCATATTTTGGTTAGTCTACATCTGCTCATGGATATGCTTTACAGTTTAGAACATGATTCCTGAGCCTGTTTGACCATGATATAATCTAGGCGATATCTACCTGTATCACATATAGATCTTTCATGCGTGGTTCTTAAATAGTGTGTTCTCCATGACGAGTTAATATTTTTTACAAAATTCTTACAACCTGCATCCTCACTCATATCTTTCTCCTAGACCATTTCCTACTGTATTACCCTATTTTCCTTCTCCAACTGCCACATTCCAGTCACCAATGATTATTAGATTTTCCTCTCATTTCATATTTTGGATTAATTCTTCAGTGTAAGTGTATATTTTCCCTATATGTTCATCATCTTCCCGTGACATTGGCAAATATACACCTGTACTAATGTGATTGGATTAGGCCTAGTGTCTACCCTCATCAAAAAAATTCTGTCAATAAACTATTCATTATAACTCACCTGTTTTCCTATTCTCTTAGTCATTACAAATTCTACACCAGTAACTCCACCTGTGGCTTTTGTGTTGATTATTCTGTGTTGCCAGACCAGAAATCCATTCTTCCAGTTATCCTCACTAATCCCAATGACATCTATCTAAAGTCATTCCATCTCTCTTTTTAAGTTTTCTCACCTACCTGCCCTATTCAGACTTCTAACATTCCTCACTCTAACTCGTTGAATGCTTCTATCCATTCTGATGATTGCTCACTGAGCAGTCTGCATCTGGATATCCAATTGGGCCTATTTTATCTCTGGAATATTTTACCCAGGAAAAGTCGTTATTCTATTTGTAATTTAAGAGGATTATATATCTTTAGTACCCTTAGTGTCTTTAATGTAGTGGCTTCCTGCTACCTTCTGTATCCTCATGCCATCGACTGCTTTTATGTGCCGTTCCAAACTTGAAGGGCAAGAGGGTGGCCTGAACCACTCCCTACACTTCTGCCCTTCTTTAGGAGGCCTTTGGGAAGCAGTGGGTGACTTCTTATAGCAGGAATATTTCAGAAACCAGAGCCTCATCCATACAAACAGGTTGCTCCACATGCAGGAGAGAATGAGATTTGGTAGGAAGAGCCTAATAACCCTTACATTCCTATTACAATTTATAATTAGAATAATACTGATCCAGTCGGCATTTATTTCTCATTTTTGTTTGTTCATGATTGAGTAAGATATTATTTATATCAGTTTCTACTATTAACGGATGTGATTTAACACAATTATTTTATGAATACCCAGATGTTTGTTTCAGATATTTATGAAATTATGTTTCACTTTAGGCTATTGTTTCTAGTATCAGAATAAAAAGAGCCACTTGGACTAGGGATCATTTGAAATGATGCTCTCAAATGCCATGGAATTTTATTTGTCCAGTGTACTAAACTGACTTTTAACTCCTTTAATAAGACAACAACTGAATGTAGATAAAGTACACACTTTTATTACGAGATATGTGGATCCTTAAATCAAAATAAAGTCTGCTTACTTCACATAAACAGTCAGGCTTCATGCTACCCACATACAAAAACAAGCTTGTGAAATTCCCCTTGATAACTACTGATCTTTAATATTACTGTGGCTGAGTATAATAGCATGATATGTTTGTATAAACTGTGATTATCACATTTGATGGCTAATAACCCGAAGTGTCGTTTATACCAGTTGTCTATAGTGAAGCAGTAACTAGCCAATAACTGACATAACTTTTTCTGAATTCTCAGATGTGCTTTGGTGGTTATATAGATTGACTCTAACGGTCTAAAAACAGTTAAAACCAGAAAATTGTAATAGATCTATATTTGTAATTGGTAATTATAGATATAATATACTATCATAAAGGCAGCATAAATGAAATGAAACTAGTGTTCATGTTGAGAAAACAGTATAGAAGTTAATATGAGGGGAAACATTTCAGTTTCTGTTACGAAGTATAGCTGAAGTTGCTCTTATATTCTATGCAGTTAAGCTGTTTTCGAGAACTTTGCCACCTGGCAGGCTAGAAAGGTACAAGGCAGTTGGCATATCTGACACTTATGTAGATGATGGCATTGGAAAACTGGATCCCCGAAAGTATCATACAGAAACAGCAGGTTCACCGGGTATGTTACCCTAGAGTATTGTATTAATGCTCTACGCTACAAAAGACTTTACTGAAAAGAGATATATTACAATGTAACACTGGCAGTAAACTTATTAATTAATTTTCTGTAATTACTCCACAACACGTACTACCAATAAAGAAATAGAACTTGGTATAAATTATGTACAAACACTTAAAATATAATCTCATTTACTTAAATCATTTCAGTGATCCTAATATTTATTTGGATTGCAGGCTATTTACAATGTAAAAGTTGTAACAACACAGTGTATAGTGTCATTTAAATATATTATATTCTATACAAAATTCACTATGCCTTATGTTTTTGTTCATTAAGTAATCTATAAATATATCTATGTATTTACATCCATAGCTGTCATAGCTGGTATTACTCAGTAATTACTCAGGCTGTTTCTGCTTTTGCTTCCTAATCATTTACAGATACATTAAGACAATTTACACAATGATAATGAACTATAAAAAGATTTGTCAACTGAGATGCTACTAAAATAAATGAATTTGATCTCTGTATGCATGATCAATATATTCAATAAAGTGATTGAATTTTTACTGCACAGAGGTCCATACTGATAATTATTGAATAACTAAACTATTGTACTGCAGAATGGAAGTAATATATACTACAAATAATGATATTAAACTGAACAGGTGATTCTAGTTTGTATATAGAGTTTATATAACAAGTGGATGTTAGTATATCTGAGATTGATAGACATTAACTCCGTTTGACTAATCACAATGAAAGTTGAACATGCAATTATTTTTTATGGAGTAAGGTTTGTGACAAAAAACTTCAAAAACCACTCCACCCCCTTTTTTACAACCCTTAATTTTTCTATAAAACCACTTTTTTATCTGATTTCATTGGAAACTCGTACACGTATACTTTAAAACTAAAGAGAAAATCCCAACACCTCTCCTCCTTTACATTCCCTCAGTTTTTATCAATGTTCTCACAAAGCTACAGTCTACACCATTTGACAGATCACCATGAAAGTTAGCACATATATGTATTTTTTCATGGAGAAGTTTTTCTGAGTAACAATATCTAGCGCCTTTCCCCTTTTACACCCCTAATTCTTATGTAAACCTACATTTTTTTTCCAATTTTGATGGAACTTTCATATATACTTTAAAACAAAGAGAAAAATACCTGTCCAAATAAGTTTTACAAAATCAAATATTTCTCCCCCTTTTCATCCCTTAACTATTGACAATATTCTTTATACAAATTTCAGTTTTGAAGGAATTTTGCACACATGTACTTTAAAACAAGCAAAAAATACTGTCTATATACGGTTTACAAAATCCCAACCATTTTCCCAATTTACTGCAACCCCTTTTAATTTAAACATTCTGTATAGAAACCCACAGTTTTAAATCCTGCCCAATAAATCAGCTTTTTTGATTTATGCCAGAATATTCATAAAATAAATGTCAAATATGCATCAGATTTTAGCTTGTATCCTGAGCTTATATACTGTGAAAACCAATTGAACATCCGTTTTTTCTGTATGATGCTGGAAAAAACAGATATATTCCAGATACAGATCTAAGTATGCGATATGTAATTATGTGCAGATAGTAGATGTTTTGACTTTCAAGTAGCAACTTTACAGATGATATGATTGTGTTAAAATGCAGTCTGGAACAAAATGTAAACTAACATTCTGTATCACGGCATTCAATTCGCCCTGTCCTAGGAATTGTTAGGATATATCAATGTTAAGTTTACTTCTCAAAATGGCCAGTGCCAAATTAATAAAAATTGGTACGCATGATTCATATCAGAAATATAAAAGTAGTGTGTGGGTAAAACAGTCCTGTTTACCCAGGCAATGCTGGGTACTTTGCTAGTTGTAGGTATAAAAATGTTTTGGCAATATATATTACTTAAATATAGAGTGTTTTTATAATATAATTGGCACTTGTGTATAGGAAAGTGTTGTAGAGTGTGACAAGAGATATAATATTTTTTATATATATCATTAGTGCATAATGTCCAGCAAATTTGAGTGAACTGTGAGTAAGAATTTAAATATATAATTTTGTACACTTTACTCAAGCTTGCTAAAATCAACCAATTATATACATACTTCCATACATGATCTGTAGTTAATGAAATAGAAAAGTAATGCCAAATTGCTTGAAGACTATAAAACAGTGATATACTTCATATCTTGTAGTTGTGTGGCTGTAACTATGTAAATGCATGTTCTTTTAATATTATATATAGATTATTAGAATCCTGGTCTGCGATCATCAAATAATAACCATTAGTTTATTAATTATAGGAATAGTTTATGCTAAATTTATCGGTGTTGCTTTGTTTCTAGGTATGATCAAATCATTCCTACTCGTGATCTGCAGCAGCCTCACACTTCCAGAATGTGTGGAGAGTTTTTTATGAATTCTGACATCCTAATAACTCGTAAAAGAATCCATGAGATAGACCAGCCTTATGCTTCTGATGTTTATGGTAATAGTTTTAAAGACTTTGATAAATTTATAAAACATAAGAAAATTCATACATTTGAGAGGCCTTATACTTGCAAACTTTGTGTAAAATCATTTATGCAGTATAGTCACTTTGTAGCACATAGAAGGATACATACCGGTGAGCGTCCTTATGATTGTGAGGTTTGTGGGAAAACATTTACTCAGTCTGGTTGCCTTACGAGACATAAAAGGATTCATGCTGGTGAGCAGACTTACACTTGTGATATTTGTGGAAAACCGTTTACACGGGCTAATCACTTAGTAGTACATAAAAGAATTCATACAGGTGAGCGGCCTTATGCTTGTGAAGTTTGTGGAAAAGGTTTTTCTGACAAAAAACACTTTATAAGACACAAAAGGATCCATACAGGTGAGCGGCCTTATGCTTGTGAAGTTTGTGGTAAATGTTATACTGCTAATTCTAGCCTTGCAAAACATAAAAGAATTCATACAGGTGAGCGGCCTTATGTTTGTGACGTTTGTGGAAAAGGTTTTTCTGACAAAAAACACTTTATTAGACACAAAAGGATCCATACAGGTGAGCGTCCTTATACTTGTGAAGTTTGTGGAAAAAGTTTTTCTGAAAATTTTAACCTTATAAGACATAAAAGAATTCATACTGGTGAGCGGCCTTGTGCCTGTGAATTTTGTGGAAAATGTTTTTCTGAAAATAGTAGCCTTATAGCACATACAAGAATTCATACTGGTGAGTGGCCTTATGCTTGTGAATTTTGTGGTAAAGGTTTTTCAGACAAAAATCAGTTTATAACACACAAAAGGATCCATACAGGTGAGCGACCTTATGCTTGTGAAGTTTGTGGAAAAGGTTTTGCTCAAAGTAGTAACCTTATAAGACATAAAAGAATTCATACTGGTGAGCGGCCTTATGCCTGTGAATTTTGTGGAAAGGGTTTTTCTCAAAATAGTAGCCTTATTGTACATAAAAGAATTCATACTGGTGAGCGCCCTTATGCTTGTGAGTTTTGTGGTAAAGGTTTTTCTGACAAAAAACAGTTTATAAGACACAAAAGGATCCATACAGGTCAGTGGCCTTATGCTTGTGAAGTTTGCGGGAAAGGTTTTTCTGTAAATAGTACCCTTTTAAGACATAAAAGAATTCATTCTGGTGAGCGGCCTTATGCCTGTGAATTTTGTGGAAAAGGTTTTTCTGACAAAACACAGTTAATAAGACACAAAAGGATCCATACAGGTGAGCGGCCTTATGCTTGTGACGTTTGTGGAAAATCATTTACACGACCTGGTTACCAAAAAGCACATAAATTAGTCCATGCAAATTAGCGTCTTTTGTACCTGTGAACTTTGTGAAGTCATGTAAGGATTCTTCTAAGTTCAAAATTCATAAAAGGAAGCTCATACTGGTGGGCATCCTTAGGTTTGTTGATAATTGTTTAAACCATTATATAGCTTCATAACGTAAAAAAAAACATATCAACTAGCAACCTCATGCTTGTAACCATTCTAAAGAATTGTTAATGAACTGTAGTTATCTAACAGTACATGAAAGTAATCATAATAGTGAGAAGCCTTATTTTTTTGTAGCTTTTGATATGTAACACACAAAGGAATGTATGTAAATAAGGTGCGTCATTTTGTGAAGGTTGAGGAAAAATTGTAAGTAGTAAACTAGCTGTAAAATTGATATAGAGTATGTACTGGTGCAGAGTTTTATGCTTGTAAAATTGTGGAAATTTGTTTAAGGGGTCAGGTAAAATTGTAATTTGTAACCTAGCTACACTATAAGGCTCAGTATTTATGTGGTTAAATAATCGTATAGTTGTGGCATTGCAGATAATCATATCAGTCTTATAAAAGAATCTATGAGATGCCATATGCTAGAAAAAAATTATCACACACAGACTGATAATATATATATATTAACTGGAAACCTCAAACAGCATAAAATAATCTATGTGTTAGTGGCCTTAAAGTTGTGAATATTTTGGAAAATTGGTTATGGTGTCCCATAGCCCTGTAAATTTTGGTAAACTCCATTTCTCTTTATAGCATTAATTTAAAATTGCAGTATATGCTTTTCTAGATTCTTCCATTTGTGTTAATTTAGTACATGTTCAGGTGAGACATTCACTAGATTCATGTCCTCCCTAAGGTATGCAGCCAGTGCTTCTTGGATCTCCCGCGTGGTTTTTGCTCCTCCAGTCTTATGTAGAGTGCTGTTCTTGCCACTGATGTGTCGTTGCTGTATAGTACATGGCTGTACCATTGCAGAGGACTTAACACATTTTCTCAGTGGTTGGATATACGCCAAATGCATTGACTCTGTTTCAGACATCTGGGAGTGTCTGACCATCCAGACAGAGTTGTGTTTCAGGTATTTGTAGTCATGACTTATAGAGTTCAATGCCACTGATATTAACAGACCCATCACTTGGAACCCAACACTCCATGTCCTTGGTCTTCCAGACATTAAGGTGCAAGATGTATTTATCAAGGGATGTTTTTCATTGTTTGATTTGTTGTTCAATTTTTGTCAAGACTTGCATGTGACCATGATATCATAAGCATGGAGTAATATCCTTGAGTGTGTAGTGAGCAGTTCTTCAGCAATGGTATCAAGACACAGGATAAACTGGAGTAGGGTCAAAGCTGATTCCCAGTTGTGAAAAAAGAGTCAGAACTACCTAGAGCACATCTAACATAACTGGTGACAATACGATGTAGTAGCTATTTCCATATAATTTTTACCTGTGGTTCCCCATACCATCTTAGTGAGTAACAGATTAGGTCTCTAGGTGCCCAATTGAAAGCCTTTTTAAAATCTAAAAATTTTATGTGCAGTGCTTTTCCCTTTCAAGGTGTCTTTCCATCAAAAGATGTGTGGCATGAATAGCGTCAATCACCTCACTAATTTGCGGCAATCTTACCTATGCTTGGAAGGCTTACATCCGCAATACATTGAAAGATCTTAATTGTGTGGCAAAGTAGGCAAATTGGTCGATATTTGGAGCAGTCTATCACATCACCCTTTCATTTCCAAAGGGGTATTACAACGTTAGTGAGCTAAGAACATGGTAAAATCCATGTCTATTAGCAGAAATTCCATTTTAAATTTTGTTAAGTTTTGCACCCTATATTATAATGTTTGGTTGTCATGAGAATCCATCAAGGTGATGGAAAATTTGGTTGAAATATCTGTTGAAAACTATTTACTTAGTAAAATAGAACTGTGTTAATTTTACGGCAAATTGTGTAAAACGAATTATATTCTGGAAAATTTAATAGTTTATTTATGCTATCGATAATCTACTGTATTTCATGTAATAGAAATTTGTATTGTTCAAATTACTGAATTTACAATTTAAGTCAGTGTACTCAGATAAGATTGTATGATGTTACACCTTAATACAGGTGTTTTTATTTCTTTACTTTATGCTAAGTTTGAAGTAAATATCTATCAAAATTAATTTTTTGGTTTGATGTATGGATTTAACCAGGGCCGTCGCTAGGAATTTCGGGCCCGGGGTAAAATGGGCGACCTTTTTTTTTTAGCTCTACAAAATGGACAGGCGACAAGGGCGTATTCTTGGCTTCATGGCCTGTGGGCCCCTATAGTCGGTGATCGGCCCCCCGTCAGCCGGTGGGGCCCGGGTACTTTTGACCCACTTCCCCCCCCCCCTAACGCCGACCCTGGATTTAACTGATGTTTATGTATATAATAATTCAGTAATTTTTTTATCAAGTATGAGTATTATTCTCTTCATTATTGGTTATAGACCTACTATATGTGCTGTAATTAAATGACATTTGTCTTTATGAAATCTGCCATAATAAGAATTTTCGAATGTTTAGTTGCTGATCCTATTATATAAAATGCTAATCTGGAGTCTGGGTACGTCGTCTATAGCTACTGTTGCTATTGGCTACAGAACGGTCAAGTGCCAGCCTTCACTTGCCAATCAACAACCACCATATTACATTCGTACCATCATCTTGCTTTTCGTTTATTTACAGCTAGACACAGAAATTCATGTAAGGAGAAGGAGATTCAATATTTACGCTATTTTATCTGTATCTGTTAGATGCAGAAATTAATGTAAGGAGAAGGGGATGGAATATTTACGCTCTTTTATCTGCATCAGTTATTACGACTAGGTTAAACAATAACTTTTGTTTTGGCAGACAGTTAGAAACAATGAAGTTTACAAAAACTCTGAGAAACATAATACAAAATGTATTAGTCAAATAAATAACAGTTATCCGTTTTCTAACTTATAGTCTCCGTCATCTAAAGTGAAATGCTTTTATTTATTTTAAAATCCTAACCAAATACTCTGATAATCTAACCAGAGACTGCAACGTATTCATATAACGAAAGATATCATTAAAGATGACTTATTCGTTTCTCGTAATTAAGCTTTTCCATAATAAATTCCTACCACCATTATATATGATACCCTTAGTTTTTGATACATGTGTTAGCTATTAAATGAGATTTAAGATAACTTTTTTTATCAGATTTAAATCATCAAGGATATGACTATTTACTGTATAAGTGATGTGACACTCGCAATTCAACAACAATATTATTGCCGCAAAATAGCAAAGTTACAATTAGTACGTTCGTTTAAATTTACATATTGCTTTTTATTTATCAACAACAACCAGCTGAAGACATTAATGTAAGGAGAGGGGTTTTCAATATTTACACTATTTTATCTGCAACAGTTGTAAGCACTAGTTTAAACTGTAACATAAGTTTTTTAACAGTTATTCGTTTTCGAAATAATAATCTCCGACATCTAATGTAAAATGAATTTATTTATGTTAAATACTAACCAAGTGCTCTTATAATCTAACCAGAGTAACATATTCATAGCACAAAAATTATAATTAAAATTGATTCTTTTCCTTACAAGCTTTTCCAGAATAAATTCCTACTGCTGTCATTGATGATATCCTTAGTATTTGATAAACGTGTCAGCTATTAAATGAGATTTAAGATAACGTTTTTATCAGCTCAATTCATAAATGGCAATTCTACAACGATATTCTTGCAGCCAAATAGTGGCAAGCAGAGATATTAGAGATTATTTACAGAGTTTAATAATTACGCAACTGCAAGGTCTCTGTTATTGGTAAGTTCCAAATCTCATTCTGGCCTAGGCTCAATTTTAATTTAATTAAAACTTTCGGCAATGTTTCTACTTGATTAATGTTTATTTATTACGGTTTATTTCCTTTTTGCATAGTTTACTAAACACTTTCGTTAGTGGTATTTGTTCACGTTTATCCATTTTTGATATTATTCTTTCCATCATTTAAAGTAAAGTAAATAAATCGTGATTACTCGAGATCGCGACTCAGCCAGGAATTTCCGTGGTAAAACGCAAGACTCCTCTATAAATACTTTCTAAAATACATTTAACTGTATTATGCCGGTCCAGGCTGTAATACAACCTATTTCCTGCTTGAAAATAATATGTGTTGTGATTGACTACAGGAGTATTATTACGTCATTACTGAATGTTATTTTGACGGAATCGCGATCTACAGTAGACCGGATCGTTATTCATTTTTCCTTCCAAGCTTTTCCTGAATAAATTCCTACTACCACCATAGGCGATACCCATCATTATTCATAAGAGGGTAATAGAAGCTATGACTTTTGAACGCAATATTAGTGGAGGTTGTGGTTAAGTTGACTAGAATCGCAACTGACACATTTTGTTAGAGCATAAT
Organism: Vandiemenella viatica; assembly: GCA_031002005.1. Lineage (NCBI taxonomy): Eukaryota > Metazoa > Arthropoda > Insecta > Orthoptera > Morabidae > Vandiemenella > Vandiemenella viatica. Next base: position 10,996,776 of record JARYHS010006964.1, on the reverse strand, counting down.
TCACTCTGAATTAAACTGCTTTTATTATCGCCAAGTTACTAAAGGTATTAATTAATGCAGGTGGAAGTAGTTCCAAATTTAACGTGCTGAATTGTGCCTGGACCAGGAATAAAACTGATATTACATGGATGGCAAAAGTTTTTTGTCCGGTGTCATTAATTCAGTAGAAGTTATTGTTATATGAACTGCAAATGAAATATGTAGAACATTGCATAATCAAGGGAATTTGCATTATGTAATATTAATTCTGTATAATTAACCAACTGCAAAAAAAAAAAAAAAAAAAAAAAAAAAAAAATGAACTGCCAGAATATTGCGTTCAAACCGTCAAATGGACTCGAAGCTAGTTTAATATAAAACACCTGACCACAGTGTAATGTAATTTTAACTGAATTCGTGATTGATTGTTATTTATTTGCTATATCAGTTGCCTTATATTAATCAAAAGTTATGTAGAGAGCACGCCACACTTTTTTTTACATTAAAGTTATTTTTGTAATAAGTAGCTATTCTTTAAGCTTATTCAAAAAATTAATTTATCCTGAATTGTGGTACATCCTATCCTGTTAAACAAAATCTTTATATTTTAATATTATATTTAACCTTTTAGTTCACATTACTATGAAAGTTTTTTGATGCCAAATTTTATTTTTAACTTTTAGTTCAGTTTGTTTCAATAGTATGTTTCTTACTGTTGACTTTTTTCTCCAATCTCACTTTTTATCTGTGTTGTAGCTTCATTTTTAATTATTATTCCCACGAGTATCGTACAATATAACGGTCAACCCCACGATAGGTCCAATAGCAGAATAAATAAGACCACTCTTCTATAATAGTACGAAGTAATTGGAACCAAAGTTTCGTATACTCACTAATTAACATCACATTAAGCGACAGCAGACACCATCGTAGCAGCTTGCATCAAAGTATCATCAATTGTGCATGGCAAAAGGTTCCGCAAGAAAATCATTTTTCTGTTGTTACTATCAAAATAATGAGGATAACAGATTATTGTTATGAAATTATTGTGTTGTTAAGTGTTCCTAATACGTGTGCAAAATTTCGAGAAACTAAGTCGCCTGGAAGTTGGTAATTAAATTATATGCATATAGCGAAATTGGCCGGGAAATCTCCGAAGGATCCAGCCGCCAAATAACGAAGGTGCACGCTAGTGCACTAATGTCGCAGCTGCATTTGCCCAACTCGGCAATTCCATCAGATATATGTACGTGCAGTTTAATGTGAAATCTGAACCGTGGGTTATCGTAATCTTTGCCACTTATAATAAATGTAAAAATTTCAACCAAATCCGGGATTCGAGCAGGGAATGTTTGTTAGTCAGTCACGCAACTTAACCAACTGAGCCACCAAGGATGATGAGGAAAGTTGGCGAAAATGAGCCACATCTTTCATAATATGGGTAAATCACTTTAGTGTTCTTACTGTCAAAGTAATGAGATTACCAAGACATAGCTATGAAATTATTGAATTGTCATCGGTTCTTAATATGTGTACAAAAAATTAGACATTGCGGACTTTCTGAAGTGGGTGAAAAATGAACTGAAGTTATCCATCACATTCAACCACTTTTAAGCTGTTATTGACAATGCGGTGAGAGTGGAATTACTGAATTTTTATTGACTCTTAATAAGTTATCAAAATTTGAAACGATTCGGACTTGAGGAAGTGGGTGAACACTGAAATGAAAAATTCTATTGCATGCAACCATTGTTCTATTGTTACCATCAAAGTAACGAGAATTGCAGGACCTCGCGTAGAGGCTACTGTATTGTCAATGGTTCTCAAAACGTGTGCAAAATTTTTCTATTGTTACTGTCGAAGAAACTAGAATATAAAGTCTTAGCTATGAAAGTATGGTTTATTTTAATGAGTAAATACATGAGCAAAGTTTCAGACAATTTGGACATCTGGAATTAGATTAAAATTAATTTGCGAAGTTCCACGAAATTCAACCATCTATCTGATTTTACTGTCAAAGTAATGAGAACAGCAGGACATAGCTATAAAAATATTATATTCTCACCAGTTCTTAATATGTGTGCGAAATTGCAAACAGCTTGGACATCTGTTAGTGGGTCACTATGGAGTTTGTAAAATTCCCTTACATTCATAGATACACACATAGAGGTCAAGCTAATATAAAGCGTGTAAAAAAGTAATCGGTGTGCAAAATTCCTATTAATATTTTGAGTAGTTTTTTTTCTTCTTAAATTGTAATGTTTGTAGACAATATCAATTGGGTTATTTATAAATGTGACCCCATAAAACTTCATTTTTAGTAATGCGAAGGATAAATACGAAGAAATTCTTCTGTTCCATATACATTCCCTGTGTTTCTTGGCGCGACCAATATACCACAACGCTGAATCCAGAAAATTAGTTCGTTTTGGATGAAAGTGGGTCCAAATATTTGATCAGATGCTGTGTTGCTAAATGTTCCTAATAGAATGGAAGTTATTTGTCCGTTATTAAACGTTAAATATATTCTTAATGCTGAATTTAGGATTTTAGTTATGAGAACAACTGTATTGTCGATATAAAAATTAAATTACAAAGTAATCCACTATACACTGATTCTTGGGGGCTATTGTTACATTGAAATTTGTCCTGTACAAGGTGACGCGGGAATGTGAGGCCACGTTGCCAACTGTTGCTATCGGAACATCAGCAGCTTATGCTCGCACAGACCACAAACTGCTCATATTAATTGAACCTATTTTCCAAAATAGACAAACGGTTATGCAGGAGACACGCCAAGCTTTACAGAATTTCGTTACGCATATTTTATAGCAGTATCATCCGTCGTAGAATTCGAAAGGTTTACTGTGGGCGTAGTGAGGTTTGGTGCCATTTTGTTTGGTAGATACAAAGAGTTAAGTGCAAGTGAACCGGTTGCTGTTTTTAGAAAATGCACAATGAATTCCTTCCTAGAAAATGCATCTTGTTAGAATGCGAAGAATGGGCCAGTCACATCCTAAACAAGTGTTTAAAAACATGATCAATATACAGTAACAGATAAAAGAGAAGATTTGTTTATTAGGAGAGCAACAGGTGATCAGCATTCACCCAGCTGATCCGCATTCGGGCCAAACAGCTGAGCGCACCAATACCAACACAGGGATATTGTGTCTGTGTTAGTAGCTGCGGATTTTGTTGTATCAACCATCGTTATTCCTCAGTAATTAGGCGAAAATTCGTATTTAACCACGAAAGGCATCCAGATACATGGGTTTTAAAGAACGAACTAACTGGATGCGTAATACAGTACACGTCATCATAAGGCCGTTCTTTTTATACCAAAGATGGTAATGTTTCACAGCAGAGAGTACAGCAGCTAGGGGGAATAGCTGAGGCCATTAAAGCCGCATTATCAGGCATCAGGTCAGTGGTTCGATACCCACCAACACATTTTCTTTCCTACATGCATTCCTCTTCAGCACTGTGTGGTATTTGCTTAGTTAAAAATTGTTTATATATAAATTTTACACAATACGAATTCATTTTTCTACAGAAGTTTCACATATTTTTCGATAATAACACTTAAAAAATAAAAGATTTTCATACTGAAATACATGTATGGGTAACACGCACCTCAACAAGTTACAGCATGAACACAAAGTTATTCCCGATCAGCCTGTAATGTTTGCAGCGCTCACATAAATGAAGATTTCCATTTCAAAATTATAGTTTTACCGCTATAAATTTTGCACCGGACCAGGGTATTGTAACACGTCAGACAATTTCGGTAATTATGCGGGAGCTCTTCACAGACTTCTTATTAGCATTTTGCAGTGGCGATTAAAGTACACAAAACATTGCTGGAAATTCATGCTGAGGGTAATGAAGCCGTACGTCGGTAATGGTGTATTTCTGCTGTTGGTCGATTCTTCGAGCGGCCAGGTTAATACTACGCAATAAGATGAATCTTCCTTCAAATATATTACCACCATCTAATTCAGCTTATTTCTATCTTTATTGGCGATGTATCGTCCAGTATTTGTTTCTGAATGGGTCTTGAATAGAGGCTTAATTTGTTGTGTTACAAAACTAATAGGACCGAGTGTGGTGCGTGAGCGGTTAACGTTCTGGCCTCGCGTTCGGCAGGCTGTGTGTTCGAATCCCCGCCCGGGCATCCAGATTAGGATTTTCATTGCTTTCCCCAAATCACTCCAGGCGAATGGTTACTTCAAAATGCCATGGCCGAAATCCTTCCCGTTCCTCAAGTCCTTTCCCGCCTCTAATTGTCTCGACATCTGCGAGGTGTAGAGTCAGAACCAAAAGAATGTGAGAGAGACACAGTTTTGGGAAACATTTTCGTTTTGTCCTTAGCGCTGGAAAACATTATATGCTGATCGGGAATAACTTTCGGTTCATGTGGTAACTTGAGGTGCATGTTACCCATTAATGTATTTCAGGTTTGGAAGTTATATTTAAAAAATGGGCTTACAGACAGTATTGAGAAAAAGTCGTAACTAACATTGCACTGTGAAAACACGACATCATGGCTGCCAGCGAGCGAGGACACGAATGCTCTGTCGGTGATAGCGGCGGAACAGCGAATAGTCATTGTTGTTTTTTTTTTTTTAAATAAAATCGAAATGATCCTAGGTTAATAAAATCTGAGTTGATAATTGTTACTAAATAAGCTTCCAGTAAAAACTTTGTCCCAGTTCCTATGACTCGAAACAACCAATCTATATTATTGTTTGGATTTAAAAAAAACTTCCTTTTGACCAGGCCATTCTGTTTTTATGTTTGTAATACAGCAATAGTGTCAAAAAATATCCTCTGTATCTCGAGAAAAATTCAACGCGTTATTTCTCTCAAACAAACACACACACACACAGGATAACTTCAAAGACATCATGAAATTAAAGTATACTACCCTTATCAGTAGTAATTGAATTAAATACGTCTCAATCGTGTATTGCACTAAAATGTGTCTACTCCTGATTCCAAGCAGACACATCCTGTGTCAAAAGTGCTGTCATCTTACTTGACAATAGGAAATGTATTGCTTCCAAGGGGCAATATCTCAGATAGATTCCTGTTTAGAATAATTCAAACGAATTAACAGAAAAAAAGAAATGGGTGTACAGGCAATACGGAATAACTGTTCAAAGGAATTACGTGAGATGAAATGGGGGGGGGGGGGAAATTGGCGAAATCTCACGAAAGCTCATCAAGGGGAATGGGGGGGGGGGCTCAACGGAAACCTCACGTGAGGTTTTGAAATTCTTCAAGGACAGTAGAGCAAAAAAATGGTCTACAAATGACGCGAATATCAATTTTAGGAGAATTGGGGGGGGGGGGTTTATATGGTCTAGAAACCACACGGAAACCGACGTTAGGGGAGGGGGCATAACCGGTCTTGGAAGCAGGAGAGCTAAAAAAAAGCTTAAAAACTCCGAGGTCGTTAGCAGGGGGAGGGGGATCTTACGTCATTTTAGAGTTTGGGGAGGGGGGCGTCCGACCAGATCTCGCGAAGCCTCAACAGAGGAGGGAAGTCCGGAATACCGGAAAAACTCCTCACGTTATTAATGGACGAGGCGAGTCGTGTGATGAGGCAGAGACCACAATGCACCGCTGAGGAGCGGGATTTAACATAGAGGAAAGAAATATATGGAGACGACGCTAGCGACCTTCACCACGCATTGAAGTGACACCGGGTGGAGGGGGGGTGGGAGGCTAGGCCGATCGCATAAAGACACGGGGTATATGTACAAAAACCTCAAGGGGATTCTAGAATAAACGTAACGCCGCAATCTGGTGATGGATTATTATGTAACTCGATGAGACAAATAGAAAATGAAGAATAAAATTATTTGATATTCTGCTTAGTTTTTGAGATATTCTGTCTCAAATGTGAGGTGTTTTTGGTTGAAATTCGGAAGAACAAAATGGTCAAAGTCAAATTTGATGTTGGGTACTTATTTACAAAGACGAGACAAATAAAAAATAAAGAATAAAAAATTTCTATATCTCGCCTAGTTCTCGAGATATACTGTCTCAAATGTGAGGTGTCTTGAGTTGAAATGCAGAAGAAAAATTTCGCAAAACTCAAATTTGATGATGGATTCTTATGTAATACGACGAGACAAATGAAATATAAAAATAAAATTTTTCGATATCGTGCTTAGTTTCGGGATACACTGTCTCCAAATTGAGGGGATCAGATTGGGATGCGACCTGGAACAAATATTGATTCTGCCAATGCCACAATGAATTACATGGTGGACATGCAGAATGGAAATTTCAGTTTCTGTACTACCACTTGAAGTTAGATTGAAATTCGGCCTAGACCAGAATAAAAATAGTTGTCTTGTTACCATGCATCGTAAGCTTAGTTGGGAATAGCTGGAAGTAGTTTATATCGCGATAACACGTTTTGTCACTAACTTGGTTCTCATGAATTACTAACAGTAATAGATAAATTTTTGTCCCTTATGGAACAACAAAACCATTCTGGTACAGATTGCATTTAGACCTAACCACAATCTCCATTAAATTGCCGCTACAGAATCAAACTATGTAGACACTATGAAATATTTGGGAGTAACAGCACAAAGGAACATGAAATGGGACTTACACATTAATTCTGTTAGTAGGTAGAGCTAATTCTAGGCTGCGATTCATAGGTCGAATCTTGAAAAATTGCAATGAACAATCAAAGGAGATAGCGTACAAATCTCTTGTGCGTCCACATTTGGACTATTGTTGTGCCATTTGGGATCCGTTTCGTAAGGAGTTGATCGTAAAGTATAGAGACAGTACAGAGAAGAGCCGCTCGATTCCGTGACCGCATTGCTACAGTCCTTATGAAAGCGTCACAGAACATGATTAGTAGACTAGTCTGGGAGTCTCTGGTAGATAGACGACGCATGTTTCGTTTAAACTTATTGGTAAACATGTGTACTCCCACTTTCGCTCACGAGTGTATTGAAATACTTCGTCCACCAACCTATTTGAGCCGGAATGACAGGAAAGATAAGATTAGAGAAATAAGGTGCCGCAATGATTCTTATATTAATTCTTTTTTCCCTCGTACCATTAGGGATTGGAATTAACAACAGAGAGATTAGCTTTGATGCCGAGCACCCTCTGCCACCCACAATTTTGTGAATTGCAGAGTATACATGTAGATGTAGATGTAGAAACGCCCACACACGCGTATTTGAATCGCAAAATGTATTTGCGGTAACAACATCGTTTGCTTCATCAAGATTCCTAGATTGTATAGCATAATATAACACATTTAATTTCATCATACGCTGTCAGTATAAACTGCAACGTGATTAAAGAAAGCGCAATACTAAATTCACTGTATCGCGATGTAAATATCACTGCTTTAAATTTCATTTTCAACACTCTTTAAAAAGTAATGCTAGTCTATTATGTGAAAAATAGCAAAATATGCTGATTTTCTATACTACACCAACAAAAATTTGAGAATAAAGTCATCCCATTGAGAGCTATGACTTAATATTTATAGATAGGCACCAAAGTTTGCAATTCCTACTGCGCACTTCAAGAACAGTAATTAGAATACAACTTACTTATGAAATCATATTCCGGGTTCTTTCCTCTCTTGCCTATTTCTGTATGCAACACAAGATGGCATTATAAAAAACTTAGACACATTACAAAATGAAATAATCACAGCATCAAACAGAATGTGAACTTTGCATTTGTATGGGTTCGCAATATCGCGGCTGCCGCCACCGCGCATGCGCGAGAGTTAGAGCCGGCGTCACGGATTTAACATCACTTCTCCTGAATATTTTTCCTTCCTCAATGGGATTTAACTGTCCATCCTGCTCTTCTCTTTAAAGATACAGCACCGAAAAAATACGGACAATAAAAAAGAAACATCTGAATCCTTTATTTATAACGAGTAATAGCACAAATGTAATTCAGGAACTCTACGATAACCGTAGCTATTTCGGTAAATTATTCATGTATTATATCTAGCCGCGAGTTCAGGATGACGCGGGTTCGAATCCCTGTCCGGGCATCCAGGTTTGGTTTTTCCATGGTCTCCCCAAATCGTTTCAGGCGAATGCCAGGATGATTCCATCAAGATTCCATGGCCGAATTCCTATCGGTTCCTTGTCTCTGGTCCTTTACCTCCTCTATTCACTTTCACGTCGACGAGGCGTAAAGCCAAAAGTAAAATAAAAACACTGGTCTTGTCATCGGAAAAGATGAACCATTTAACTTGCCACAGAAAAAGAATTTATTACAACTTCTCCCCTCTATACAGCACTGTCGGTTAAACAATAATTAAAGAGTTGGACTCAGGCAGAACAACAATGAATCTTCCGCTAACCTCTGCATCTCAACATACCCACGTCCTCAATTATCTGCCAAACATGAAGGAAGAAAAACAACGGACATAACTGACCCACCAGACCATTACTTTGGATAACTATTTATTAGTCAGTAAAAAAAATATCCACGTAGACACTCTGTCCACCACAGCCAAAATGGATTATTATTATTTCAATTACTATGTTTATAGCGTTAAATCTCGTCGACGACCAGGTGGTTAGAGGCTGGAAACCACTGGACGCAAGAACGGGAAGGAATTCGGCCACGGCCTATTCAAGGAAGCATCCCGGCATTGGCCTGCAGTAATCTGGGGAATCGATGGAGAACCTAAATCTGGATTACTTGACGTGGATTCGAACCTGCGTCCTCCCGAATGCGAAGCCAGAGCGTTACCGCTCACCCACCACACTGGGTGACCAAAACGGAATCAAAACTGATCCCAACATAAAGTCAGTTAAATTGTAGACAGCTATCATACGTGAATTATTTACTGAAATATAAGAGGCCTTACGAAGAAAAAAAGTTATGATTAGGAGGAAATTAACAGCGGAAAACTGGTTTCAGGAATTTCCTCTCACAATACTGACTAAAAGTACAGAAATTGGTAGAAAAAGATAGAGGAACAGCCTGGTGTAGGTAGCTTTCAACTAGTGAGGAAATCACAGCCGCAACGGGAAAATATGACGACAGGAAATTTATCGTATATTTGTAAGGATAGAGCCATCAGCATCCATAGTGACGGATAGTATGACGGCGAAAACACAGAATTCATCGCGCGGAATGAACAAAATGTTTGAGAGCACAGAGAAATAGTTCCCAGGCTCTGTGAAAAGGAAGATTGCTAACCTGGGAACTGTTTCTCTATTTATGATCAATTGCACGCGCTCCACATTATAAATAATCACCGAGTGATGATACGCAGGAACTGTTAGAAAATTTAATATTTATAAGGTTTTATGAAGCTTATGTGCGCACAAGACATAAATGAAAGGAACTGAAAACGAATCATCAGCCGCGGGTACCCGACTTCAAACATTGTTTTAAAACAAAAAAAATATTCACGCCAATAATAAGGAATGTATGCGGAAATTAGACGGAAAACAAACCCGCTGAATATAAAGAAACGAGACACTGACTTCAATCAACTACAGAAATTAGTACTAGAGCTGTAAAAGAAACCCATATGCATTCGATACTAAACCAATCACTACTCGGTACTATCATTTCGTTACGGTTGAGTACTATAATGAACCATCCCATAGTTTAAGTAAATTCTTCATTCAGTAAAGTAAGTTTAGGTAAACTTTGCACTGCAAAATAAAACACAAGTTAGAATATCGCCTTTTAGAACAAAGGTATTTCATAAATGTTTGAAATTAATAAAATCTCACTTGGTTTAATCAATAAAAAAAAAATGCAATATCCATCTCAAATTGTCTAACTAAAATTTCTGTTTACAAATAATTCTCTGTAAATTTTAATATTTAACAAAAAGCAAAACCACAAAATAACTCTTTATGCTGTCAAAATTACTCGTACTTACCTCGTTTAAAATATGAACACATAAGAGTAAATAATACAGATTATTTTAAAATAATGTACGAGCAACATGTTTGTACTTACACATTTTCCTTCATAATGAAACGAATTCAAATCAAAAAACGCGACAGCACGATGTTGATTCTGTCGTTGAGATTCATTTAGTTGCTGGGCTTTCCATTTTTTGGAAAACTTTTCCAATTGTTCTTTCTCTGGAAACCTTATTTGGACTACCACAAACATTTTTAAAAAATAGCCAAATTTATCAATAGAAAAAAGAATCACTTTCAGCTTTTCCCAATATTTTACAACATTTCAATTTTTCTCTCTAAAAATCTTACTTGGACTATTACTAAATTAAAAAAAAACAACCTATTTGTCGTTAGAAAAAAATTAGCTTCCAGTTTTACCACAATTTTCCGGGAAAATTTTCCAATTTTTCTAAAAACCTTATGTGGACTATAATGATCAATTTAAAAAAAAAATAGCCTACGCAGTACATGAGGAAAAAACAGTTTCAGTTTTTCCAATTTTTCCAACATTTCGCGCACCTTCCCAATTTTTCTTTCTCTAAATATTTTATTCGGGCTATTGTAAATATTTAAAAAATAATCAAATTTGTCCATAGAAAGAAATTACCCAATTTGTCATGAATTTTCCGGGAAACTTTTGCAATTTTTCTTTTTCTGAAATCCTTATTCCAGCTAGTAAAAACATTAAAAAAAATTAACCAGATTTGTCAACAGAGAAAAGAACTTTAGTTTTCCTGTCACTTTGCCAATTTTCTAAAATCGATATTAAAACTAAACAACCGATTTTTTAGAAAAAAAAAAAGAAATATAACCAACTCGGTACATAGGAAAAGCAGTTTCAGTCTTTCCGAATTTTCCCACTCTTCTGGCACCTTTACTATTATTCTTTCTCTAAAGGCGTTATTCGGGCAAATTATAACATTTAAAAAATAGTCAAAAAATCAGTTTCAGTTTTTTCCTAATTTCCGGACATTTTTTGCAATTTTTCTTTTTGTAAAAACCATATTGCAGCTAATAAGAACATTTTCATAAAATAAATTACCCAGATTTGTCAGTAGAAAAAAGCACTTTGATTTTTACCGAATTTTCCTTGCACTTTTCCAATTTTTCGTAAGAGCACGCAGTGGGCGATATGTAGGCTTGAGTGGTGAGCTGCTTGGCTGGGAGCATTTAGTTGGTTACGGCTCCTGCAGACAGCAGCACGTCCTTGGTCATGTACGTGGCGCTACCTGAGCGGCCGAATAACCAATCACTATCTCCCACGGCTCCAACGGCTGCAATGCTGTCAAGGGAGCGTGCACAAACTACGTGGCTCGGTCCGGGGGGGGGGTTGGCTGGATGGCTACGCTGGCTACGTGGGGGGAGGGGGGGTTCCGAGCCAGGCCACGTAGCTTTCTTTTCATAACATTTTTCACAGTTAAAATGGGGAACAGAACACACAACAGCATGTGAATATTTATTTTCCTCAGTCTGTATGTAATTTACAATAGTCTGACAAGAGAAAAGGGTACAAAATGACTTCTGGAATCAAAAGGGAAAAAAGCTACGTGCTACGTGGGGGGGGGGGGTAGAGGCAATAGCCAGTAGGGCTACGTGGGGGGGAGGGGGGGGGTTCACAGGAGGCCAAAATAGAGCTACGTGGTTTGTGCACGCTCCCCAAACAATAAACTAGCTTATCACGTAGACGTGAGAAAAAAAGTTAAAAAAAAATCGTAATGCGTGTAATAGCCACGTCATGATATTACCTATAAAATAAAACATATTAATTTTGGTGAAAAAACATTTTTCTCATAAAATTTAGGAACATTGTATTTTCCTACCACTGATTGCCTAAAATTTTCAAAGTAAGTATTTTGAAAACTCTGAGAATCTAACCAGAGTAAAGTATTCATATCACGAAAAATGTACCGAGCGTCGTAGTTGAGTGGTTAACGCTGTAGTCTAGCATTTCGGAGGACGCGGGTTCGAATCCCCGTCCTGGCTTCCAGAATTGCGTTTATCATGGTTTCTCCGAATCACTCCAGCCGAATGCCGGGATGCTTCCTTCAAAAGGCCATGACTGAATTATTTTTCCGTTCCTTGTTTCTAGTCATTTCCCGTCTCTAACGGCCGCGACTTCGACGAGGCGTAAAGCCATAAGCAAAAAAAAGTCAGTAAAAATGATAATTATACGTTTTTCCTTACTAGATTTTCCATAATGAATTCCTGCTACCACCGCAGTCGTGTTTGGCGCGCGTTGAAACTAGTTGGTAGGTAGTGAAGCATGAGAGACATTTCGAAGTTATTGGAAATTTTTTTCGATATAAATCAGCTCGATTCATTGGACAGAGATTATCACCTAACGGATAATAAATATGTTTGGAAAGTCCGAAGTACCTTACTTTGAAAATTTTCGTCGGTCATTGACAGTGAAATACAATCTTCCGGCATTTACAATTTCATAAGAAAACTTTTTATTAACAAAAATTAATAAGTTTCATTATGAAATGGATACTACACGTGTCATAAAAACACTAGAACTGATGTTAGTATGCTGGTTGACAAAACACTGCTGCCATGTGTTGGCGGTCAAGGAAGTATAAAATGCCGTCATTTCAGGAAATGTAGTTTGCGATGTATTTCATGTGTTTAGGCGTGTTTAGATCTTTTGATTTTGCAGCGGCAATACTAGCGGAGATTGTGGCTAGGTTACAGTGGAGTCTGGACTAGGATATAGATATAATTGCGCGGGCTTTCTCGGTCGTTGTAAGTATCATCTTGGTTCTGCGGGTGGAGCCGCGTCTATTTGTTATAACCTAACGTTTCGGCCATCGTGCTGTGGCTTTCATGCAGTGCTTTGATGAAGGTCACATCACGATGACCAAAACGTTAGGTTATAACTAAGGCCCGGATTCTTAAGTTCGAACCTATTTTGTTCCTACACCAATATTCTCGAAATTTTAATTCTCTATTTCATCTTTTGTATAAACTAATAATATTCGGGCCACAGCACGATGGCCGAAACGTTAGGTTATAACTAAGGCCCAGATTCTTATGTTCGAACCTATTTTGTTCCTACACCAATATTCCCGAAATTTTAATTTTCTTTCTCTTCTTTTGTATAAACCACTAATATTCGTAAATTTAATAGGACCTAGGATTCTATGTTATGACCTAAAAGGACCTAATTCGGTTTTCAGAACCTAAGACCTAATTCGATGTACTGATCCAGTCCGACTGTAATTTTGTTACTTAAATAAAACAAATGACCGACCGGATTAGCTCAGTGGTACGGGCCGTGGACTCGGAAGACGCCCACCTTAGTTTTTCCATTTCACCTCCAGGCAAATTCCGAAACAGCGACGGTCGCTTCCTTCTCGCCCTTCCTTCGCAAAAATTTCATTTTCTTCTTCTACATCGATTTAGGTTAATGTCACCCGGCCATCCACCATTCCCTGTTGTATCTATGGCAGTGTCATGTTGGAGGTTTTTAATGCCATTAATAAAGACACAATGTATTGAACACAATAGTTTCTTATCTCACGTGTTTTAATGTGAACGAGCTATGTGATGTTGGACGTTTTACAGGATTTCTTGACATTGTATAAAGTCACAATGTTTTTAACACAATGACAGTATATATGTTGCGTGTTTTAAAGTTTATTTCCCATAAAAAATGTGTAAATTCCTAAATTAGTGTTTTAAACACCTATAAAAGCCTAAAACGTGAATTGAATAAACGTAAATTTAGTTTTTTAGATCCTAAAAATCCGGTGCTTAGTTATAACAAATCGACGCGGCTACACCCGTAGAACCAAGACGATAATAGAATATTGTTGTTACAGCATAGTGCACGGGGAGTTTAGTTGTTATTAGTAATTAATAAGCTGCTTTCATGAGCGCCGTGTTAGTCACGACGAGTATCGCGATGTAAACTACACCGCAACATCTCGGACAAAATTAACAGATAGCCGTTCTTGAGGCGGCCACACAGGATCGCTCTATTGGATGCCATCCGCATGGAGCTGTCTTGGAACCAAACACGACATTCAATAGCAGAGAACACAGATTTTTACACTTCCTTGATCCGTGGGTGGCTTAAAGCGACCTGTCAGCTCTATAGACATGGCTGCATGAATTAATAATTACAACCGTGTTTCCTATTAAGCACTTATCTGCACTACCCATCGCCGTGATCTTGCCGCCGTTTTGATTAATTTAGTTAATATTACAGCTTTACAGCTGTCTATTAACATACCTACCGCCTTTATATGAAGTTGAGATCATTCGTAAATACAGGGTAATAGGGTGTATCATTATTTTTGGGAAATTGTTTTAAATAATTTATTGATAAACGTTATTCATCCATGCTGTTTATTTTTTGACGTAAGTACAGATTTGTGGTAAAATTTAACGGGATTAAAAGCCGTGGAGTCACTCGATAAGCAACGAGCTGATGTCTCTTAATTCGAATATAAAGAGTTAGCAACACTGTTTATGAGTGGTGTGTACAGTCACAGCAATAGAATCTCCAATTAAAACCAACAACAGCTGGAATACGACAAACGTCGGTGCATCTTCCTCGCAGAAGAACCCACGGCGACTGACTAACGTGGGGAGCGTCCATATACGACGTGGCACCATTTTGTCCTCCATCCGCCCCACGTAGCACGACGTTGCTTTTGCCTCCATACCCCCCTCCGCGTACCACGTAACTTTTTCCCCTATTGGTTCCAGAAGACATTTTGTACTATTTTCCCTTGTCAGACTATCGTAAATTACATTCAGAGATAATTAAATGACGGAAATAAATATCGACATGGTGTTGTGTGTTCTGTACCTCATTTAACTGTGACAAATAATACTAATGGAGAGCTACGTGGCCTGGCTCGGAAACACCCCGCCCCCTTTTCCACGTAGCTCCAACGTAGCCAACCCCTTCTCCCCTAGACTCAGCCACGTAGTTTATGAACTCTCCCTTGCCGCTTTCTGTGAAGCTCATTTTTAGTGTAATATATCGGTGAGGAGAATGTGGAACTGATGTACACACATTTGAAACCGCTCAAGATGTTTCCCACAAGGAGAGATTCTGAATTAGAGTTGCCAGATGGCCGGGAAATCCGGGAATGTCCTGGAATTTTGTGTCTATTCCCGTGTCCAGGAATTAAGCCTTACTGTCCCGGAATTCCCGTAAACCAGTTTTTTTTCCCCTAACTTAAGATATTACGGGGGTATTTTCCTACAAAGGGCAATAAAATATTTGGTGGAGAAGTATGATTTTGGGCTTGATGGAATTTACAAAAAGTTTGAGCTTTTGTCTCTTAAATCAGAGGAACTCAAATTGACACGGAAAATGCTCTCTGAATTTCCTGCGATATTGAAAATTGAAGATGCAGTTAACATTGATTCCCTTTATACAGAGTTCACTTGTCTGAAAGCTGCCTTTGATGTCCTTCCGAAAGACTTGCAAAACGATAATATGTGGGCCTATTTCTTTAGAACAAACGTTTAAAGAAAATAGTTGGTTTCGTTTTGTCAATTTCGACAAGCAACGCTTTTGCGAGAGAATTTTAAGGCTGTTGAACAATTTACAGACTAAAGAGCTAAACAGAATGTCCAAGGACTTAATCAAGGCTGAACTGCAAACTCGAATCAATTTTGAGGAGTCTTGCTCAGAAATTTTATCATTTTGCAAAAGCAGTGACGGAGAAAAGCATGTTAAAATGGCTAAATGTAATGATAAATATTAAAAAAGTAGCTAATTATGATTCATTTTGATTGATGTAGATTTCGATTTAACAAATGAGACATGGTCAATTTGTGTCTATTGTTTGTAATACCTGATGTTGATTTTCTACCGACGATTGATTAATAACCATAAAATATATATTCAGTTTTTGTTTTAAGTTTAGTATTTTTCGTTTTAATTGATAATACCAAGACTTTCTACGAAAAGAGGTGCTTAATTTTTGTTTTAAGGATATTTAAAAGGTATTATTACTTGATATGGATTTTCAACCAAAACTGAATTAATAATCTTATATATATATATATATATATATATATATATATATATATATATATATATGTTATGTAGCATTATTTTTACTTAAAATACAACTTTTGTTATTAATTTTGATTTTTTTCACTCTTTAAACATACCACTAAAATTTGTTTTTAATTCCAGAAATATCCCGGAAATTATAATCCTATATCACTAAAACACCAGAAATGCCCCGGAAATTATAATCGTGTATCTGGCAACCCTATTCTGAATGCGTTAATCTGGAGCCTGGACCTGGAGAGTATTTCACTAACAGCCGCGTGGTTTAAGGTGAATTACCACTGAGCTAAGGTTTGTGATGTCACAAGACAGTTGAAACCATAATTATGAACTTGCAACGGTAACGCTAAGATTATTGGCATCCACTCCAAGGTCTCGCCGATGATTTAGAAGGAACTAAAATCCTTCCTGTGG
The DNA here is from genome assembly GCA_031002005.1 of Vandiemenella viatica. Taxonomy (NCBI): domain Eukaryota; kingdom Metazoa; phylum Arthropoda; class Insecta; order Orthoptera; family Morabidae; genus Vandiemenella; species Vandiemenella viatica. The sequence goes on along the minus strand of JARYHS010006964.1, from coordinate 10,980,396 downwards.
TTCCTCACCACAAACAAGCCTCAGCTTGTACAACTCAGATGCCAGCTCACAGTTTCAACGAAGCATGTTACTTCTTACATTCACTTCAGGTTCAAGGCAGTGAAATGACCACAGAGTAATGACGGTTAACATTATTTTATTTCAGTAATATGAGCACAGCTGAATACACATCTACACTTGGTGAAAGCCTGCAAACATCTCCCCTCGTGTCCAGCGCCCTCTCACCCTCTCCCCCACCCCTGTCATTCCAACCCACAGCTTACTTAACGGTATCACCCCTTCAGGTCAGGCCTTGTGTGCATACCTGTAGACCAGCCGGGAGGCTATATGGTCACTCACAGGGGGAGGAAGGTTCTTGATTACGAAAAAACACGCCAAGTCATTAATGCATGCCCCTTATGAGCAATTTTTGTTTTGAAATATTGCATTTGTGAATAGTTGTAACAAAAATGAATTAATATTTTGCTGATTTTTTTGCAAAACCAAACATGTGTGGAGCGTGTTGGGTGACGGGCTAACGCTCTAACCTGGTGCTCGTGGGTTCGAATCCTAGTCCGGGCATCCAGATTTTAGTTTCTCCATGTTTTCCCTAATCACTCAAGCGAATGCCGGGATGCTTCCTTCTAAAGGCGATGGCCGAATTTCTTCCTGTTCCTCGTCACCTTTAATGACATAGACGTAAAGCCATAATTCCGCGCGCCGCACATAAAATTATATATCCCGATATTAGATTCAGTCCCACCTTTGGAGTCAAAACATAATGAGTAATTATTATTGTGTTTACTTTTTTTTCTTACATGTAAGATTAGGTAATGTAATAATAATGATGCTAACAATATCTGTCATATATTCGCATAGAATATTATTTTAAAATCAAAGTTAATTGTTTTCTAATAACTTTGGCAGTTAATTTTTGAATATATGAATGCACAAATATTTTATTTTTTAATATATTGGTTTTAACTACTTTGGCCATTGTAAATATATTTTGTAATAGTGTTATGAATCTCGCAGGCCCCTGCTTTAGGCTAAGCTGATTCTGCTACTCATTAATACGCTCCTATCACAACTGAGTTTCTTCTCGTGAGAACGAAATGAAATGCGTTCGGCGAATAAACAGACCAGCGACAAATTCAACTGAACTGGCAAACAGAAAGCACTATATACATTTATTGTTTATAATATTAATATAAATATAATTAAGTAAATATGTAAGTAAATCATAATTTGTTTTTTGTCGTTATGTAATTTATTGTTCTGCCGTGTTCAGGATTTAAACCTTTATTTCCTGTTAGACGCGTGTTTCCCAGGGCCACGTAGTTCTGTGAGTTGCCGCCAGGGCGTTCTGCTTGTAGCTCAGTTCTAGTGCTGATTTTGATGGCAGCGTTGGAGTCTGTTTGAAGCATACTAACACTTTTTTCAATATTCTGTGTATTTCCATTGAGCCTTATTGAAGCTACAATATCTGAGTTGCGTCTTCTCACTTTGTCAGCATTGTGAATACGACCTGGAACTAAACGAGCAGCAGTTTACTTGAATAAGGAATGTCAGACATTACCGTCCAGGGGATACATTTAACACTAGTTAAGAACTTTCTCATGTAAATATATTATTTCATCTCTCAAACCATTACTTCGTGTATTTTTCTCCGTCAAAAACTTACGTAAAAGTAATTACGGGAACCTAGTATTATTATTATAATTCGACTTGTAACATTTTTTTTTTCTGAGCCATACAGAAAGTTAAAAAAAAAAAAAAAATCTCTAAAATTCACAACTTTTCTGTGAATCTATTGAAAGTAACAATTTTTTTCATCATTTAACCGTTAGTTGTGAACACGCAAAAGAAAAAAAAAAATCCCCCGAAGTTATGTATAAATGTATTTGTGTTGTAAGCCAGACGCTAATAAGGGAGGAGGACCCAGTCTGGCTGCAGACGCCGTGTAGATACAGCGCTATGTCATGTCTTTGCGATACGACTCTAATGTGTCGTGCACTTTTACTACCTGTATTTATCTTAGCTAACGATTCCGCATAACTGCACTCGGGAGGAAGCGGGTTTTAATTCCGGTCCGGGCATCCAGATATCGGTTTTCCATGGGTTCCCCAAATCACTCCAGGCGAATGCCGGGATGCTTGCTTCATAAAGTCCATGGTAAAATTCCTTCCGCTCCTCTTCCGCCGTCCTCTCCCGCATTTAATTTCCGTGGCAGCTGGTTCGCTGTGATTGGTGGATTCTGTGTGAGTGAAACTTGAACCGTATAGCACGCGTAGTGCAGGGAAAGTCGAGAAGATCAAAGGAGTGTTTTACGTAATGAAGTAAACAAACAAAATAGGAAGAGGACAGCGGTGTTATGGAAATGAAATAAACAGAAAATTGAAGCAACCCCGAGAGAAGGCTGCCAGAAACGTGTCAAGGGAGCGTTCATAAACTACGTGTATCGGTCTGAGGGGGGGGGGGAGTAGTTGACTGGAAGGCTACGCCTAAGTACTCGGGGGTGGGGTGGGGGAGGGGGGTTCCGAGCCAACCCAAGTAGCTACTCATTCATATTATTTGTCACAGTTAAAATGAGTTACAGAACACACAACAGCATGTGGATATTTATGTGCCTCATTTAATTAGTTCCCTTTTTTTTAACTGCTTAACGTCTCCTATAACAACTAGGTCTTTAGAGACGGGAAAGGGATGGGGGGAAAGGAATGGGGGGAAGGGAATGGGAAGGAATTCGGCCATGGCCTTTTGAAGGAAGCATCCCGGCATTCACCTGGAGTGATTTGGGGAATCCATGGAAAAACCAAATCTGGATGCCCGGACGGGGATTCGAACCGCCGTCCTCCCGAATGCGAGGCCAGAACGCTATCCGTTACACCACCACGCTCGGTAATTAGTTCCCTGTAAGTAATTTACGATAGTCTAACAAGAGAAAACAGAACTACAGTACGAAATATCAGCTGGAATCAACAAGGGAAAAGCTACCTGCCATGTAGGGGGGGAGGGGATAGAAGCAAAATCCACGTCGGATTACGTGGAGCAATGAGGGGGGACTCACAGGAGACCCAAATCGAGCTACGTGGTTTATGGACGCTCCCAGAGAAGTGTGTTGTTAGATGTACAGTGAATCCTACTTCAAGGAGATGGAGACAGCCTTCTGATTAGACTTGAGCTCTGTCTGTTAGTCTGGCGTGACGTCATTGGGACAGGCATTGTCACTGGATGCGCGCGCTCCAGGCTTCACTGGGAAGTTCCAGGATACCAGTACAGCAATATGGTGAAGTTCTCCAAACGACGAACGAAAGGAATATAGTGAAATCTGGAAACACGTTGTTCTCTGAGTGCAGGATCAGAACACTGCACTCAGTTATGTAATAACAATACCCGGATAAAGTCTGTTTCAGATAACTTATTAATGAATCGCCTGACCGCAGAAAATGCGTTAATTTCGGAGTAATTTGTGAAAATTTTTACCGCAGGCAGTAATAAAAATTAAGAGGCAGCGTGTGTGGGCTTGGAGTCACGTGCTGTGCAGATAAGGGCTGCCAACTGCACCTGCTGTCTGCTTACGTCACGGCAGGGCTGCCAACTGTAATGTATCATCATTTGCACCGTCCCCGCTTCCGTATGATTTGAGACTACACCTCAGCGTGTATTTTGTGCTCGCGATAAACACACATTGCAACGCGTTTCGCAGCGGAAATCTTCACCCCGCCAGTCAAAATGGAGGGACAACCTACCTGCAAGCCTTTCATAATTATCAGATGAATTATACGTTTCCTGTCGAAGATTACTCCGATATGGCACAGGATAAACAGAACACAATGAGAATAATTCAATATTTGTAAAATTATAAACCAGTTGTATGTATCAATAAACCTCAGCTTTGCCAGCGTGAACTATATTTCTGTTAACCACTTTAAATGTAACAAACCACTAAAATATGCCAGTATTAATTCAGAAAGAAAAAGGCACAATTTTGTATTGAAAGGTAGTGACGAAGCTAGTACGAACTACATGTTAACATGTGTCAATACCTTCAAAAACAAACAATTAGCCGTAAATTTGAACCAGTCGGTGGTCAGGCGAACAGAGGAATACTTTCGAGTGCTCGCATAACTGGAGCTGCAGCAATCACCCGCCACAGGCGCAGCGCCAGCGGTGCGCTCTACTGGTAGCTGCCAGAACTACCAACGCAATTAACCACATTAGGGAATATGCATTTACTGTAATTCAAACGGAGGAATAGAATTTTTATTTGACAAGTTTATTACTGTAAAATTACAATTATAACATTATTTTTCTATTTATTAGCTTTATATTTATTGATTTCAATCAATAAAGATGTCAAAAATAAGAAAGAAATTTAACTTCGCGAAACGCAACACTGTTAGTCAAATCGAATTGTGACATCAAAATCCACGTTCACAATGTCAACAACGGGTGGTTACTGAGTGGTTTTATAATTTTGTGTTTGTATTTAAATTTATTAGCATAATTGATGAAGTGTTTGCAAGAACACGCATATAGTAAATAATGACAAAGCGGTTTTGTAAAAGCACAATCACATGATAATCCAAAAATAGGTACTTTTTTGTTGACAACGTTTTTTGCATCAATTTCGGATTTTACAGTTGCTGTGGTCAGAGGAGTTAAAGCTCGAAGTAAGTAAAAGATATTTGAATTATTATTTTTTTTACTCTTTTCTGCATTAGTGATGTTTTAGATTGATCAGGCAACTAACATAATTTATAACTTCCAGTATTAACTTCATAGAAAATACTAGTAAGAGTGAACTAGAGTGCAGTGAGGTAATATCGTTATGATTTACTCACACATTTACCTATTTATATTTCTTTTCAGATTACTAATGTATAGTACATGATTTTTTTGTTTTTTGCCAGTTCAACTGAATTTTTCGTTTGTTTGTTTATTCATAGAACGCGTTTTATTTCTCTATTCACGAGAAGAAACTCAGTGATTTTACGAGCTTGGATATTAATGTGCGCATCCGCGTTCCTTAAAGCACGGAGGGTTCCCTCCATCGATGTCCGCATCCGAATAATTTCTTTTATTTTTTGTGTGTATTTTCTTTCTATCGCATCTGTTTACTATCTGTTGCATTACAAATTTGCTTGTCTTTCCTTTGTTTTGTTTATAGATTTACGCCTCGTCGACGTCGATGTTATTAGAGGTGGGAGGGACTGGGGAAAGGAACTGGAAGGAATTCGGGCATGGCCTTTTGGAGGAAATATCCCGGCATTCGCCTGGAGTGATTTAGGGGAAACCATGGAAAACCCAAATCTGGATGCCCGGACGCTGATTCGAACCCGCGTCCTCCCGAATATTAATCCATTTTTGTTATAATGATTCAGAAATACAGTATTTTAATGCATAAATTATTGCAACGGAAGGAAAATTTTATGTAAAAGATTGCTTCAACTTAAACGTTTTAATGCTGAAGTTGGAAGGCATATTTCATTTATATTTCCTAATTCTTTTTTTTCCGTTAATTTTAAAACATGCCAGATATCCTCTACAATGGCAAAAAAAACATACAGCCGCATGGTAGTTAATAATGGAATTTCTGCAACAGCACGTGCATAGGCGAACTTGCATCCCGCTGCTATGAAAGAAAATACACAGATAAAGATTAAGAAACACAAATTTTAAAGTAATCCTGCCGGCTCCCATAAGCACGTGTAGAAATTTCTCTTTAATCCAGTTCCGAAATGCTTTGAGTTCCCTTTGTTGACACCTTGAAGCGCCGATACAATAGCCCGTTACCCACTGACAGAGGTGCGTCCATTCATATCATATTACATTTAATGTCCAAGTAATTTTCTGTTGAAGAAAACTTTTTTTTCAGAATACGAATAACGTCAAGTTTTAGTTTCAAATCGGATATGTTTCAAGTGTTTGAAAGAGGCTTATTATTAAAAGAATAAAAAAAATTGGAAAGTCTTCGAAGGAAAACAAATTAATATTATGGAGAATTTTCGAAAAATTGAATCTGCAGTAGTATTACAAGTAGCAAATAATATTAAAAAAAAATCAGAAGCGAGGCTGGAACCTTAGCTCAGTGATAATTCACCTTAAACCACGCGGCTGTTAGTGAAATACTCTCCAGGTCCAGGCTCCAGATTACCGCATTCAGAATAGGGTTGCCAGATACACGATTATAATTTCCGGGTCATTTCTGGGGTTTTAGTG
>JARYHS010006964.1:10894214-10973192 GCA_031002005.1 Vandiemenella viatica | reverse complement strand
GGCAGAACAACAACGAAACTCACAAACACTAAGCACGTATGTTGCTGCTGTCGTCAGTCTCTCGACTGGTCTGACGCAGTCCTCCATCTATTCCAGTCTTCCGCTAACATCTCCATCTCAACATACATACCCCTCACAATCCCACGTCCTCAATTATCTGCCAAACACGAAAAAAAAAAAAAAACGGACATAAGTGACCTACCAGACCAGTACTTTGAATAACAATTTATTAGTCACTAAAAAAATATCCACGTAGACACACTATTCACCACAGCAAAAATGGATTATTATAATTACACTAGCTGACCCGGCAATTCTTCACTATTGCTGGACTTGAGTAGGCACATAGATTAAATGAAAAAATAATTACATATAAATTTTAAACTGCCGTTTCATTTTCAGTTGGAAAGGGTGAGAGGGGATGCGCTTTGGAAAACAAATGCAGGCAGTATTTTTCTGTTTGTTTCAAAGTATAAGTGTGCAAATTCCCATTGAAATCTGATAAAATATATGGTTTTGTCTAAATTATGGGGAGGAGGTGTGGGTTTTTAATTTTTTTTTGACAGGAACCTTTTCCGTCATCCCGTCGACAACTCACCAAAGCTACACCGTAAAGCCTGTTTTTCATTCTAAATTGGTATATGTATACAATACAGACATATTTAAATATACAAACCCAATAAAAGACTGATTTTATTTTTGTGTTTGAAATTTAATTTAAGAACGTTTATTTAAGTGCTTTAGCATATACAATATTTTTAGTCTTTCCATCTTTTGCAAGAACAAATAAATTTTCCGGTTGTCCCACTCGTGAGCATGCTACATATAATTGACCATGTGTGAAGCATGGATTTTCCAGATTTAATCCGCAAACTTGAAGCGATTGACCTTGTGCCTTGTTGATGGTCATTGAGAATGCAAGGCGAACAGGGAACTGCAGACGCTTGAAATCAAATGGCATATCTGTGGGAATGATGGGAATACGTGGAAACAGCACATCTTCTCCTTTCGACATGCCATTAAGAATTGTCGCCTCAATTACGTTCGGCTTCAGTTTTTTCACAGCGAGCCTGGTTCCGTTGCACAAAACTGGTGGATTAATGTTGCGTAAAAGAATTATTGGTGCACCAATTTTTAATGACGGTCTGTGCGGTGGCACACCAGAAAAATGCAACGAATTTAAAAACTCAACTGGATAATTTAAAATCTCGTCTGCATTCATGAGGCTGTCAATCGATTTGTAGGTGACAGAACTACCCGGAATTTGTTCATTGATTACATAGTTGATTGTTTTGACATCGATGTTTTTTGCTGCCAAAATAGCACGTTCACAAAGCCATTGATGATTTTTGTAATTAGTGGAAATTTCCGGGAAAGCTTTTAGAATTATTTGTTTGATGGATGGAACAATGACACAGAAGTTCACTGGAAATTAAATGTGTTTTGTATCGGCGTCAATTGGTACTTCTCCATTACCGATTTCCGATAGTTGTTTTGAAAATATTGTTGACGCATTGCGCTGCAGATGTACGCGCATATTGACCTTTAATGTGAGTTTCTGCACATATTTCCAAAGATGCGATGCTTTGAGGCAAGCGTTGAACTCATCGGCTGGTGTTGATTTTGGTATGACTGGTAGAGTCTGTCTGAAATCACCTGCTAATAAAATGAGAGCTCCACCGAATGGGTTTGCATTTCCTCGTAGATCTTTAAGAGTTCGGTCAAGTGCTTCAAGCGATTTCTTGTGGGCCATCGTGCACTCATCCCAGGCAATCAGTTTGCAAGTTTGGAGCACTTTCGCCATACCAGAACCTTTAGAAATATTGCATGATTGAGTTACGGCAAATTTTATGTTCAATGGCAATTTGAGCGCCGAATGCGCTGTTCGTCCACCATCCAATAAGGTAGCCGCAATACCTGATGAGGCAAGGGCCAAAGCAATTTCATTTTGAGAGCGAATATACGCTAGCAGAAAACTGATAAGGAACGTTTTTCCTGTACCACCAAGCGCATCCAGGAAGAACAGACCACCTCTACCATTGGCCACCGCATTTATGATTGTGTCGTAGACCAGTCTTTGATCTGCAACTAAGAGTGGTTTATTTGTTTCGACATATGCACGCAAGGCATCAGCACTGAATTGTTTTTCTCTCAATAAATCTCGATCAGGAAGGTCATACGCAGAAGGTTGTGGTGCTACCATGCCAAGTTGAATGAGTGGTTTATTGTTGATGGTTAAGCATATCTCTTCGATTTCTATCAGAGCTTCATTTAAAATGTTGTCCGAAAATGGAATGGTGTAATCTTTGCTGGTGGTACGAATTCGGTGCAAAATGTCTTCGCTTAAGTCTTCTCTGAATTTTTCCCACAGGTTTTTAGGGCTGGATGGCGAACATGTGGTCAAAATGATAGCTAATAATGTTCGTATTTGTCGTGGATGACTACTGACACAGGCGTCCATCAGTGCAATTTCCCAGTGTTGGTCACTTCCCAGTAAATTAAGTTTTAGGCAAGCTTCTCTGTATGTGTGGCATTCTACGCCATCAACCGTTCTCAAATTTGCGAACGAAATTGGACTTTTGACATAAATAAGCAACATTCTCAGAAAGTAGCATTCGGCATTATTTGGATGTACTGTGTAAATACGGCCCAATGCGTCAGACGAATACAGATTTGGATAGCCTTCAACTCGCGTGCCTTGTTTACGCCGTTGGAATCTTTTCGATGTGGTATTCCATGTATAGTACTTTGGTACTTCTGCGTACAGTAATGTTTTAGCGAATACATCTTCTTCGCACAGGGTAAAAAATGCTGTCAGTGTTGTGTCCGCTGGTGCAGCAGCAACATTTCATGCATTTTCTTCCTTGAAATAGACTCTTTGTCCATTTTCTAAGTGAAAACTGAGATGAACAACTGTAGGATGCCGACTGTGAATTGGGAAACTCACAATGCACCATACAGCCTCATTGCTGCTTATATATCGACCTGTCTGAAATTGAACCACTTCATCCAAGCGCGCGTCGGGATTGTCTACACTGAATACTGCCATATCGGAGCCCTTGTTAACATATTTGCATATGTACTTTATTGATTTGAGGCAGAGTTACGGTATTCCACGTTAATGTGCGCTTTGAATGTTTTTGATAACAAAGGCGAATATGGCACAATCCATCTATTGTCGATTTCAACTTCAACAGTTCTCATTCTGATAGTAGCCGTGCGACCTCCATCATATGGTTTGCGTCGTCGGTATTGAGGATAACCGTCATCACCACAGCGAGTTTTACGAATAAATTGTCTGGGATACTTTTTTGTGCATCTGTTATCTGCCATGCATGGGAATTGTTGGTTTGTAGCACCACATGGTCCATGTACCATGTTTTTGGTGACAATATCGAATAGTAATCTATCTTCTTCAGGATCTGGTATTTCTGCACAAATTACATCATGAATGGAAGCTGGATGTATTTTAGTTTTGAGCCATATGAGGATGTGTGCATGAGGAAGGCCTCTCTTCTGCCATTCAATGGAATACAGCCAGCATCTGGTTTCACCATAAATGTGATGTTTCACAATCAGATCCAACAGTTTCGTGAGTTTCTGCTTGAAAATTCGTGCAGTTAAATCGTGTCGATCGGCTGGAGTTTGACCGGGAAGTAGAAGCTCTTTTATCTCGTCTCATGCTGGATTGCATGTGAAAGTGATAAAAAAATCTGGACGTCCGTATGAACGCACATATGTCATGGCGTCTTGGGCATATTCATGCATGTGTCGTGGACTGCCAGTGAAGGTTGCTGGAAGTATGACCATTTTGCCAATGTCTCTGACGTTTCCGTCGTTAGCAATCACATCTCGTAAATGAATGTACTCCTCCGAGTGCAACGACTTTTGACTAAGTCGAATGAAGAGAAGACGCTTAGCTTCAGTTTTAGCGTACATGTCAACCACGTACTGGTGAAATAGTTGACGATATTATAGAATATAATTTGTTCCGTTTTGAGGTATCATTATACGGTACGAATAATAATTCATTGCTGATACTCTTTTATTAAGTTGTTCACCTGTAATAAGAAATAAAATGAATGATAAGATAAATACAAATGTGATTTAAGAACGTATGATTAATTCTTACATATATGGAGTATGTGCAAAATAAGAATAAATGTAATTACCTGTAGCTGGATTAGTTTGCATAATATTGAAGTGATATCCGTCCTGCCCCTCCCAAAAAATTATGGGATACTGTAATGCATCGTAAGAACGGTGTGTTTCCGCGACACGTACGACAGTTTTGTTTCGTCGCTGAAGAATTATATCCCGCGAATCACGTTCTTCTCCAACTATAACAATCGCTACTTCATTGATGGTAGGTGCATTGTAACGTCTGGCATGCAGTCCGATTGATGTTTTGTTGGCTCTTATATGGATTGCGTAGATATCCGCCGGCAAGTTATCAATTGAAGTTTTGAACAATTTTATAAGGGCGTTGTGTTGGTGCAGAAGAGTTTGCAAAGTTGATATAATATGCCGTTTGGTGCCTAGAATCATATTGCATCGCTGATCAACTTGCAAATCATCGTCACCCATGAATTATATTTGTAAAAATCTATCTTCAGAATCGGGCACTGGTAGAAGTGATCCTATGCGATGATATATTTGTCCTTGAATTTTGAAAGTTGGCAAATATTGGTTTTGGAATATTTTATCGGCTCCAAAGGATGTCATTTGAAAAGTCGAATTATATTTGTGAATGTTTTGTAAGAAGTGCTTAGAATCGATAGAGTTTCCCAAAAGCAATGAGAACAGTGGTTCGGGCGGTGTATGCAAAGTCGGAAGTCTAACTTTGCAGCACATTCCAGGTGTTTCATTGTTGAACTTTCGTGCACCGTCCACACAGGTTATCCATTTTACCGATTTGTACACTTGGATGTAGAATGTAATCATAGTTAACATTACACTGGAACGCAGCAAGATTCAAGTCAAAATGCACGGTTCGTCGAGTTCGAGCAGCTCGTACACGTTCTGCTACCACTCTTGCAGTTCGTTGCTCTTCCGATTCCAAGGCACGCGACTGAGTAGCTCGTACACGTTTCGCTTCCAGTCTTCCTGTTAGTTCCTCTTCCGTTTCCAAGGCACGCGATTGAGCAGCTCGTACACGTTCTGCTACCACTCTTGCAGTTCGTTGCTCTTCCGTTTCCAAGGCACGCGATTGAGCAGCTCGTACACGTTCTGCTACCACTCTTGCAGTTCGTTGCTCTTCCGTTTCCAAGGCACGCGATTGAGCAGCTCGTACACGTTCTGCTACCACTCTTGCAGTTCGTTGCTCTTCAGATTCTGATGCACGCGACTGCGCAACTCGTAAACGATCTACTTCGTTGCTTTCTTGTCGTTCCTTGCTTGTTTGAGATGCACGTAATCGCTTTTTGTTTTGTGCTCCGCTGGTAGATCTTCCAATCGATGTGCGCTTAGGAGGTATGATTATTTTGACAGATAATGCAACAACAACTGCGAACAAAAAAACAGTATTCGTAACTAATGTATATAGTTTAACACTTGAACGTCTTGCTTCTGGTTCCTCACTTGTTTGAGAAGCTATAGTTGAACTGATTCTGGTACACGCAATGAGGTATTTCATTAATTTCTGAAAACAATATAAGTTTATATAATCATATTGAAGGAACCCGCAAAAAGTGCTTTCATTTAATTCCGTTAGATATTTCTACAGAAATTATCAACAAAAATACGCCATTTAAATTTGCCGCGAACAGGATTTCACACATCACACCAATCTATCCAAAGATGCAAGTCAAAGTTATCTGATTAGTAGATAGTGCTAATCTATTTATGTTATTTTTTAAGAACGTATTTCTTAAAATAAACTTAGTTACAAATGGTGTGCAGTACCAGAGTATAGAAATACGTCAATAAAGATAGGGACGCGTCATAAATGAAACGCCCTGTATATATTACGTAAAAACTGATTACAACTTGCTCGCAGAAATCATGATTTAGCGGATAATTCAGTTGTTTCATTCTGATTCTGTGAATACCACTTCGATGTTGTAAACATTTACTATTAATAACTTACAATGTAGACAAAATATTTAAATGATGTCATAATACTGCTGTTTCAGTGGCAAGACGTAACATTTTCAAGCAATAATTCAATTCTAATACAGCCTGTACCAAATTTTTCAGGCAGAAATTAGCTTCTAATACAGCCAGGGCCAGCAAGACATCGTTAAATATACTTGGAAAAGTATTTCTAACGTTGTCTAGCATTTAAATGCTGCAGTATTAAGTCGCCAATTACTTGAGGAATCACGTTCTCCAGTAATCCCCTACTAACTTAACCTAAATTTCACATCATCATCAAAACATTGCAAATTACAATTTGATTATGAATTCTTGTAGAACTCAACTAAATAAATCGAAAATAAATAATATAATTTTTGATATCTCGCTTTGTTTTCGAGTTTTAGCATGTTAAACATCAGTAATAGGTAGTCTATTACTCCATGTACTTTTGGTGACGTTTCTTCTGGCCCAGGCCGTATTTCAACCATAATAACATTCAATAGGAGAAAGTAAAACATGTGTAGGTTATTCCCACAGCGAATATATAGTGGTATTGGGAATTTTTATTCTGGTCCATGCCGGATTTCACCCTAACCTCCTCACTTTTTACATACAATATGTCCAGACCTAAGCTAGATATCAAGAAAATGTATAATTTGTTTTTGATTTGTCTCGTCGAGTTACATTATGGGGAAGAGGGGTGGGTTTTTAAATATATGTTTTTTGACAGGAACCATTTTCGACCTCCCCTCGACAATGCGCCATACCTTCGCCGTAATCGAACGAACGGTTTGCGGAATTGTTTAAATTATGGGGTGTAATGGGGAAGAGGGGGTAATTAAGGTGGAGGAAAGAGAGGAGAGGGATAGGGTTTTTGTGAAATTAATGTGTACAGTATTTCTCTGTCTTTTTTAAAGTATAAGTGTACAAATTCTTATCTACATCGGATAAAAAATGTGGTTTGCCTCAATTATGGGGTGAAAACGTAATGGGGTTGGAAAGGGGGAAAGGCTATGAATATTCGGAAACCATGCGTAGGCAGTATTTTTCTGTTTGTTTTAAAGTATAAGTGTACAAATTCTTATCTAAATTGGATAAAAAATGTGGTTTGCCTAAATTATGGGGTAAAAAAGTAATGGGGTTGGAAAGGTGGAGAGGGGATGAATATTCGGAAACCATATGTTGAGAGTATTTTTCTGTTTGTTTTAAAGTATAAGTGTACAAATTCTTATATAAATTGGATAAAAAATGTGGTTTGCCTAAATTATGGGGTAAAAAAGTAATGGGGTTGGAAAGGGGGAGAGGGGATGAATATTCGGAAACCATATGTTGACAGTATTTTTCTGTTTGCTTTAAAGTATAAGTGTACAAATTCCTTTCTAAATCGGATAAAAAATGTGGCATTGCCTAAATTAATGGGTGAAAATATTATGGGGGTGGAAAGGGGGCGAGGGGATCAATATTCGGAAACCGTATGTAGGCAGTATTTTTTATGTTTTTTATAGTATAAGTGTACAAATTCCTATTTAAATCGGATAAAAAATGTGGTTTTGCCTAAATTATAGGGTGTTATGGGGAATAGGGGGTGACTTTTTTTAATTTTTTTTCACAGCATCCTTCGCAGACGCACACTCGAAAACATTGCAATCTAATAAATAGTATAGGAATGCATAGAAGACGAACAAACCCACAAACAAACATTGATTTTTATATATGTTTATTGCGTTAAATCTCGTCGACGACCAGGTGGTTAGAGGCTGGAAACCACTGGACGCAAGAACTGGAAGGAATTCTGTCTCGGCCTATTCAAGGAAGCATCCCGGCATTCGCCTGCAGTAATTTGGGTAATCGATGGAGAACCTAAATCTGGATGACTTTACGTGGATTCGAACCTGCGTCCTCCCGAATACGAGGCCAGAGCGTTACCGCTCACCCACCACGCTCAGTGACCAAAACGGAATCAAAACTGATCCCCACACGAAATCAGTTAAATCGTAGACAGCTATGATATGGAATAATTTACTGAAATATAAGAGACCTTACGAAGAAAAAAGGTTATAATTCAGAGAAAATAACAGGGGAAAACTGCTTTCAGGAATTTCTTCTCACAATACTGACTAAAAATACAGAAATTGGGAGAAAAACATATGTGAGCAGCCTGGTGTGGGTTGGTTTCAACTAGTGAGGAAATCACAGCCGCACTTGGAAAATATATCCACAGAAAAAAATTATCATATATTTGTAAGGACAGAAGCCATTAGCATCTATAGTGACGGATAGTACGACAGCGAAAACACAGAATTCATCGCGCGGAGTGAATAAAATGTTTGGGAGCACAAAGAAATAGTTCCCAGGCTCAGCGAAAAGGAAGATTGCTGACCTGGGAACTGTTTGTCTATTTATGATCAGTTGCACGCGCTCAGTATTACAAATAATCACCTTGTGATACGCAGGAACTGCGCGATGTTAGAAAATTTAATATTTATAAGGTTTTATGAAGCTAATGTGCGCATAAGACATAAATGAAAGGAACTGAAAACTAAACATCAACCGCGGGTACCCGACTTCAAATATTGTTTTAAAACAATAAAAAAAATAATTCACGCCAATAATAAGCAATGTATGCGGAAATACCACGGAAAACAAACCCACTGAATGTAAAGAAACGAGGGGCTGACTTCAATAAACTACAGAAATTAGTACTAGAGCTGTAAAAGAAACCCGTATGCATTCGATACTAAACCAATCACTACTCGGTACTATCATTTCGTTACAGTCTAGTACTATAATGAACCATGGCATCCAATCACGCCGATACGGGTTACGTTCGTACTTTGTAAAGTTTAAGTAAATTCTTCATTTATCAAAGTAAGTTTAGGTAAAATTTGCACTGCAAAATAAAACAGAAGTTAGAATATCGCCTTTTAGAATAAAGGCATATCATAAATGTTTGAAATTAATAAAATCTCACTAGACATAATCAATAAAAAAGCAATATCCAACTCAAAGTGTTTAACCAAGATTTCTGTTTACAAATAATTCAATGTAAATTTAAATATTTAACAAAAAGCAAAACCACAAAATAACGCTTTATGCTGTCAAAATTACTCGTACTTAACTCGTTTAAAATATGAACACATAAGAGTAAATAATACTGATTATTTTAAAATAATGTACGAGCAACATGTTTTTACTTACACATTTTCCTTCATAATGAAACGAATTCAAATCAAAATACGCGACGCACGATGTTAATTCTGTCGTTGAGATTCATTTAGTTGCTGGGTTTTCATTTTTCGGAAAACTTTTCCAATTGTTCTTTTTCTGGAAACCTTATTTGGACTACCACAAACATTTTTTTAAAAAATAGCCAAATTTGTTTATAGAAAAAAAATCACTTTAAGCTTTTTCCAATATTTTACAACATTTCAATTTTTCTCTCTAAAAATCTTATTTGGACTATTACTAATTTAAAAAAAAAAAACCGAATTTGTCGTTATAAAAAAAAATTGGCTTCCAGTTTTATTCCAACTTTCCGGGAAAATTTCCCAATTTTTCTTTTTCTAAAAATCTTATGTGGACTATAATGACCTATTTAAAAAAAATAGCCTACACGGTACATATGAAGAAAACAGATCAGTTTTTCCAAATTTTCCAACAATTCTCGCACCACTCCAATTTTTCTTTCTCTAAATACTTTATCTGGGCTAGTGAAAATATTTAAAAAATAATCAAATTTGTCGATAGATAGAAATTACCCAATTTGTAATTTATTTTCCGGGAAACTTTTGCATTTTTTCTTTTTCTGAAAACCTTATTCCAGCTAGTAAGAATATTAAAAAAATTAACCAGATTTGACAATAGAGAAAAGAACTTTAATTTTACTGTCACTTTTCCAATTTTCTAAAATCCATATGAAAACTAAACAACCAATTTTTTTTTTTTTTTTTAAAAAAAAAGAAAAAAGTATAGCCAACTCGGTAGATACGAAAAGCAGTTTCAGTTTTTCAATTTTCCCACTGTTCTGGCACCTTTACTATTATTCTTTCTCTAAAGGCGTTATTCGGGCAAATTATAACATTTAAAAAAATAGTCAAAAATCAGTTTCAGTTTTTTCCTAATTTCCGGACAACTTTTGCAATTTTTCTTTTTCTAAAAACCATATTGCAGCTAATAAGAACATTTTCATAAAATAAATTACCCAGATTTGTCAGTAGAAAAAAGCACTTTGATTTTTCCCGAATTTTCCTTGCACTTTTCCAATTTTTCTTTTTTCTAAAAACCTTATATGGACTACTGTGAATATTTAAAGAAATAGCTGAATCGGCACATAGAAAAAAAAACTTTCAGTTATTCAGAATTTTCCTCTCACTTTTTAAATTTTCGTTTTCTAAAAGCTTATTCGGATCACTAAGAAAATTCAAAAAAAAAAAAAAATTGGCAAATCGTTAAATAGAAACAATTATTTTCGGTTTTTTCCGAATGTTCCAATTTTTCTGGCACTTTTCCAATTTTTCGTTCGGCGTAAACCTTATTCGGACTATTATGGATATTTAAAAAATTATCCATTTCGGTCCAGCCGTTCTCAGATGATGCGCCTACTAACGAACAGAATTTATATTTTATGTATATAATATAAAGTATGCTATTGAATAAATTAAATGATAATTTTTTTTTATTTATTTTGTAGTCTTCACCCTTGTTTCTTCTGTGTGCCTCCCTTTTCTGCCGTCCCTGAGTTAGACGTACTTCCGGTTTGTAATGTTTCAGGAGCCAACAGATTCCATTGTTCCTTCCTCCTGTGCTGTTGTTTCATTGCACCTTTCACAGTGTTACAGTGTGTGTGCCTCCCTTTTCTGCCGTCCCTGAGTTAGACGTACTTCCGGTTTGTAATGTTTCAGGAGCCAACAGATTCCATTGTTCCTTCCTCCTGTGCTGTTTTTCAGAGCTAGTGATAAAAAGCGATATTTTATAAAAATAAATAATTAAAGTGTTTACTTAACCATATCAAGAATTTAATGTAACGTTCTGAACGTCCCTCTACCTGTAGTCTGCGGTGTTGGTGTTGGTGTTCCTGGACTCAGCTGCTGGTATTTAGCTCCTGCCACACACACTCTCTTGTCTGATGATCGTTTTGCCTGGACAGTTAGTTGTAATGCGAAATGGAACATAGACACTTTGTTTACTACTTCATTTCACCATAGCGACTATTCTGGAATATCGTGGTTTTCACGTAAAAAACCTAAATGAGTGATTCTGAAACTTTGATAACTGAGCAGATAATTTATTATTATTATTATTATTTTATTTTACTAAAATTAGTGTGAATCGTTCACTAACCAAATAATTTAGAGAACTACTTTTGAAAAATTCAGAAAACGTTTTCAAAAAGTTTGTGACAGCTACATTAATGAATTTAGTTATGTTTTCTCGCAGTTTGTGTTGTATGCCGTGAAGGGACAGTGTTTCGTCACTCTACCGTTTTCGGAAGAGCACGCAGTGGGCGATATGTAGGCTTGAGTGGCGAGCTGCTAGGCTGGGAGCATTTAGTTGATTACGGCTCCTGCAGACGGCAGCACGTCCTTGGTCATATGCGTGGCGCTACCTGAGCGGCCGCATAACCAATCACTATCTCCCACGGCTCCAATGGCAGCAATGCTTTGTCAAACAATAAACTAGCTTATCACGTAGACGTGAGAAAAAAAAATTAAAAAAAAATCGTAATGCGTGTAATAGCCACGTCATGATATTACCTATAAAATAAAACATATTAATTTTGGTGAAAAAACTATTTTTCTCATAAAATTTAGGAACATTGTATTTTCCTACCAATGACCACATAAAATTTTCAAAGTAAGTATTTTGAAAACTCCGAGAATCTAACCAGAGTAAAGTAATCATATCACGAAAAATGTACCGAGCGTCGTAGTTGAGTGGTTAACGCTGTAGTCTAGCATTTCGGAGGACGCGGGTTCGAATCCCCGTCCTGGCTTCCAGAATTGCGTTTATCATGGTTTCTCCGAATCACTCCAGCCGAAAGCCGGGATGCTTCCTTCAAAAGGCCATGGCTGAATTATTTTTCCGTTCCTTGTTTCTAGTCATTTCCCGTCTCTAACGGCCGCGACTTCGACGAGGCGTAAAGCCATAAGCAAAAAAAAGTCAGTAAAAATGATAATTATACGTTTTTTCTTACTAGATTGTCCATAATGAATTCCTGCTACCACCGCAGTCATGTTTGGCGCGCGTTGAAACTAGTTGGTAGGTAGTGAAGCATGAGAGACATTTCGAAGTTATTGGAAATTTTTTTCGATATAAATCAGATCGATTCATTGGACAGAGATTATCACTAACGGATAATAAATATGTTTGGAAAGTCCAAGTACCTTACTTTGAAAATTTTCGTCGGTCATTGACAGTGAAATACAATCTTCCGGCATTTCAATTTCATAAGAAAACTTTTTATTAACAAAAATTAATAAGTTTCATTACGAAATGGATACTACACGTGTCATAAAAACACAGAACTGATGTTAGTATGCTGGTTGACAAAACACTGCTGCCATGTGTTGGCGGTCAAGGAAGTATAAAATGCCGTCATTTCAGGAAATGTAGTTTGCGATGTATTTCATGTGTTTAGGCGTGTTTAGATCTTTTGATTTTGCAGCGGCAATACTAGCGGAGATTGTGGCTAGGTTACAGTGGAGTCTGGACTAGGATATAGATATAATTGCGCGGGCTTTCTCGGTCGTTGTAAGTATCATCTTGGTTCTGCGGGTGGAGCCGCGTCTATTTGTTATAACCTAACGTTTCGGCCATCGTGCTGTGGCTTTCATGCAGTGCTTTGATGAAGGTCACATCACGATGACCAAAACGTTAGGTTATAACTAAGGCCCGGATTCTTAAGTTCGAACCTATTTTGTTCCTACACCAATATTCTCGAAATTTTAATTCTCTATTTCATCTTTTGTATAAACTAATAATATCCGGGCCACAGCACGATGGCCGAAACGTTAGGTTATAACTAAGGCCCAGATTCTTATGTTCGAACCTATTTTGTTCCTACACCAATATTCCCGAAATTTTAATTTTCTTTCTCTTCTTTTGTATAAACCACTAATATTCGTAAATTTAATAGGACCTAGGATTCTATGTTATGACCTAAAAGGACCTAATTCGGTTTTCAGAACCTAAGACCTAATTCGATGTACTGATCCAGTCCGACTGTAATTTTGTTACTTAAATAAAACAAATGACCGACCGGATTAGCTCAGTGGTACGGGCCGTGGACTCGGAAGACGCCCACCTTAGTTTTTCCATTTCACCTCCAGGCAAATTCCGAAACAGCGACGGTCGCTTCCTTCTCGCCCTTCCTTCGCAAAAATTTCATTTTCTTCTTCTACATCGATTTAGGTTAATGTCACCCGGCCATCCACCATTCCCTGTTGTATCTATGGCAGTGTCATGTTGGAGGTTTTTAATGCCATTAATAAAGACACAATGTATTGAACACAATAGTTTCTTATCTCACGTGTTTTAATGTGAACGAGCTATGTGATGTTGGACGTTTTACAGGATTACTTGACATTGTATAAAGTCACAATGTTTTTAACACAATGACAGTATATATGTTGCGTGTTTTAAAGTTTATTTCCCATAAAAAATGTGTAAATTCCTAAATTAGTGTTTTAAACACCTATAAAAGCCTAAAACGTGAATTGAATAAACGTAAATTTAGTTTTTTAGATCCTAAAAATCCGGTGCTTAGTTATAACAAATCGACGCGGCTACACCCGTAGAACCAAGACGATAATAGAATATTGTTGTTACAGCATAGTGCACGGGGAGTTTAGTTGTTATTAGTAATTAATAAGCTGCTTTCATGAGCGCCGTGTTAGTCACGACGAGTATCGCGATGTAAACTACACCACATCTCGGACAAAATTAACAGATAGCCGTTCTTGAGGCGGCCACACAGGATCGCTCTATTGGATGCCATCCGCATGGAGCTGTCTTGGAACCAAACACGACATTCAATACGCAGAGAACACAGATGTTTCTATTGTCAGTTCCTTGATCCGTGGGTGGCTTAAAGCGACCTGTCAGCTCTATAGACATGGCTGCATGAATTAATAATTACAACCGTGTTTCCTATTAAGCACTTATCTGCACTACCCATCGCCGTGATCTTGCCGTCGTTTGATTAATTTAGTTAATATTACAGCTTTACAGCTGTCTATTAACATACCTACCGCCTTTATATGAAGTTGAGATCATTCGTAAACAATGGAGTAATAGGGTGTATCATTATTTTTGGGAAATTGTTTTAAATAATTTATTGATAAACGTTATTCATCCATGCTGTTTATTTTTTGACGTAAGTACAAATTTGTGGTAAAACTAGAAGTTGAAATTTAACGGGATTAAAAGCCGTGGAGTCACTAGATAAGCAACTGATGTCTCTTAATTCGAATATAAACAGTTAGCAACACCGTTTATGAGTGGTGTGTACAGTCACAGCAATAGAACCTCCAATTAAAACAAACAACAGCTGGAATACGACAAACGTCGGAGCAGCTTCCTTGCAGAAACCCACGGCGACTGACTGACTTGGGGAGTGTCCATATACGACGTGGCACCATTTTGTCCTCCCTCCCCCCCACGTAGCACGACGTCGCTTTTGCCTCCATACCCCCCTCCGCGTACCACGTAACTTTTTCCCCTATTGGTTCCAGAAGACATTTTGTACTATTTTCCCTTGTCAGACTATCGTAAATTACATTCAGAGATAATTAAATGACGGAAATAAATATCGACATGCTGTTGTGTGTTCTATACCCCATTTAACTGTGACAAATAATACTAATGGAGAGCTACGTGGCCTGGCTCCGAAACACCCCGCCCCCTTTTCCACGTAGTCCAACGTAGCCAACCCCTTCTCCCCTAGACTCAGCCACGTAGTTTATGAACTCTCCCTTGCCGCTTTCTGTGAAGCTCATTTTTAGTGTAATATGTCGGTGAGGAGAATGTGGAACTGATGTACACACATTTGAAACCGCTCAAGATGTTTCCCACAAGGAGAGATTCTGAATTAGAGTTGCCAGATGGCCGGGAAATCCGGGAATGTCCTGGAATTTTGTGTCTGTTACCGTGTCCAGGAATTAAGCCTTACTGTCCCGGAATTCCCGTATATCAGTTTTTTTCCCCCTAACTTAAGATATTACGGGGGTATTTTCCTACAAAGGGTAATAAAATATTTGGTGGAGAAGTATGATTTTGGGCTTGATGGAATTTACAAAAAGTTTGAGTTTTTGTCTCTTAAATCAGAGGAACTCAAATTGATACTGAAAATACTCTCTGAATTTCCTGCGATGTTGAAAATTGAAGATGTAGTTAACATTGATTCCCTTTATACAGAGTTCACATATCTGAAAGCTGTCTTTGATGTCCTTCCAAAAGACTTGCAAAACGATAATATGTGGGCCTATTTCTTTAGGACAAACGTTTAAAGAAAATAGTTGGTTTCGTTTTGTCAATTTCGACAAGCAACGCTTTTTGCGAGAGAATTTTAAGGCTGTTGAACAATTTACGGACTAAAGAGCTAAACAGAATGTCCAAGGACTTAATCAAGGCTGAACTGCAAACTCGAAACAATTTTGAAGAGTCTTGCTCAGAAATTTTATCATTTTGCAAAGCAGTGACGGAGAAAAGCTTGTGAAAATGGCTAAATGTAATGATAAATATTTTTAAAAAAGTAGCTAATTATGATTCATTTTGATTGATGTAGATTTCGATTTAACAAATGAGACATGGTCAATTTTTGTCTATTGTTTGTAATACCTGATGTTGATTTTCTACCGACGATTGATTAATAACCATAAAATATATATTCATTTTTTGTTTTAAGTTTAGTATTTTTCGTTTTAATTGATAATACCAAGACTTTCTACGAAAGAGGTGCTTAATTTTTGTTTTAAGGTATTTAAAAGGTATTATTACTTGATATGGATTTTCAACCAAAACTGAATTAATAATCTTATATATATATATATATATATATATATATATATGTTATGTAGCATTATTTTTACTTAAAATACAACTTTTGTTATTAATTTTGATTTTTTTTCACTCTTTAAACATACCACTAAAATTTGTTTTTAATTCCAGAAATATCCCGGAAATTATAATCCTATATCACTAAAACACCAGAAATGCCCCGGAAATTATAATCGTGTATCTGGCAACCCTATTCTGAATGCGTTAATCTGGAGCCTGGACCCCGAGAGTATTTCACTAACAGCCGCGTGGTTTAGGGTGAATTATCACTGAGCTAAGGTTTGTGATGTCACAAGACAGTTGAAACCATAATTAGGAACTTGCAACGGTAACGCTAAGATTGCATCCACTCCAAGGTCTCGCCGATGATTTAGAAGGAACTAAAATCCTTCCTGTGGTTCCTCACCACAAACAAGCCTCAGCTTGTACAACTCAGATGCCAGCTCACAGTTTCAACGAAGCATGTTACTTCTTACATTCACTTCAGGTTCAAGGCAGTGAAATGACCACAGAGTAATGACGGTTAACATTATTTTATTTCAGTAATATGAGCACAGCTGAATACACATCTACACTTGGTGAAAGCCTGCAAACATCTCCCCTCGTGTCCAGCGCCTCTCACCCTCTCCCCCACCCCTGTCATTCCAACCCACAGCTTACTTAACGGTATCACCCCTTCAAGGTCAGGCCTTGTGTGCATACCTGTAGACCAGCCGGGAGGCTATATGGTCACTCACAGGGGGGGGGAGGTCCTTGATTACGAAAAAACACGCCAAGTCATTAATGCATGCCCCTTATGAGCAATATATTGCATTTGTGAATAGTTGTAACAAAAATGAATTAATATTTTGCTGATTTTTTTGCAAAACCAAACATGTGTGTGGAGCGTGTTGGGTGACGGGCTAACGCTCTAACCTGGTGCTCGTGGGTTCGAATCCTAGTCCGGGCATCCAGATTTTAGTTTTCCATGTTTTCCCTAATCACTCAAGCGAATGCCGGGATGCTTCCTTCTAAAGGCGATGGCCGAATTTCTTCCTGTTCCTCGTCACCTTTAATGACATAGACGTAAAGCCATAATTCCGCGCGCCGCACATAAAATTATATATCCCGATATTAGATTCAGTCCCACCTTTGGAGTCAAAACATAATGAGTAATTATTATTGTGTTTACTTTTTTTTCTTACATGTAAGATTAGGTAATGTAATAATAATGATGCTAACAATATCTGTCATATATTCGCATAGAATATTATTTTAAAATCAAAGTTAATTGTTTTCTAATAACTTTGGCAGTTAATTTTTGAATATATGGATGCACAAATATTTTATTTTTTAATATATTGGTTTTAACTACTTTGGCCATTGTAAATATATTTTGTAATAGTGTTATGAATCTCGCAGGCCCCTGCTTTAGGCTAAGCTCGATTTGCTACTCATTAATACGCTCCTATCACAACTGAGTTTCTTCTCGTGAGAACGAAATGAAATGCGTTCGGCGAATAAACAGACCAGCGACAAATTCAACTGAACTGGCAAACAGAAAGCACTATATACATTTATTGTTTATAATATTAATATAAATATAATTAAGTAAATATGTAAGTAAATCATAATTTGTTTTTTTGTCGTTATGTAATTTATTGTTCTGCCGTGTTCAGGATTTAAACCTTTATTTCCTGTTAGACGCGTGTTTCCCAGGGCCACGTAGTTCTGTGAGTTGCCGCCAGGGCGTTCTGCTTGTAGCTCAGTTCTAGTGCTGATTTTGATGGCAGCGTTGGAGTCTGTTTGAAGCATACTAACACTTTTTTCAATATTCTGTGTATTTCCATTGAGCCTTATTGAAGCTACAATATCTGAGTTGCGTCTTCTCACTTTGTCAGCATTGTGAATACGACCTGGAACTAAACGAGCAGCAGTTTACTTGAATAAGGAATGTCAGACATTACCGTCCAGGGGATACATTTAACACTAGTTAAGAACTTTCTCATGTAAATATATTATTTCATCTCTCAAACCATTACTTCGTGTATTTTTCTCCGTCAAAAACTTACGTAAAAGTAATTACGGGAACCTAGTATTATTATTATAATTCGACTTGTAACATTTTTTTTTTTCTGAGCCATACAGAAAGTTAAAAAAAAAAAAAAATCTCTAAAATTCACAACTTTTCTGTGAATCTATTGAAAGTAACAATTTTTTTCATCATTTAACCGTTAGTTGTGAACACGCAAAAGAAAAAAAAAATCCCCCGAAGTTATGTATAAATGTATTTGTGTTGTAAGCCAGAGGCTAATAAGGGAGGAAGGGACCCAGTCTGGCTGCAGACGCCGTTGTAGATACAGCGCTGTCATGTCTTTGCGATACGACTCTAATGTGTCGTGCACTTTTACTACCTGTATTTATTTAGCTAACGCTTCCGCATAACTGCACTCGGGAGGAAGCGGGTTTTAATTCCGGTCCGGGCATCCAGATATCGGTTTTCCATGGGTTCCCCAAATCACTCCAGGCGAATGCCGGGATGCTTGCTTCATAAAGTCCATGGTAAAATTCCTTCCGCTCCTCTTCCGCCGTCCTCTCCCGCATTTAATTTCCGTGGCAGCTGGTTCGCTGTGATTGGTGGATTCTGTGTGAGTGAAACTTGAACCGTATAGCACGCGTAGTGCAGGGAAAGTCGAGAAGATCAAAGGAGTGTTTTACGTAATGAAGTAAACAAACAAAATAGGAAGAGGACAGCGGTGATATGGAAATGAAATAAACAGAAAATTGAAGCAACCCCGAGAGAAGGCTGCCAGAAACGTGTCAAGGGAGCGTTCATAAACTACGTGTATCGGTCTAGGGGGGGGGGGTTGGCTGGAAGGCTACGCCTAAGTACTCGGGGGTGGGGGGGGGGGTTCCGAGCCAACCCAAGTAGCTACTCATTCATATTATTTGTCACAGTTAAAATGAGTTACAGAACACACAACAGCATGTGAATATTTATGTGCCTCATTTAATTAGTTCCCTTTTTTTTAACTGCTTAACGTCTCCTATAACAACTAGGTCTTTAGAGACGGGAAAGGATGGGGGGAAAGGAATGGGGGGAAGGGAATGGGAAGGAATTCGGCCATGGCCTTTTGAAGGAAGCATCCCGGCATTCACCTGGAGTGATTTGGGGAATCCATGGAAAAACCAAATCTGGATGCCCGGACGGGGATTCGAACCGCCGTCCTCCCGAATGCGAGGCCAGAACGCTATCCGTTAAACCACCACGCTCGGTAATTAGTTCCCTGTAAGTAATTTACGATAGTCTAACAAGAGAAAACAGAACTACAGTACGAAATATCAGCTGGAATCAACAAGGGAAAAGCTACCTGCCATGTAGGGGGGGAGGGGATAGAAGCAAAATCCACGTCGGATTACGTGGAGCAATGAGGGGGGACTCACAGGAGACCCAAATCGAGCTACGTGGTTTATGGACGCTCCCAGAGAAGTGTGTTGTTAGATGTACAGTGAATCCTACTTCAAGGAGATGGAGACGGCCTTCTGATTACAGACTTGAGCTCTATCTGCTCTCGACTGTTAGTCGGGTGTGACGTCATTGGGACAGGCATTGTCACTGGATGCGCGCGCTCCAGGCTTCACTGGGAAGTTCCAGGATACGAGTACAGCAATATGGTGAAGTTCTCAATACGACGAACGAAAGGAATATAGTGAAATCTGGAAACACGTTGTTCTCTGAGTGCAGGATCAGAACACTGCACTCAGTTATGTAATAACAATACCCGGATAAAGTCTGTTTCAGATAACTTATTAATGAATCGCCTGACCGCAGAAAATGCGTTAATTTCGGAGTAATTTGTGAAAATTTTTACCGCAGGTAGTAATAAAAATTAAGAGGCAGCGTGTGTGGGCTTGGAGTCACGTGACTGTGCATTTAAGGGCTGCCAACTGCACCTGCTGTCTGCTTACGTCACGGCAGGGCTGCCAACTGTAATGTATCATCATTTGCACCGTCCCCGCTTCCGTATGATTCGAGACTACACCTCAGCGTGGGATACTCCGTGTATTTTGTGCTCGCGATAAACACATATTGCAACGCGTTTCACCCCGCCAGTCAAAATGGAGGGACAACCTACCTGCAAGCCCTTCCTAATTTTCAGATGAATTATAGGTTTCCTGTCGAAGATTACTCCGATATGGCACAGGATAAACAGAACTCAATGAGAATAATTCAATATTATTTTGTAAAATTATAAACCAGTTGTATGTATCAATAAACCTCAAGCTTTGCCAGCGTGAACTATATTTCTGTTAACCACTTTAAATGTAACAAACCACTAAAATATGCCAGTATTAATTCAGAAAGAAAAAGACACAATTTTGTATCGAAAGGTAGCGACGAAGCTAGTACGAACTACATGTTAACATGTGTCAATACCTTCAAAAACAAACAATTAGCTGTAAATTTGAACCAGTCGGTGGTCAGCCGTAAGGGAGCGTGCACCAACTACGTGGCTCGGTCCAGGGGGGGGGAGGGGTTGGCTGGAAGGCTACGCTGGGCTACGTGGGGGGGGGGGGGGGTTCCGAGCCAGGCCACGTAGCTTTCCTTTCATAACTTTTTCACACTTAAAATGAGGAACAAAACACACAACACCATGTGAATATTTATTTCTCTCAGTTAAGTATCTGCTTATATAATTTACAATCGTATGAAAAGAGAAAACAGTACAAAATGTCTTCTGGAATCAAAAGGGAAAAAAAGGGGGGAGGGGAGGGAGGTAGAGGCAAAAGCCATGTAGGGCTACGTGGAGGAGTGGGGGGGGGGGGGGGTTCGCAGTAGGCCAAAATGAAGCTACGTGGTTTATGCACGCTCCCTAACAGAGGAATACTTTCGAGTGCTCGCACAACTGGAGCTGCCCGCCACACGTCAGCGCCAGCGGTGCGCTCTACTGGTAGCTGCCGGAACTACCGACACAATTAACCACATTAGGGAATATGCATTTACTGTAATTCAAACGGAGGAATAGAATTTTTATTTGACAAGTTTATTACTGTAAAATTACAATTATAACATTATTTTTCATTTTAATTAGCTTTTTATTTATTGATTTTAAGCAATAAAGATGTCAAAAATACGAAAGAAATTTAACTTCGCGAAACGCAACACTGTTAGTTAAATCGAATTATGACATCAAAATCCACGTTCACAATGTCAACAACGGGTGGTTACTGGGTGGTTTTATAGTTAAATTTTATCGTAATTTATTAGCATAATTGATGAAGTGTTTGCACGAACACGCATATAGTAAATAATGACAAAGCGGTTTAGTAAAGCACAATCACATGATCATCCAAAAATTGGTACTATTTTTTGTGTTGACAACGTTTTTTGCATCAAATTCGGTTTTTCCAGTTGCTGTGGTCAGAGGAGTTAAAGCTCCAAGGAAATTAAGTGAAAGATATTTGAATTATTATTTTGACGTTTTAAATTGATGAGGCAACTAACATAATTTATAACTTCCAGTATTAACTTAATAGAAAATACTAATAAGAGTGAACTAGAGTGAGGTAATATCGTTATGATTTACTCACACATTTACCTATTTATATTTCTTTTCAGATTACTAATGATTTTTTTTTTTTTTTTTTTTTGCCAGTTCAACTGAATTTTTTGTTTGTTTGTTTATTCATAGAACGCGTTTTATTTCCCTACCACGAGAAGAAACTCAGTGATTTTATGAGCTTGGATATTAATTTGCGCATCCGCGTTCTTTAAAGCACGAGGTTCCCTCCATCGATGCCCGCATCCGAATAATTTCTTTTATTTTTTTGTGTGTATTTTCTTTCTATCGCATCTGTTTACTATCTTTGCATTACAAATTTGCTTGTCTTTCCTTTGTTTTGTTTATGGATTTATGCCTCGTCGACGTCTGGGGAACTGGAAGGAATCCGGCCATGGTATTTTGGAGGAAATATCCCGGCATTCTCCTGGAGTGATTTGGGGAAACCATGGAAAACCCAAATCTGGATGCCCGGACGTGGATTCGAACCCGCGTCCTCCCGAATACGAGACCAGAGCGTTACTGCTCACCCAACACACTCGGTAAAGATTCGCTTTTGTAAAAAATGCACCAAAATATTAATCCGTTTTTGTTATAATAATTCAGAAATACAGTATTTTAATAATTACATAAATTACTGCAACAGAAGGAAAATTTTATGGAAAGATTCCTTCAACTTAAACGTTTTACTGCTGAAGTTGGAAGGCATATTTCATTTACATTTCCTAATTCTTTTTTTCCGTTAGTTTTAAAACATGCCAGATATCCTCTATAATGGCAAAAAATCATACAGACGCACGGTAGTTAATAATGGAATTTCAGCAACAGCACGTGCATAGGCGAACTTGCATCCCTCTGCTATGAAAGAAAATACACAGAAAAATATTGAGAAACACAAATTTTGTTATAAAATTCACTGTCGAAAATGGCTCAACACCTTGACAATAAATTCAATATCCTTAGTTAATAAGTATTATATATAATGTATAAAAAAAAACAGATGCACCTCCCTTAAAGTATTCCTGCCGGCTCCCATGAGCACATGTAGAAATTTCTCTTTAATCCATTTCCGAAATGCTTTGAGTTCCTTTTGTTGACACCTTGAAGCGCCGATACAGTAGCCCGTTACCCTCTGACAGAGGTGCGTCCATTCATATCATATTACATTTAATGTCCAAGTAATTTTCAGTTTGAAGAAAACTTTTTTTCAGAATACGAATAACGTCAAGTTTTAATTTCAAATCGGATGTGTTTCAAGTGTTTGAAAGAGGCTTATTATTAAAAGAATTTAAAAAAATTGGAAAGTCTTCAAAGGAAAACAAATTAATATTATGGAGAATTTTCGAAAAATTGAATCTGCAGTGTTACAAGTAGCAAATAATATCAAAAAGAAAAAAAAAATCGGAAGCGAGGCTGGAACCTTAGCTCAGTGATAATTCACCTTAAACCACGTGGCTGTTAGTGAAATACTCTCCAGGTCCAGGCTCCAGATTACCGCATTCAGAATGGGGTTGCCAGATACACGATTATAACTTCCGGAACATTTCTGGGGTTTCAGTGATACAGGATTATAATTTCCGGGACATTTCTGGAATTAAAAAGAAATTTTAGTGGTATGTTTAAAGAGTGAACAAAAATTCAAATTAATAACAAAAGTTGTATTTTAAATAAAAATTATGCTACATAACATATATATATATATGTTATATATATATAAGATTATTAATTCAACTTTGGTTGAAAATCCATATCAAGTAATACCTTTTAAATACATTAAAACAAAATTTAAGCACCTCTTTCGTAGAAAGTCTTGGTATTATTAATTAAAACGAAAAATACTAAACTTAAAACAAAAACTGAATATTTATTTTAGGGTTATTAATCAATCGTCGGTAGAAAATCTACAACAGGTATTACAAACAATAAACAAAAATTGACCATGTCTCATTTGTTAAATCGAAATCTACATCAATCAAAATGAATCTTAATTAGCTACTTTTTTTAATATTTATCATTACATTGAGCCATTTTCACAAGCTTTTCTCCGTCACTGCTTTGCAAAACTGGTAAAATTTCACAACAAGACTCTTCAAAATTGATTCGAGTTTACAGTTCAGCCTTGATTAAGTCCTTGGACATTCTGTTTAGCTCTTTAGTTCGTAAATTGTTCAACAGGCTTAAAATTCTCTCGCAAAAAGTGTTGCTTGTTGAAATTGACAAAACGAAACCAACTATTTTCTTTAAACGTTTGTTCTAAAGAAATAGGCCCTCATATCGTTTTGCAAGTCTTTCGAAAGGACATCAAAGACAGCTTTCAGACATGTGAACTCTGTATAAAGGGAATCAATGTTAACTGCATTTTCAATTTTCAATATCGCAGGAAATTCAGCGAGTATTTCCCGTGTCGATTTCAGTTCCTCTGATTTAAGAGACAAAAGCTCAAACTTTTTGTAAATTCCATCAAGCCCAAAATCATACCTCACCACCAAATATTTCATTGCGCTTTGTAGGAAAATACCCCTGTAATATCTGAAGTTAGGGGAAAAAACTAGTATACGTGAATTCCGGGAAAGTAAGGCTTAATTCCTGGACGGGGGACCAGGCACAAAATTCCACGACATTCCCGGATTTCCCGGCCATCTGGCAACCCTAATTCCGAATCTCTCCTTGTGGGAAACATGTTGAGCGGTTTCAAATGTGTGTACATCAGTTCCACATTCTCCTCGTCGATATATTACAGTAAAAATGAGCTTCACAGAAAGAGACAAGGGAGTGTCCATAAACTACGTGGCTGAATCTAGGGGAGGAGGGGCTGGCTACGCTGGGCTACGTGGAAAAGGGGACGAGGTGTTCCGAGCCAGGCCACGTCGCTTCCCATTCGTATTATTTGTCACAGTTAAAACAAGATACAGAACACACAACAGCATGTAGATATTTATTTACGTCATTTAATAATCTCTGTATGTAATTTACGATAGTCTGACAAGAGAAAAGAGTACAAAATGTCTTCTGGAACCAATAGGGGAAAAAGTTACGTGCTATGTAGAAGGAGGGGGGTATAGAGGCAATAGCAACGTCGTACTACGTGGGGGGGGGGGGGATAATTTCCTCGCACCCGTTGATCTCGCTGCTCACGTGCCTGGTCGTTGGGGTCGTGGTGCCTGTGTACTCGAACCGAGCGAGGTGATCAGGGTGCCACCAGCTCACCAGCCCCACTCGGCTGAATATATATATATTAGCTGTACGTCGTTATTATTTCCTCTATCACCTGCCACCAGTTAACTAATGAATACCTTTACAGTTCCGTTATCCTAGACTATAAGCTCCCAACTTCTATTGACCTATCACCCTCATCTTCGAACAAGATTACTCACCACCCTCGTTTCTTTCTTTTTTTTAACTGCTTAACGTCTCTTAACAGCGAGGTCTTTAGAGACGGGAAAGGATGGAGGGCGGCAAGGAATGGGAAGGTATTCGGCCATGGCCTTTTGACGAAAGCATCCCGGCTTTCGGCTGGAGTGATTCGGAGAAACCATGATAAATGCAAATCTGGATGCCAGGACGGGGATTCGAACCCGCGTACTCCCAAATGCCGGACTACAGCGTTAACCACTCAACCACGATGCTAGGTACATTTTTGGTGATATGAATACAGAATCTTACCCTGGTTAGATTCTCGGAATTTTGAAAATACTTATTTTGAAAATTTTAGACGGTCATTGGTAGTAAAATACAATGTTCCGACATTTTAAATTTTATGAGAAAAATGCTTTTTCACCAAATAATATGTTTTATTTGATAGGTAAATATCATGACGTGTCTATTACACGCATTAGGAATTTTTTTTCTCACGACTACATGATAAGCTAACTAAATGCTCCCAGCCAAACAACTCGCCACTCAAGCCTCACTGCGTACTATTCAGAAAAAACGGCGAAGTGACGTAATACTGCACTCACTATAGTCTCTTCACGGTGTACAACTCAAACTCCAAGAAAACATCACTTTAAATTCATTAATGTAGCTGTCAAAAACTTTTTACAAACATTTCAAGAATTTTTCAAAAGTAGGTCTCTTAATTATTCGGTTAGTGAACAATCCATACTAATTTTCGTAAAACAAAAAATATAATAAAAAATTATCTCCTCCATAATCAAAGTTTCAGAATCACTCATTTACCTTTTTAACGTGGAAACCACGAAATTACAGAATGAATTAGTAAACGAATATTCTGTGTTCCGTCTCACATTACAAGCGAAGCGATCATCAGACACGAGTGTGCGTGTGGCAGGAACTAAATACCAGAAACACCAAACACCAACACCGCAGTGACTGCTTCACTATCACAGACTACAAGTAGAGGGTTTCCAGAAATTACAATTAAATTCATGATACGACCAACTAAACACTATAACTATTTTTTTTAAAAATCACTTTCAATCACTAGCTCTCATGAACAGAAGTCGTTGGTAATAGTACACTGTTCGCAATAACAGATAATCACGTCACTTTTATAACACTTAAAAATGTTATGTTTTGGCAACGGTTATGAAATAAGTAACACAGTTGTAATCCATAAGTACGAGTGGGCTAGCATGTCTGAACCTGGTAGATCACTATAGATTAGCCTCTTATTCCAAGACGAGCCAATACAAAAATCTATACGCTCTCTATACCCTGTATCTGCTAAATAAATTATCTGATCAAATGAGAAAATTAACCTCTCCCAACATGATTTTCCATTCCAACTAATAATTTAAGAAAACAGAAACCTGAATTTCACGTGGAGCCATTTGAGGCAACCATGGAAAACCAAAACCTGGATGTGTGACGAGGCCAGAGCTCACATACTGGCTCACACGAGTACATAGTTGCGTGTGAACGCATGCGTGACGTTTGCGCAAGCCACAAAGTTTGGGTTTAGTAAATTCTGTCCCGACACAAGATCGGCTTGAGAGTGAAACTGCAGTAGTTCCGCTGGCTGCCGATAGAGGTGCTGTCCGTTACACTCGGCTATTGTGCGTGGTTTGTAAAATCGAAAATTAGTTAACAAAATGTTGCAGGAAGAACTTTTCACGTTGTTCTTTAACAGTATTTTCGTTTGAGCTGTAACTTTCGTCTTGTCATCAAGCTTTTCTTTCTGTACCCGTATTCCACCTTGTGTACGCTGTATTCAGCAGAAATATTGTTTAAACGTTAGGTAATGAAATAATTTGTGCGACGGATGCTGAGACAGCTTAAAACACAAAACCGTGAACTGCTGCAACCATGGAGGAGAAGTGACGTTAAATCTGTGAAGCAGGCTCTAAACTCTCGCGCATGCGCAGTGGCGGCAGCGGCGCTATTGTGATCCCAAACAAATGCGATGTTCACATTGTGTTAGAAGCTGTAATTATTTCATTTTGTAATGTGTATAAGTGTTTTATAATGCCATCTTGTGTTGCATACGGTTGCACAAATAGGTAAGAGAGGAAAGAACCTGGAATATCATTTCATAAGTAAGTTGAATTCTAATTATCGTTGTTGAAGTGGGCAGTAGGAATTGCAAACTTCGGTGCCTGTTTATAAATATTTAGTCATAGCTCTCAATGGAATGACTTTGTTCTCAAATTTTTGTTGATGTAGTGTAGAAATCAGCATACCTTGCTATTTTGCACATAATAGACTAGCATTACTTTTTAACGAGTGTTGAAAATGAGACTTAAAGGGGTGTGTTCAGTGAATTTAGTATTGCGCTTTCTTTCGTCACGTTGCAGTTTATACTGACAGTGTGTGATGAAATTAAATGTGTTAAATTATGCTATGCAATCTAGGAATCATGATGAAGCAAACGATATTGTTACTGCAAATACAGTTTGTGATTCAAATACGCGTGTGTGGGTATGTCTACATAGTTTGATTCTGTAGCGGCAATTTAATGGATATTGTGGTTAGGTCTAAATGCAGTCTGTACCAAAATGGTTTTGTTGTTCCATAAGGGACAAAGAATTTATCTATTACTGTTAGTAATTTCATGAGAATCAAGTTAGTGACAAAACGTATATCACGATGGAAACTACTTTCAGCCATTCCTAATTAAGCTTACAATGTATGTTAACAAGATAACTATTTTTATTCTGGTCTAGGCCGCATTTCAACCTAACTACAAGTGGTAGTAAAAAAAACTGAAATATCAATTCTGCATATCCACCCATGGAGGAAGGAATTATATGGAGGAGAAGTGACGTTAAATCGGTGAAGCAAGCACTAAACTCTCCCGCATGGTGGCAGCACCGGCAGCGACCATATGGCGCTTCCCAACAATTAAGGTGTTCACATTGTGGTAGATGCAGTGATTATTTCATTTAGTATTGTGTATAAGTGTTTAAAAATGCCAACTTGTGTTGCGTACGGTTGCACAAATAGGCCAGACAGGAAAGAACCTGGAATATCATTTCATAAGTAAGTTGAATTGTAATTATCGTTGTTGAAGTGAGCGGTAGACACCGCAAACTTTGCAGCACGTCTATAAATATTTAGTCATAGCTCTCAATGGGATGACTTTGTTCTCAAATTTTTCTTGGTGTAGTGTAGAAAATCAGCAAACTTGCTATTTTGCACATAATAGACTAGCATTATTTTTTAACGAGTGTTTAAAATGAGATTTAAAGGGGCGTGTTTTACTTCGCGTTTCAGTGAATTTACTATTACGATTTCTTTCGTCACGTTGCTGATTATACTGACAATGGATGATGAAATTAACTGTTATGTGAGAAGCTGTGAGTTTTATTAATTTTTTAAATAGCTATTTCAGGCCATTGACTTAGGTTATTTTTAAAGCTTCATATAAGACTTGTTTCTGTTTGTAAATACGTCTATACCTATTTTTTACCGATTTTGAAATCTTTCTCATCTATTTATGTCGAAACAGGTTCATGCAGAAATAAAAATGGGCTTCATAAATAAAGAAGTTATTGGCCTTTGAACAAAATCAATTTGGGGAATGTGTTTCTAATTTAGTCTCTTTTTTTTTTGTACAACATTCTCCCCCCCCCCCCCGTATCTAAATCTAACTGAGAGATAATTTTTTTACAATTGTCCTAATAAGTAGGGCTATGAAATTAGACAACACATCTTGATCAAGAGAATGTTCATTAAGGTGACTGAATAAACATTTTATTTCTGGTACCAGCCTACAAAATGTCTGGGTTGCTCATCCCTAGAGTGGGTCCTCTTACTTTTTTTCTGGTCTAGGACACATTTCAGACTAACCACAAGTGGTAGTAATAAAACTGAAATATCCATTCTGCATGTCAACCATGTAATCATTGTGGCTTTGACAGAATTAATTTTTGGTCCTGCCTGCATCCAAACCTAAACCCCTCAATTTGGATGTTGTATATCCCCCAAACTAAGCAAGATATCGAAAACATTTATTCCTTATCATCGAGTTTTTTCGTCGTGTTACATAAAAATCCATCATTAAATTTGACTTTTGCGAAATTTTTCTTCTGCATTTCAACTCAAGACACCTCACTTTTGAGACAGTATATCTCGAGAACTAGGTGAAATATCGAAAAATTTTACTCTTTATTTTTTATTTGTCTCGTCTTTTTAAATAAAAATTCATCATAAAATGTGACTTTGAATAATTTTTTCTTCTGAATTTCAACCAAAACCATTTCACATTTGAGACAGAATATCTCGAAAACTAAGCAGGATATCAAAAAAAATTATTCTTCATTTTTTATTTGTCTCATCGAGTTACATAATAATCCATCACCAGATTGCGGCGTCACGTTTATCCTAGAGTCCCCTTGAGGTGTTTGTACATATTCCCCGTGTTTGTTGGGAAGCGGTCAAGCCCCCACCACTCCGGCCATGCCCCCCCACTCCTCCGCCGGCCTGCTTCACTCCCATGCGTGGTAAAGGTCTCTTGCGTCGTCTCCATATTATTCCTTCCTCCATGTATCCACCATGTAATTCATTGTAGCTTTGGCAGAATTAATTTTTGGTCCAGGCCGCATATCAACCCAATCCCAGTATATCCCGAAAACTAAGCAAGATATCGAAAAATTTTATTATTTATTTTCGATTTGTCTCGTCGTGTTACATAAGAATCAATCATTAAATTTGAGTTTTGCGAAATTTTTCTTCTCCATTTCAACTCAAGACACTTCACTTTTGATACAGTATATCTCGAGAACTAGGCTAGATATCTAACATTTTTATTCTTTATTTTTCATTAGTATCGTTTTTTTAAATACGAATCCATATTCAAATTTGACTTTGAGCAATTTTTTTTCTTCTGAATTTCAACCAAAACCATTTCACATTTGAGACAGAATATATCAAAAACTAAGCAGGTTATCAAAAAAATTTATTCTTCATTTTTTATTTGTCTCATCGAGTTACATAATAATCCATCACCAGATTGCGGCGTCACTTTTATCCTAGAGTCCCCTTGAGGTTTTTGTACATATTCCCCGTGTCTGTATGGAAGCGGCCATGCCCCCTCCTCTCCGGCCATGCCCCCCACTCCTCCTCCGCCCGGCTTCACTTCAATGCGTGGTGAAGGTTTCTTGCGTCGTATCCATATATTTCCTTCCTCCATAGCTGCAACAAGACATCGGCTGAAGAAACCAACAAAACCGATTGCTTAAGTATTCTCTGTATGATATTTGTGCCTTTTCTATATGATAATCACTTATTTCCGAGAGAAGCATTGGCACTGATGACGAATGTTATTATTATTGAGACGTTATTCAAGTCCGCCATTGTTGCTATTAGTAACTTCAATTGTCAAAACCTACAATTGCTATATTTATCACATTTTTTTTCTGTATAAGTACCTTCTTCACGTTGCAGCTATTATTTCTCATACCGAGCGTGGTGGGTGAGTGGTTAACGCTCTGGCCTCGCATTCGGGAGGACGTGGGTTCCAATCCAGATTTGGGTTTTCCATGGTTTCCCCAAATCACTCCAGCTGAATGCCACGATGCTTCCTTTAAAAGACGATGGCCGAATTCCTTTCCGTTTTTTGTCCCCAGTCCTTTCCCACCTCTAATGACCTCGACGTCGACGAGGCGTAAAGCCATAAACAAAAAAAATTGTCGTTGGTTTATTTTTGTGTGTTATATCCGCATGCACGGCATAGCTTTGTTTTGCAGGTGAAAGTTTTTCATTGTTTAAAACAATATCTGAGTTTATTATATGTGTTCGCTTAAATTGTTTTATTTCAGACAGATTTCTCTAAAGTATGGTAGATACCAAATATTGTTTTATTCCAGCGTGATCACAAACGTTTTTGGTTATTAGAGGTGGGAAATGAACGGGTAGGTATTTGAACTTGTCACTTAATGGAACAATCCAAGCATTCAGCTGCAATGATTTGGGGAAAACCGATGTCTGGATGGGGATTCGAACCCGTGTCCTCCAGAATGTTACCAGTCACCCACCACGCTGTGTTTATTAACGAATAAATAATTCATTATTATCGGCCATTTTTGCGCAGTTGCTGAGTAAATTAAACGATAAAATAACGCCAGTGCAACTGTCTTCGTATGCAGTAATGCCGCAGACTTTTCTCCTCTCTTGGAGCAGCGGCCAAGACAAACGGCTGTAGCGGTGACGCACTATGAAGAAAGAGCAGCGATGTTTGTTTACGAGCTTGGAAAACACTAATGTAAATAATTCGTCGCTGATGATGCCTCGATTAGAGGCGAAACGCGTACGGCATTAAAGCTTAGAAAAACAGTCGCATTGGCATTATTTTATCATTTAATTTAACGAACAAATAGATTACATTCCGACTCCGTTGAGAACAGTTTGCAACACGCACCACTATTTGCATCTCCAATATTTCCTGTCACTTTCGTGTCGACCGAATCAAACATATTTCATGTAATGTTGTCGTATATTAATTTGAATGTCGACTCATAATACTAATCTGTTATGAACTACAAAATTCCTCACTTGTTAGTTTCTGACTGTGTTGTTATTGCAGACCTCAGGGAACACTTTAAAGTAGAAAAAGATCTGCAATGTTTGCCATTCATGATTGCGATTGTGTTGCGAACAGTTGGCAGCTCTGCGGCTGTTCCGCTCACTCCCCCCCTCCCCCTCTCTCTGCAGCTGTCATGTGTTTGCGTATATTACTTCCATTAATATGAAAGTTTGAGTGGATCTTTAATAACTTTAACCCCATAAATATTCCGGAAATTACAATCCTGTATCTGGCAACCCTAGTTGTAACTTGAGCATTGCTGTCTCACTGGATTTACATATTATACAGATACAAATGCAGCAATCAGTGCAGTTATTTAGATACTGAAGAACTGCAAATTTTTATAAAATGAAAAATATTTGCTAAACCCCTAAAAGCTCATTTTCTTTATGAAGCTGAGATGGTGTAGTCATTCTTGAAAGTTAAATAGCTTTCATACGGAATAACTCAGAATTTATAATTTAAAAATATCAGAAAGATTACGATAAACCAAATTAAGGAATTTTATAAAGCGAAAAAACAAAAAGGAAATGTAATATACGGTATGTTAATTTAATTCGCTTTCTTTGATAACTCAGTCCATAGTTCAAACAGATTTTTTTGTTAGGATTGTTCTGTTTGTAGAATGTTTATTCGTCGTGACTGTGTGGTGGTGAGTGGTGACGCTATGGCCTCGCATTCGGCAGGACGCGGGTTCGAATACCCGTGCACCCATCGAGATTTGTGTTTTTCATAGACACCCAAATCATGAATGCCGTGATGGTTCCTTCAGAAGGCCATCGCCGAATTCCTTACCGCTCTTTGCCTTTAATAACCAAGACGTCGACGAGGCTTAAATCTATAAGCAGAAAAGTAGTATTGTTTAATGTTTATATACTGCTGTAGATTTGTGTCGCTGATTATGATCTGTTACAACAAGCCAACGTAAAATGTGATGTGCCGGTATTTAAACCTTATATGCCTCATATTCTGCTGTTGTTTTTGGAGCTTTAGGGCGCGTCGACATCTAGGTCATTAGCGCCCTTCAAATTTTGCCATCTCTTTTAATTCTCAGATAAATCATTGATTCCTTGTGAAACACTGTCACCGGTAACATTCATGTCTGCACTTAACCAAAGTCAGCCTCCTGCTTGTTTTTATTTCGTGGTTTTTGTGTGATTTTCATATTGGCACAAGTGTAAATCTTTTTGTTGAAAACAGTGTACACATAGGTATATTTCACGTTTCAGTTGGAATTATTCTTTCTTTTTTTCCCCTATCGCCTTTTTATTTCGAATACTTTACTCATACGCTGCAATTATTTTCGTTGTTAGCGAATTTTGTCTGCATTGGACGTTGTGGCTTTATGACAAATTTTTTTGACAGTGAGGCGAATATAAATGAAAGCTCAAAATTATAAGAAATATTAGTTGAATCAGTTCCGTTGTTTCTTGTTCGGCTGTTAGTGTCTTCCTTTTTGTGCACATAAGGGGACATCCATTAATTACGTGAGGTAAAATAGGGAGGGGGGGCGCCAGCGAAATCTCACCAGATCTCACCAGGGGGAGAGGGGGGTCAACGGAAATCTCACGTGAGATTTTGCGAACAATTTGCGGACAGTAGAGCCAAAAAAGAAGGTCTACAATTTGCGCCAACGTCGATTTTAGGAGGGTATTTCGCCAAAAAAGTTAGGGTGTGACCATAAAAAATAAAAAAAGAAGTCTACAAAAGTTTCCAGGGAGATTTGTTAGGGGGGTTCTCACTGACCAGATCTCACCAGAGGGGGGGGGGGGTCCGGCCAGATCTCACCAGGGGGGAGGGGGGTCCAGAAATCCGGAAAAACACCTCACGTAATTTGTGGATGTCCCCTAACCACTGTAAAATTTTACAAATGTAGATAAATTTTGTTTACCACGGACTCAGTGATCGACGCGTATTAATGTGTCTTGTGTTTGTTGCACCGGAGAACTGTTCCCCATTAATAGAGACTGCATTATATGCATTTACATATTAAGCCCATTTTCGCCTGTTATTGCATATTTTATCTAAAACCTAGCGATGATGCATATTTACAATATTTTTCGGTAATATACCTAGTTATTAAATAGAATCATACGTGGTAACCGGCAAAACGACGACTCACTGAAGAACTAGAACCCACGTTTCGGAAAGTAAATATATTGATTTCATATCAAAGAAAGCGTTTCTTAAGGCACGTTCTCGTAATAATGCTTATTAAAAAAAATTACCAAATGTGCCTTTACCTCCGGAACCAGTGGTAAGAGGGCATCCATAAATTACGAGAGGTGTTTTTTCCAGGATTTCCCCCCCCCCCCCTGATGAGATTTCGTGAGATCTGGCCGGATCCCCCACCTCTGGTCCGTGAGAGCTCCCCCCCCCACCCCTGGAACTCGCTCTCGAAACTTTTGGAGTCATACAAACTTTTCACAAAACCTCACGTGAGATTTCCGTAGACCTCCCCACCCCCCTTGGTGAGATTTCGCTGGACCCCCCCCCCATTTCACCTCACGTAATTAATGGATGCCCCCTAATTCGATGGGAGACGTGGGTTGAAGCTGTACTGTTTTACAATGAACATTTCGAGGCCATTAAAGGTGTAGTAAACGACTTTGATATTGGAGAGGCTATGACAGTTTGTCAGCACAAGGAAGCATTTAACAATTCTAGTATTAAAACCATAGCAGTGATTAGCATTCGTTTTTCCCACATATCTGTGAGTATTAAAAAGCTTGAAACTCATGGTTTGACGTAGACTGAATCTATTCAGTTAATGAATAGAATCCGCTTTGCCAGAGGTATTCATGAGTAATAATAAAATGAAGTTTAAGAGTATTTTGAACAATAACACAGTATTTGAACGTTTATGTAAAATTGACAGTTTTAGTGCTGGGACGGGTGCACTTTTTCCAGAAACAATGACTGCTAACACAGCAGCCAATTACAAATAGTGCCCAGTTACAGCAGTGAATGTGGAACGGTCCATATCCACTTATACAAATATTTCCAGAGATCCAAGAAACAATCTCACTATTGAATATCTGTAACAGTACCCCATTGTTTACCTTTCATAAGGTAAAAAAAGTTAAGTAATAGTTAATTATCGAATTTATATATGTGTTGTTTGTACTACCTACTAGTTGGCTGCTGATTTTGAAATAATAAATCTAAAAATTACTATTTTTATATTATGAAATGTTGCATATTTTGACACTTTTCATGCATATTTTAAGCATTTTTCGTGCATATATTTGCATGCATCTATCTGGCTTTTCGTGATGCATATAATCCGCGCTCTACTCATTACTCTCTGTTTAGTGTCGAAACTAAATTATTCATTCCTTGCTGTTGTAGGAGACGTGTTTTGTTTGTGTCAATTCAGATCAGTCTCTCTGGTGGCTGTAGGCTTCAATAGTGGACCAGACAGGTTTTACAAACAAACAAGATTTGAAAATCAGTTAGAAATAATATTTATAAATTCGGAAACACCATGGCGTATTTTATGTGAAATAATAATGATTGATATTTTTAAATAAATAAAATCTGAATTTTAGTCTATTCTTCACGTCAAACCAAACACCAATCACAGCGCTTGATATGTTAGGAAACATACGATAGTGCGCCGCGTTAACTTGTATTTTTTAACTGTTTGTTTGAGTTTTTGTCTGTTCCAATATAGATTTATAAGGGACGTGATAACAATCTTCCGAGTCGACGTTGTTTGCAGATTGTTTAAACCTTTGTTATCGTGAATCCAGGATTTACTAAATTTGACAGTCGAAATCTACCGAGACTGGATATAATAATAGTTGAAGATTTCTTTGCCACTAATACGGATTTTTGTGCTGTTGGGATTCGAAATGTGAAAACATCTGTGTACGTATTTCAACTATTTGCCCAATAAATTGAATAAAAGAAAATATAACCTTTACCGAGTTTAAATGGTATAATCTTTGTTATGAATGCCGTGTGATTTTTTTTTTTTTTTTTTTTTGTGTGTGTATTAGTACATGACTATGAGATTTAAAGTTTTGCTTTCTCCTACTTTCAGATCGGCGAGACAATCGTACGGTGACGATGCCATGGGATATGTACAACTTTGTCGTGGTTTGGGTATATGTACTGTCAAGTGCTAGGTGTGCCCGGAACAGAAAGTTCGTTCGAAATCTTGTGCAGCG
The DNA here is from genome assembly GCA_031002005.1 of Vandiemenella viatica. Lineage (NCBI taxonomy): Eukaryota > Metazoa > Arthropoda > Insecta > Orthoptera > Morabidae > Vandiemenella > Vandiemenella viatica. The sequence continues at coordinate 10,937,358 of JARYHS010006964.1, read as the reverse complement.
ACCATGGTACTTGATAAGACGAAAAAAAAGTGGTCAGCATTCAGTGCCATAATTCTACAGATCTAAATTGGAATAAATCTAAACGGCCCGAGTTTTCACTGACATTAAATGCATTACAGACGAAGAAACTCTCAGCAAGGAAAAAAAGATAACACATAGACTGCCACCCCAAATAATTTCCACAAGAAACTAATATATATATATATATATATATATATATATATACATTTAGGTTCTACACACCAACGATATGTGTTTCATTCTATTACGGTTATAACAAAATCCTGAAACTCACTTAATACTGCTGGAATAACAAGTCGCATGTCAAGTTGTTTTGCACACATTTGACGTCACGCGCTACAAGATAACGTGATGTACTGTTTGCGCGCAACTTCAAACAATTTAACATTTACACATAGTTTTATGTACTTATAGTACTATTTCTCGTGGCTAAATATATCCACAATGGTCAATTTAGAACACAATCTGAAAATTTGACCGGTAACTTACCCTCATACTATTACATGTAAAGCTTTCAGTTTTTAATAATTTAATACTCTTCATGTGGGGATAATTGGGGCCAAATTTAATTAATTTATCACAACTACGTCTGAGTGTTAGGATTTTAATTTCCGCCAGTGTATATTCCATCTTGGCAAGGGATTAGGGTCTGTTCCTGGGCACAATCGCTATACCAGTTGAGCAGCACTAAGCCCAGAAATTATTCTTGACTGAATGCGTTAAGTAAAATACTCACTTGCCGGAGGACGCGGGTTTGAATCCCCGTCTGGCCGTATTTTCCCGAAATCACTGTATATGAATACATCGATGGTTCCTTATAACGGCCATAGCCGAATTTCTTCTCGTTCCTTACCGCCAGTCCTTTCCTGCCTCTAATGAGCTCGACATCGACGTATTCTGACCGGACATGTAAAGGGAATTAACGATGCAGTGGCCAATTTTTAAAACACGTTTTACATCCGAATAGTGACGGCAGCGAAATCTTAATTTCACCACTTATAATCCTGATGGTGGTTTCTATTTTCTTAACTTATTAGCTGGAATGCTTGATCATGTTAAGACAGGTTAATGTGGCTTCGATCAGTTTACTGTCACTGCTTAGTAATACTGCTCTGTATAAGGAGGCGGTTTATAATCGTTTTCTCATGGTCCACGATACTGCCAGTTTGGCTGGTGGTTCGCTAGAATGCTGCCTGCTGGCCAATTCTGGTAGTAGATCCACTAGCCGCCAACAGAGCGCACCGCTGTCGCTACCTAAAGAAATGCAAAGTTGCATTCAATAACAGCTAACCAATTGCTTCGAATTCACATTAAAAAAAAAAAGGCTAAATGCATTTCTTCCTCCCATTCACACCTGTTATTCCATGTCCGTTAAACTATGCGCCTCCTTTGCCTTAGTACTGTACTGTGAAGCTCGTACTGTGTAGTTTATTGTACTCCGTCAGTCTTTGCGGAAATATCGCCGGCAGGAAAATATATTTACAGACAGTGTGAAGACAGAGAATAATTGTGGACGATCACACTAAGTTGGAAACAGGTATTTGAGGACATTTCTTAATTTTTTTCATTTTGGTTTGGGCAGGAGAAAAATGAATTTTGGTAAAGGTATTTTTTGTCTCATATAAAGCATTACTAGTTCATATGTACAGATAAGATGGAAATCTGGTATGCTCCATACTTATTTCTAAACTACAGGTAGGGCAGAATAAAATAGACAAGTTCGAGGGTGAATCTTGCTGTTATACATCCTGCTGGCTATGAGAGGAAGGAAGACCGGACAATGTTTACCAACTTCGCTCCTGATTTTCCGTTTCCCATACTGTGGATTTACACCCAATCACAACGCTTGGTAATTCTACTGGAAGTACGCAATTAAAAAAACAAACAAACAAACTATCAGTCTGTCACTGACATGTTGGATTAAAAGTGCACTGAGATAAGTAGAAATGAGTAGTAAGGTTTTATAAACAGAATAACTACAGTATCAAAATGAAGGCATAGATGAGGAAATGTACCACACTGCTGTGGTGTATAGTTGGTTGCATTAATTCCATATCAACTCTGTATATAGATTTGTTTTATTATTGAAATTTGAATGTGTCTGACGTCGAGGTGATGGAAAAGTGGCCACAGAGTATTAATTCTGCTGCATAGTTTATTTATTACTTTTTCCTTGTAACAAAATATATTTATTGTTTAGAGAGTGCAGATTTTTCAATTGCCTTGTGTTGTATCAGTGGACGATCTAAACATAAAGGCATCTATCAGTATTATAAACTTTGCGCATATTTGATAACTGGACTAATTCGTTAAATGTAGTTGAAGATGAGCTGTTTCTACTTGAGCAGCTCCCTCAGCTCTCCGCTGCTCAGGTCGTGCGCCGTCCGTCCCCTCTGGTTCCTCGCCGTCCTGTCCGCCCCGGCCTCCAGCAGCGCTCTCGCCACGGCGGAGTGGCCATTTTGGGCTGCGCAGTGCAGCGGCGTCCTGCAAACATCGTCCCTCACGTTGACGTCTGTGGTCTGCAGCAGCAGCCGCTCCACGGCCACACGGCCTGCCTGTGCCGCCACGTGCAGCGCAGTGGTCCCCCACGTGTGGGTTCTGGCAGTGGAGTCCGCGCCGGCCACCAGCAGCGCTCTCACCGCCTCCTCGTCACAGAGCACGACCGCCCAGTGCAGAGGCGTCATCTTCTCTTCACCTATCTCGTTGACGTCCGCCCCCGCCGCCGCCAGCGTGGCGACGGCTCTGCTCCTGCCCTGCTGCGCCACCCACAGCAGCGCACTCTGCCCCCACTGGTCGGTGCCCCCCCTGGCGTCCGCCCCCAGGAGCGCCCTCACGGTGCGCACGCTGCCCGAGTCCGCCGCCAGCAGCAGCGGCCTCTTGCGCCAGTCCTGCTCCCCCGCAGTGGTGTCCGCCCCCGCCGAGCACAGTAGCTGTGCTGTGGCCGCGTGTCCCGCCGCCGCCGCCAGCTGTAGCGGCGTCCTGCCCGCTTTGTCCTTGTTGTCCGCCTGGGCCCCGGACCTCAGCAGCACTCCCGCCACGACGGGCCCGCCGCCGCCTCCACACGCCGCCGCCTCGTGCAGCGCAGTCCACCCGTCACTCTCTCTCGCCGCCTCCAGGTCCGCCCCCGCGTCAAGCAGCATCCGCACGGCGGCGGGCTGGCCGTGGCTCGAGGCCACGTGCAGGGGCGTCGACTGGCTCGCTGGCCAGTCCTGGCCGGTGCTGCAGCGCCATCCGCAGCAGGTGCAGGTGTCCCGCCCGGCACAGTTCATGCATCACGTGGCGAGCTCTCTCTGGAGCCTCCAGCTCGCGCTTTATGACCTCCAGCTCGCTGCAGCTGGCGGCACCTGCCTCCAGCAGCCTCTCCAGGACATCAGGAAACTGCCGGACAGGTCTGGAGACCAATGCCTTCATAGTGATAGCACTCAATGCCAGGTCAGCCATCTAGTCCACTGCAAACCTGGACCAATAGAGAACAAAGTGGCGTCAGCACAAATCAAACTGTAAAAACACAAATAATGTCATTGGTGTCTATACTGATTTTTCTGGTTCAGTTGAAAAAAATTACAAAAATATTGGCAACAGTGACTGAAATTTTCTTTTACGAACTGGAATTTCCCGAAGAGGCTAGGTTGCGCGAGAAGGAATCCCCCTTCCCCGTTGTTTGGATTGATAGTCGCTATTTGAACTAGTGCTGCCAGCCCAACCAATTTATCTGTAGACCGACGGATCTTTCAAAAAATTAGGAATTTTAAATTTATCTACGTTTTTTGCTTTTTTAAAAAAATTACTTATTGTACTCTCCTTATATTCATATAATTGTTAAACTCTCAGTGTATAGTGATACTGAGTCATTAAATAGCCAGTAATCATGAATCGTTTCCTTGCAACTTTTGGCGTAAACCAACGATTGAGAAAGAAAGAAAGCTCCTATTTTGTATGAAAATAGATTTAATTCAAACTTAAAAGACCGTAATACCGAACTATCAGCGCAGTCTTTATGCACAGTGTGTACTTTGCTTCCAATTTAAAATTGCAGTCTCAAAATCTTTTGCGTACAATACAACAACAACCAGTTAAAGAAAATTTAATTATTTCTGAAGTTATGGATCTAGAGGAGACAGAAGAAGAAACAGGAAATACCGACACCGACCGAACTAGTGTTGGTAGTGCTGATACTAGTGAATGTGGAATAGAGGATGAATAGAATTATGTTACCTATATAGATACATTTATGAATCATTATGTAAGACATTATATGAGTCGGTAAGATTTAAAACTCATATGTAACATGTAAGTTCCGGAAATAAAGCTAAATTTATCCATAAATTTATCAAATATATTGTTTTCTGAAAAAAAAAACATTTAGAAAAAAACAAGGAAGTTAGGTTTTTTCGTGTTTTTTTTCAAAAAGCTGAAAAAAAACTTTTTTTTTTAATTTGCAGCACTAGTCATGTATAACGTGACCACACGACCCGCTGTCAGTAGCGAGACTGAAAATGTCCCGCTTCCGCAAACGAAACCACAGTTTAATACATCTGTCTATTTAGGTCTGAAACAGACGCATGGAATCAATGCTGATCACGCGAGGGTTTATTAGCAGTAGCAGAGACGTCACAGATCAAAAAATCACCAGCTGAACACTGAGAACATGAATGCTGCAGACGGTTGGGTGGAATTATCCCGACACTTCCCTGCTAACACTCTCAACTGTACGAACTACCGTGTAAGGGGACGTACATTAATTACGTGGGCTGAGAGAGAGGGGGGAGGAGTCCAGCGAAATCTCACTAAGGGGGTGGGGGAGGGGGGATCGACGGAAGTCTCACGTGAGTTTTACAAATTCTTGAAGGACAGCAGAGCTAAAAAAAATATAAAAACTGAAGAGCTGAAAAGGATGTCTCAAAAAACTACGTGGGGGGACGGGCATCCCGTCAAAATCTCACGTCATACTAGGGGGGGGGGGGTTTGACCAGCTCTCACCAGAGGGGGAGGGGGGTTAGGAATTCCGGAAAAAATCCTCACGTGATTAATCGAATACGTTGTGTCTGTCTTGAAATAACGCACCTAACGAAAGATTTTTTTTCTCTCTAATAAAATCTCTAAGGCATCCCGCTCCGACGACAGACAGCTCTGACTGTGGACTTTACTTCATTGTAATAACTTTTCATGATCGTTCCTTTTTTTTTCCTTTATTCAACTGAAAAATGAAACAACTTTGTAAATTTACATACACAAAGTTAATCAATATAAATTAAACTGATTTCCATACCGAAAGTTTTTCTATTAATTTGTTAGCGTCTCAGCGAACATTTCAATAAATTGAATGCAAATTTTAATTTTGTAATTTGTCGATGTAGAATGTCGTTGAGCCTCACAAATTATCGAAGGAAGCAACCAACATTCAAAAATACATCATCCCTGAACTCTTCAGACGAGTGTAAAAGAAGTTAACTTCCCCTCTGTTCTAACTGATCGGAACCACCCATTGGTATCAATGACGTCTTTCTTTTCCTACGTCAATAAATCGACCATAACGCATTATTTTTTCCATTAGTCGCAGCAACACGCTGTGAATGATGCCGACAAAGGGAAATAAACCTGCGCACAAACAATGACACACGCTAGGACTAAAAATCGTCGCCTGTTAAGAGCCGGTACACGATCAAATTTATTTGACAAATTTGTTGCTCAAACTTTACGTTTTACTCAAACAATAGGGCAAACACTCAGTCCAAAGATCAAATAAATTCGTGAAACTTGCCTGTAGCTCCTTATCGGGAAGTGACGCGTGCCGCAATAAAGAATAAAGAAAAAGAATTTTTGGCGTCGATGCAAACACCGTGTATTAAGAAAAAAAAGCGTAAACATTGGTCTAGTCGTAGAGAAATTAAGACAAAAATATACCCAAGAAAATTTATTACGAGAAATATTACGCACAGTACCAGTTGATTACCTTAACTTCTTACGCATCGACCACAAAACGTTCAGAAAATTATTACAATTCCCTACCTCCTCAAATTGAAAGAAAAGGACACCGTTATGCGCAAATCGTAAATTCTATCATTACCGTGGCGCCATAATCTGATGATGAATTCTTAGAGAAGTCGGCGAAACAAATCGAAAATAAAGAACAATTTCTGTTGATATCTCGCTTGGTTTTCGAGATATAGAATGTCAAAAATCAGTTATATGTATAGTTCCTTGAGCTTTTGGTAACGTTTCTTCTGGTCAGGAATGTATTTCAACCTAACAACAACCACAATGAAGAAAATAAAATACCTATTGTGCATTTCTACCGTGTATACATGGCATTGATGAACTTTTTTCTGGTCCAGGTCTCCTCTCTTTTGAGATACAATATGTCGAGAACTAAGCGAGATATTAAAAAAAATGTATTCTTCATTTGCGATTTGTCTCGTCAAGTTACATACAAATTCACCATCAAATTTGGCTACGGCGACAGATTTCTTCTGGTCCAGGCAGCATTTTAACCTAATTACAAATTTGAGATATCATATCTCGAGAACTAAGCAAGATATCAAAAACAATTATTCTTTACTTTCATTTTGTCTCGTCTAGTTATATAAGAATCCGTCATAAAATTGATGCGCAATGGTCATCGTATTCTGTACTAGCTATTCAAAGATTATTAATAACCTTGAGATACTTGGCTAGTGACGCTGGTTTTGAAGATTTAAAATTTCGGTCATGCATTGCACCTCTTTGAGAGTCAAATTATCATTGAAACTTGCAAAGCATTAAATAAAACACGCCGACAATCAAAATTTCCATCAAACATGTAGAATGACAATCACGGCAAACAATGCCGCCGAGGATCAAGTACCTAATTTGACGAACACGTAACAATTTGATTGTCCACAGACCGCTTTAAAGTAGCCTATTGTAGCTACCACAAACTTTCCATCGTACGTTTAAAATCGTTTCGTGTCAAACTAGCCTTACTGCTGAAAGTAGTTCCCAAGATAGTGAGTATTACTCACATACCCACAACTGCAGCGTGAATGTAAAAATGTCTGCCGTGCAACAGGCAAGCAACACGAAGTAAAGCAAATTGGCGCCAAGAACGAAACCACGATACAGGAAAAAAAAAAAAAAAAATACGTTTCGGACACAACGCCAGGGTCCCAACAAGAAAATGTACTATCGATCTGAAATTTGGTATACACGTTTCGGAGGAAGTATTATTCGAGAAGATATTTCAGGTAAATTGTAAAAGATAGTTGATTTATCACAGCCGTTAAGATCGGCCAGAAATTTTGTATCAGCGTTTCTTACAACTTATTTCTATGCCTTTGTGCATCTTTTTACTACTTGGTCCAGGGTTCCTGTCCATGTAAAAAGGAATTCTAACGAAGAACTATGGAAATATTAACATCTCGTGCTAATATCTCTGTCCTACATGACTCAAACGAATGTAAACTTCTCGGTGCAATATGTCTGCCATAATAACTGAATGATTTGTATCGTTAAGGGCCGTTACACGTTCCGTACAGTCTATATCGATGTCGAATGCAGTTTTCTCTCCAAAAACGAATACACATGCAACAAATTACGTGATTCCCCTGTAACGGAGCGTGCATAAACCACGTAGCTCCATCTTGGCCTCCTGTGAACCCCCCCCCCCCCCCACGTAGCCCTACGTGGCCTTTGCCTCTACCCCCCTCCCCAACATAGCATTTTTCCCTTTTGATTCCAGAAGACATTTTGTACTGTTTTCTCCTGTCAGACTATTGTAAATCACATATGAAGATTAACTGAGGGAAATAAATATTCACATGCTGTTCTGTTTTTTGTTCCTCATTTTAACCCTACCCTCCCCCCACGTAGACCAGCGTAGCCTTCCAGTGAACCCCCCCCCCCCCTGGACCGAGCCACGTAGTTTGTGTACGCTCCCTAACTACATTCCTCCGCGCGGATTAAAGGTACGCGCACACTACAGCAGGCCGCATCGCATCGCATTGAGCGAAAATGCTGCAACGCGCATCTGGACGCAGCGAGTCGCATTTCTTTTGTCACCGCCTTCGGTTCTCGACGATTATTCAGCCGCTTCTGCACTGCAAATGGACACATCAGACAAAGGGCTCTTATTTTTATATATTCATTGAAGAAGAAGAAAATTAAGCAGAAAAGGCAATGGGTTTAATTTGAAAAGGAATTTTCCGCATTTCTTAGGAACATTAGATGGCAAACATGTTACAACAGTTCTACAGAATTGCGGTTCTCTTTATTTTTAATGCAGAAAAATGAATGTTTTTCATTCATTCATTCATTCATTTTATTTGGTCCTATACATCATTTACATACAACTTGTATAATGAATTAGGACAAGTCAAGGTACAGTATATTCAATATTATTCTTATCTTAATTAACAATTTTATGCCTTAAGTTAACTGTAATCGTTTAATACAGCGGTTCCCAACCTATGGGTCGCGACCCACTGGCGGGTCGCAGGCATGTATTTTGGTGGGTCGCGGAACAATCGAGTTTTTTGCCACAAAAATATATATTTTATTTCATCTACTTAAAAAATTAACACGATATTTACAAGTGCAATAATCATGAAAGCAAAAAAGTTTTAACTATGTATAGAAAGTGACTTAAGGATACAATTAGCCAGTGTTAACTCTAATATGGATGCCCTCATTAATAAACACCAATGCCAGAAATATCACTGATTGTAAAGTTGTGTTTTTATAATAATTAAACGTAATTTTCATTATCTTTGTAATAAAGCGGGAGGCGGCTGCACAAAGCATCACCTCATCGAGTTGACGGCTGAAATTCTAGGATTAGTTAAACCTCTATTTGCACATTATAATGCCACTGATGTGCCAAAACATCTACAAATCCCATTTTAGTGATTGACTGGTAAGTTTACCACTGTGTTTTCCTGCTCCCGGTCTTCCATATTTTCATACAATTGGGTGCAGTAAAACACAATGATAAACCTACCAATCAACCACTAAAATCGGTTCTGCAGGTGGTTTCCACCAAAAAGCGACTTGGCGAACCAGTTGCATTTTAATATGCTGGTCGAGATACTTCTAATCATGGAATTTCAGCATCCACCTACCAATCAACCAGTGAAATCTGTATTTTCGTGGGATAGGATAGTCGATAGCGTATCGAGGTCATACAGCAGTTCCCATTCTGATATTAGATGGACTCTCATATTAGGTGGGTCGCGACAAGTTTTTTTTACTTAAAAGTGGGTCGCGTACCAATAAAGGTTGGGAACCGCTGCTCTAGGGCTTCAACCTCGTCAAAATCGCATCGTCTGACGACGTTAGGTGGACTACAACGAGTTCGCACCGGACACAAGGAACGGGAAGGAATTCTGACCCTGGATTTTCGAAGAAATAATCCCGCCATTCACCCGGAGTGACTTGGAGAAACGAAGGAAAACCCAAATCTGGATAGCCGGATGGGGATTCAAACACACGCCCTCCCGAATGCGGAGCCATAGCGTTAACACTCAGCCATTAGATTCACGTTTTCAGTATTTTTCGTATTTGGTCTATGATGACATCCGTAAAATTATTTAAAAAATTTACTTAAAACAAAGTTAAAAATCGTAAATGAAAATATATGTGCATAAGTGAGTTGACCTGAAGAGAGAGGGGGTTTCAAAACAATCTCTGAAATCAGAAACGCAATTCAAATTTATTTTTCTCTCTCTCTCTATAAGGCCCCTATTATCTGGGAGATACTGTTATATTATATGAAGTTGTATCAAACAAGAAATGACGAGCAAAATTTATCTGTTTGCTATTAACCAAACTGGTTTTGTCTTCGTGAACACTTAAGCCACATTTAAATTCATCTTTTACATCCTTCATTGCTTCCTCTTTTGAAAGTTTGAATATTGCGAAGTCTTATAGGCATTCAATCTGAACGTTGTAGGAGGAAAACTGAGGCATAAAATTGAAGTTCAGTGCGGCCAAGGTCAGTGTCAAACAAGGAAACCAGTATTAAACGCTTTCCGTCTACTACGATATTTGAGAATTACACCTTAGCTGCGGAGAGTAATAGAGCTGATTTATAAAATTTTGTTCATCGTGATAATTTCATTCCAACTAACTCTTAATCTTTACTTTAAGACATACTTGAAAAAATGGGAAAACATTGTGGAGAATTAGTTCATATCCATATTGAAATTTCTAATTTTACCACATTTTATTGAGACTGTAAATTTCTGAAGTCATCACGAAAAGATTTAAATGTTACCTAACCCTGTTAATTTTATTGGTAGCGTCAAAGACAAAATGCGATTAGAAATGGCTGCCAGTGTATTGCCTACGATATCGCATAGGATATACTTAGTGTGGCCGTCTATCTAATATAAGTTTCTTTTTGCTTTAATATGGACGTTTTCTAGAAAGGTATGAAGACAGAAACGTGTATACCAAATTCCACACGGAACGGAGCATCCATAAACCACGTAGCTGCATTTTGGCCTCCTGTGGAGTCCCCCCCCCCCCCAATCCCTCACGTAGCCTGAAGGCTCGTTCGCACTACGCTAGTAATTTAGTCGAGTGGCGAGTAGTTTAGTAGCTATATTACTCGCCACTGACCAAAAATCGTTTGCACTGCGGTCGAGTACAGGACACAAGTAGCGTGGTATTTTGCGAGCAGGCTGCATCGCAATCAAATGAATGAGCTTATGCAGCTAATGTTAAGCGCTATTTTAGATGAGATGGATGAAGAAGTTTATGCGATAAAGAAAAAAAAGACAGTGGGTACGAAAATGGGTTAATAGAAAGGATGAACTAGGAGATACAAATTGTCTTCTGAAGGAATTAGAATTAGAAGATCCCTACAAATAGTTTGAAAATGTTCAAAAGTTGTGTTAATGAAAATACAGTCGCAAATCCAGCGTGAAGATACCTATTTAAGGAGTTCAATGTCGGCAACTACGTAATTACAGGCTGTTCTCTACTTTATTGCCACCGAATATGTAGTTTATGGACACGCACACCCCTTATTTATACACGAAAAATCGGGTATTTCCTAATTCATCACAGTGTGAAGGAATCTATAAAAACATTAAAGGAATTGAAGTAATGTTTCATAGAGATGCATGCAGTAAACTGAATCATTTTACTGAAGGAGTATAAACTCTTTCAGTACCTGCACCTAAATTTTTCGACTACTTTTTTTTAACTTCTGCGATTAGATAATTCCAAAAAGATTTTTTCGCTTTAGGTAGTACTTCTAATGAAAATAGGAATAATACCTTAATGTATAATCTAGATGTTATTGTAATTAAATAATTAATAAAATTGTGCACTAAGCAGATGTTTTTAATTTTCAATTTACTTCTCACCAAATTCAAGTATGTTTATTGTATTTTCCAAATTCATGCGTGCAGATTGCTTCCTTTGTTTTTATAGTGCGGGGACTTAATATTCTACAAACATTCATGTTCTACATATTTAGAAACAAATTTTAAAATTGTTTCTTCCCTCCAGCGAATCGACATTTTTGCGGCAACTAATGAACTCGACTTAAACAATAGCTTGAGACTTGTTTAGCCGCTGAGCAGTGGCGCGTGGTGGGGGGTGCTACTCGCCCGACACAATCAAACAAAACGGATCGACTCGACTAATGCGTTTATGTTGGAGCTGCGATAAACGATGAGAGCGACGATAAACGCAGCGACAAGAGCGCCGCTCAATTTCTTTCTTCGTGTAGTGTTTATGTTGGAGCTTTGATAATAGCGTAGAATCGTGTTTATATTGCAGTCAATTGTCAACCCGCCAGACATGTAGAAGAAATCTAGCTTATTTCTTTCGTATAGGAGTTGTATTGCAACAGTTTTAGAAGTTGTAAGAGAAATAATTATGAAAAATACTTCAACTACTTCATATGACGATTCCGGAGGAACAGGATATCGTAAAAAAATAGCCGAAGATTGTTACAATATTTCTAATTTTCCGAATTGCGTGGGCGCTGTCGACGAAAAATACTTCAGAGTTACTTGTCCTGCCCACTCTGATTTCATGTTACACAATTACAAGATTTTTTTCTATTGTTCTGCAAGTATTGGTCAATACTAATTATAAATTTATATACATTGAAGCTGGAGGTAATGGTAAACATAGTGACGGTGGAACAGTTAGATCTGCAGTTCTGTATGTTTCTTTAATGGATGGAAGACAGAATATTCTAAATCGTTCTGCCAAATTCTGAAATCACTGAACCTCGTGTTTTATAGGTGACGAGGCCTACCCATTTTTAAATAATTTATTACATCCTTATGGACAATATTTAGATGCAAGCAGATGACACCTCAATGCTAGGTCAACGTGAACATGAGGAAACATCAAATGTGCCTTATTTATTCTTAATGGGGAATTTTAGCCACAACAAGAGATACTTCTGTAGTCGTTACTGACAATATTAATAAGACCATTTGTTTGCTCCATGATATTATTGACTGAAAAGGTATTGAATTTCGAAGAAACTAACACTTAAAATCCTAAGAATTTGACACCAATATTGGAAGGCCAAACCAATCTGCAAAAAATACCGGTATCATATATAAAATCTACTTTTGTTACGATTCGAAATAAATTAATACGAATTTCTACATATTATACATTTAATTTGATATTTATAATTTAAATTACTTTTAATAGAAAAATATTTTTTGAGTAAATTATGTACAATTTCTCTTTGGCTGTATTAATATTTTATTTTTTTACTTTAATCTTCAGTTTGTAGTGTTCACACATTAAAATGAGTTTAAATTACGGAAATCGCACTAATTAAAAACGTTTAGAATTGTTTGTTTTATTATATTTAGTGGCCATTTCATCCTACAATTTGTCTAGAACGAATCTGTTATGGTGATTTTTGTATTCACAGTACCACAAAAGGGACCTACTAAAAACTTCACCGACCAAACGGTCGCAGCCACCCTCGATAATAGCAAAGAAAATGCTCGCAGCGATTAGCGCCGCTCTCATCGCTGCTGTGCTACTATGCGTTGCTCTGCGCGTTGCTCCAGTATAAACACCTCCATTGTTAACAATGTTTCACTTTTCTTCGCTTCGCTAGTATCGCCGCTCTCATCGTTTATCGCAGCTCCAACATAAACACACCCTAAACCACTCGACTGAACTACTCGACTAAATTTCATTGTTCACACACGGTTAGTTACTAAATCACTCGCCACTCGACTAAATTACTCGCCCAGTGCGAACGAGCCTTGACGTGGCTTTTTCCTCTATCCCCACTCCCTCCCCCCACATAGCACGTAGGTTTTTTTCCCTTTTGATACCAGAAGACATTTTGTAGGGTTTTTCTCTTTTCAGACTATCGTAAATTACATACGGAGATAATTAAATGACGGAAATAAGTATTACATGGTGTTGTGTGTTCTGTACCTCATTTTAACTGTGACAAATAATATGAATGCAAAGCTACGTGGCCTGGCTGTGAAAACCATCCCCCCCCACGCTGCCCAGCGTGACTTTCCAGTGATCCCCTCTCCCCCCCCCCCTCCTAGACCGAGCCACGTAGTTTGTGGACGCTCCCTGATTGCAGCGTTACCTGACACAGTGGAGAGAGTGTGACCTGATTGGTAGTAATACTAAACTGACGTCACGTTAAGGGAAAACTGCTGCAGAACAAAGTAAACAGCTAACACAATAGTAAATAGAACTAGTCGCGTAGACAAACCGGAGACTCTAAAACACAGCATCGTCAAATATAAATCAATGGACTCGCAACTACAAACACCAGTTAGAAAATACGAGCGGGAATGCTGCAGCTAAGAGATAATCCAAAACGGGCAAAAAAACAGCTGCAAAATACTGGAGAAAATCACCACTGTTGAGGCGAGGTCTAGATCCAGAGATTGGATGAAATTTAGAGACAAATGCACCCACAGGACAACTACCACATCTTGAGCATCAACCACAAAACTATTACTATTCCCTATGTCCTCGAATTGAAAGAAAAATTACATCGTTGTGCTAAAATTGGCAGTTCTATCGTTACCGTGGCGCCACAATCTTGTTATAAGTTCTTGTAGAACTCGACGAAACAAATCGAAAATATTTTTGATATCTCGCTTGGTTTTTGAGTACACCATGTTAAAAATCAGTTATAGGTGTAGCTCTTGGTGCTTTTAGTGTCGTTTCTTCTGGTCCAGGTCGTATTTCAACCTACAACAACCATTAGGAACACCTACAGCGCGTTTACACCATGTAGTGGTTTTGGTGAATTTTTTTTTCTGGTCCAGGCCAGATTTCACCCTAACCTCGTCACTTTTGAGATACAATATCTCGAGATCCATGCGAGATATGAAAAATATGTATTCCTTATTTTCGATTTGTTCCGTCGAGTTACATACGAATTCATCATCAAATTTGGCTATGGCGAAGGATTTCAACCTAACCACGTCGTTTTTCAATTTTCACATACGATATCTGGAGAACTAAGCAAGATATCAAACAATTTTATTCTTTACTTTCAATTTGTCTCGTCGAGTTACATAAGAATCCATAAATTGCGACGCCACTAGGGATTACAATCCAGCAAAGCGGGATCCCGCAATTCCGCATCATTACACAGTCTGGCGGATTTTTTTTTTTGTTTTTTTTTTTTGTTTTTTTTTTTTGTAACTACGTCTCTTTTTAACATCGAGGTCTTTAGAGACGGGAAAGGATGGGGCAAGGAATGGGAAGGAATTCAGCCATGGCCTTTTTTTGAAGGAAGGATCCCGGAAATTGACTGGAGTGATTTGGGGAAACCATGGAAAACCCAAATCTGGATGCCCGGACGGGGATTCAAACCGCCGTCCTCCCGAATGCGAGGCGAGAATGCTAACCGTTACACCGCCCCGCTCGGTGCATTCTGGCGCATCCCGCACAAAATTAAGCGGATCCGCAATCCGCAAATTCCGTGACTCGCTGCCCCACTCGGGATCTAGTGGATGTATTGCACTGTTGTACCCTTGGACTTAGCATTTGACTTGTGTTAATAAATGTATCTATTTGCCAACCTTCGTCATTCGTAAGTAAATAGATCCACTTTTATGTATTCATTAAAACATGTTTGTTTTGAGCACACATTTATGTAATTTGAGTTATGGTGCGTATTTAGAACGATTTTCTAACTATATAATTATTTTTTAAGTGTCGCATACGTAATCTGAACTACACGGTTACAGCTTTTTATTCACGGTTTCATTATACCCATTTTCTGTATTTTTCAGATAAAGTAATTGTGACAATTTCCTAATTTGCGGCTGAAAATTTGATTATTCGTTGATATTGTAACGAACGCGTCTTGTGACCGCTAGTTACATTAATCAACTATATGTTTATTATTTAAAATGTGGAATATTTTAGTGGGCATTTGGGCGCAGTGTACAAGTGTGGAGCGGCAGATCTGAGGAATGCCAGCAGGCCGGTTCCTAGAATTAGCGAGGGGAGAATAGTGTGTGCCTAAAGGAGGGGAGATTCGTGCGTGCCAGGTAGACAAACAGGGTGATCGGCGAAAGTTTTCTTTTTTTGCATGTGGCACGACGAACGAGTGAAGGAATATTCGATGCCGGCCGGCCAGCACGTTCCGACGATGTGATTTCTGGACTGTCTATTCGTGAGTGGGACTGTTGCTGCTGCCTGGATCCGGACACCCGCTATTTTGTTTGAGCAGATGAGCTCAGGCAAAGGACGACATCTGAGGAACTGTGCTACACTGGTCCATAGCAGAGAAGACCGTCATCCAATGTGTGGCGGCAGACATGTACATTCGGTAATTATACATCGCCAATGAAGGACACTGTGCTAGCTAGACTTTCAAGTTCATAGCATTGCCCAGCTACGACCCTGCAGATAAGAACTTTCATAGCCCGGAGCAAACATCTCTTTCAGAAGTGAAGTCAAAATGTTGACTTCGTTTACTGTTTAATTTTTGTGTATTTTATATAAAATACCCTGGCGCCCACAAAAGGACAACTGATTAATTTTAACTAATTTTGTTATATATGTCATGTGATTAATTGAAATAAAACCATTTGTGATTTCTCGTATAAAGTATTCACGCAAGTTCTACCTTTCATGATAATAAAATAAAATAATAAAATTAATTATAATTTTAAATCAGGTAATGAGGTCAGAACGTTACAATAGGAAACTAATGTTATCGTAATTTTAACGATCGCGTACCTATTTATTTAACAGCTATCAAAAGGCAATTGTATATCCTTTGACTTATTGTTGTTTGGCCGCTGCCTCAATGCGTTTCTTTGACGAAAGCCGCCTGTTTACATGTGCCACTCAGGCTATCGATTAATACCTCCTCTCCTTCTTATTATTTCGACTAAAGGTAAAAAAAAAGATAAAATGAAGTTTTCACGGGTGTATCCACGTATTGTGTTGTAGGAACACCATACTTCGACGGCTGCCTCCGCCGTCTTCCTCACGTGTGTAATTTCGCGTGTTTGCAATGAAATCCGGAGATACAACCTATGAGGACTTCACTGCAATCATTCGCCGAGAAAGTCTCCTTTCTTACTAAAAAATAATAATTTCCACTCTAAAAACGTCGCTACGCCACATAAGTAAATCTGAAATACTTCACAGTGTTGACGTGTTGGTGAGAAGTTTATTTTAATAACATTGAATCAACTGTAATATCAATCAAGGAATCAGGAGATATAATAATGAATCACGAAAAAAAAGGCCAAGTCTCGTGCTTGTGCAGTGACAAAAAGTTATGAGATCTTGTTCTGAGCTAAGTCTACACTTTACAGAGTATATTCAGTTCACTTTGTGAAAGGGAATGCTTTCTCGGTGTTACGGAACGTTCATTTAGAATTAAAAAAAAAAAAAAAAAACTCTGGTAACTTGGCAACTAAGCAAACCATATTTTTAAACTTATGTGATGCATTGTAAGGCACATAATATGACCAAGACTCAATATTTTCCATTTTTATTATTTATTTAAAGATTTAGATTGAAAAACAAAAATGTAAAACCTCGAAATACACTTAAGACACGCTAAAAAGTTTTAATGTCATTTTGTCAATTAAAATATTGTTAACTGATAAGTTTTATCATTTAACATTACAAATTGCTTATTAATTTAATTATAATTTAATTTATTAACGTTTTGAGTATCTATGTTTTAAATATATGCGATAAAAACTATTTGTACCAATCCCGCACGGATCCCGCGGGATAGGCGCTAATCCCGCGCGGATCCCACTGGATTGGAAACACTGCGGGATTGCAATCCTTAGACGCCACGGTTATCGTAGAATCCCCCACAAATCTGTACCAGCTACTCAAAGATTATTAATAATCTTGATATAACCATTGGCGATGATTTTGAAGATTTAAAGTTTCAGTCATGACTTGCACGTCGTAAGAGTCAACTTATATTTGAAACTTGCGAAGCTTTAAATGAAACACGCAGTCAATCAAAATTCCCATCAAAAACGCAGATTGTTTGACAAAAGCGGCAAAAAATGCAGCAGACAATCAATTAATCTGTCAAACAATTTAATCGTCTACAGGCCGCTTTAAAGTAGCCCATTGCAGCTACCACATATTGTGGAACGACTTTTTATCGTACGACCAAAATCGTTGCGTATCAAATTAGCTTTACAGCTGAAAGTAATACTGAATACTCGTCACGGACACACTACTACGAAACTGCAGCCTGGATGTTTATGTCTGGCGCCCGACAGACAGGATATGTGAAAACTGCGACCAGTAAAATTTGCGGCCAACCTAAAATCTGCGGCCAACACCTCTTCTCTTTGTGTCATGCCGCGCCGTCCTAATCACTCTAAACGCCTCTAGACGACCCGACCTGGTATCACTAAATCGTGGCCTGGAAGTTTTTACACGCCCGAAACAGCCAAGTTAATTTCTATTTTTTTTGTTTTTTTTTTTTGATTTTTGGATAGACACGCAAATGTTTCACAGGTTAAGTATTATTTCTTAGACATTTTTTCGCACTCGTTACTGAAAGCTGAATTTTTGCTGATCTGCAACACTTCGGATAATCCAGTGCGGTACTATCTAGATCGGAGTGGCCGAGGTCGTCTAGAGGCGGCCATACACGATCGCTCCATCCATCCAAATGGAGCGATGTCACTCCATTATCGTGTCGTCTGTGGGGAAATTTGATGTGGATGACGTTAACCCACAACTGCTGATGGTAGAATATTTTTTCCTACACTAGTTTCTTATCTGCTTAACATCTCTCTAACAGCGAGGTCTTTAGAGACGGGAAAGGATGGGGGGCAAGGAATGGGAAGGAATTCGGCCATGGCCTTTTGAAGGAAACATCCCGGAATTTGCATGGAGTGATTTGGGAAACCATGGAAAACCCAAATCTGGATGCCCGGACGGGGATTCGAACCGCCGTCCTCCCGAATGGGAGGCCTCCTGCACTAGTAATGTGAGGCAAAGGGAGATTTTGCATGAAATCTACTACGATTCTGTAAGTATCTGCCTCGTTATTACAATTCTTTTCTACGTCTTTTAAGCAAGAATAAAACTTGTATTTTAATAACAGTTATAAACTATAAAACATCTGTAGTGTCAACCTGCTGTTTAGAAACATTGGCTACAAACGTAGCAATCCGCTCAGAGCGCCGGCGGGGCGGCTTTTAACAATACAACCAGTTTGATCCTATTCTATAATAAACATACCGCTACAGCATTGTTGAGAATTCTGGCCGCAGATTTCACTGGCCGCAGTTTTCGCGACACCGACAGACAAGCAACACGAAGTCACGCAAAATGGCGCAAAGCTTGAAATGACGACACAGCACAAAAAATGCGGGTTACCTGGAGGTCGGGGTCCCAAGAAGAAAATGTGCTACTGGTCTGAAATATGGTATAAACGTGTCGGCATCGTCACGTGCTGACAGTCACTCTATCTAACCGAAACTACTACTAAAAAAAATAAAAAACTGTTCTTGCCACTGAATCTATCAGTACTTCGTTGTAATAATTCTGAGTGAATAACACTTGTCCCCTCTGCTTTGTTCGCGATTTATGCTATTAATGAATGTTATGCAATGCTGGCAAAATTTTGACATAGCATAATGCATTGTTACAGTACAAGAATCGTTGCGAGAACTGAAGCCATACACACTTAAATCACTCTCGAAAAACCTGTGGCCTCATCTCACTGTCGTAAATGACGGAGAATCCGTGCAAATTCAAACTTTAACTGCAAACATTGCTCAAGTTGCGAATGGCATAGGACGACATGGTTTTGAACCCAAATCACTCAAGGCGAATGCAGGGATGCTTCCTTCAGTAGGCCATGGCCGAATTCCTTCCAGTTCCTTGTTCCCAGTCCTTTCCAGCCTCTAATGACTTCGACGAGGTGTAAAGCTATAAATAAAAAAAAAACTATTTTGAACAGACAGAATCAAGTGATATTCAAGAGTTGCTTGAATCGCAAGATGATGATTAGACTGAGATGGATTTGGAGGATATGTTAAATCCCCAACCCATTGAAGAAGACGCTTCAACGAGCACTGAAATGGTGACATATAATTTTAAAAAACCTGTGTGAAGGTCTGCGGATGGCAAATCAGCTTTGTAATTTCTTCATGAAAATTGATCAGTCTATGTAAAGAAGTCTTGTTTTTAAAATACAAATTGTTAATGACACAACTGGAATTGAAAGGCCGTTTAAAAGTGATAAAACAAGGAATTTTTTTTATAACATTGCCTAAGCCTGACAATAATAACTAAAACATGTTACCATTACAGCAATCGTTTGCCTTTCGATAAGAGCTACTTGATATATTAAAGCCGTTAAAATCGGCCAGAAATTATATTAAAATCCGTTTTTACAACGTATTTCTACACATGTGTGTATCTCTATACTAAATGGTCCAGATTTCCTGTCCATGTAAACAGGTATTCTTTCCGTTCTAACGAAGAACTATGCAAGTATTAACTTCTCATGCTAATATCTCGGTTATTAGTGACAAACGAATGTAAACTTCTCAACCAGGGGCGCCGACTTTTAGAAAACCTCATGGGTGCTCATTCTCATTTGATGATACATTAAAAAAAAAAGTGTGAACTAGTTTTTGGCGAGACTTTCATTGGCGGGTTGCCTATTTGGAAGGGATTAATCTACTTTTTATCTCGGAAATATTTAGGGTTCCAAGTAAATTAAATTAAAATATTAAAAATTATTGACAAACATGAAAGAAGTCGCCAGCACCAACTATTTTTACGTAATAGTGAAAATTGCATCTAAATCCATCCAGTATATTTCAAGTTATAAGCGAACAGGCAGACAGAGTAGGAAAGAAAAATTTTGCGTTTTCTATGTTCTGTTCCAGACCAAAAAACACACTAAACTTCATTAAAATGGGTACGGCCTTTTTATCGTGATTGAGTAATAAAACTTACAGATATTCAAGTTTATAATCGTAATAAATAAGTAACCAATGATTTGTGAATTCCTATTAGAAATCAGGATTTATTATTGCATTTGATTTGTGTCCGCAAGGATCGCTATCGTGAAGGAGTAATTAATAGAGGAAAAAAAATACGGGTAAAAAAAATACTAGATCAAACAATAAAGAACGGTACCTATCATAATAATAAAAATTAAATCATTATGCGTAAATTTCGCCGTAAGATGGAGCCAGAGGCAGGCTCCGTAACGTGGCCTCGTATTTTTACTGACGCGCTATCCCAGTAGAAATCTCGAGAGGATTTTACGCAACTGACTCACCGATAAAGCCTACATTCTTTCATGAACTCATTACATTTGCAGTGTGTAACATAATTTTTATTAGCTGGAGATTTGTATTAGTATCTACTTAATGTATACAGCTTTAAGAAGAATTGTATGATGAACACTAACAAACCTTTATAAGAAGCTACATTTATAATTTATATAACGATATCAATTTTTTTTCAATACAAAAGTATTTTGTGGAACTACAGTTCTATTTATAAACGTATCAGCAATATCTTGTAGGTATACTTTACCCGCTATTTCTCGGTTTACGTGCGCTACTATGTGATCATTCAATGTTTGCTGAGTCATAGCACTCCTCAAATAAGATTTTGTTCTCCGTTCTGCTGAAAATGACCGTTCTCGGGTGCATGCCAATACTGGAATAGTTAGAAACGATTCTTAATTTGACGGTTTGGCGTATCATATGTTGGATAGATTCGCAATACCAAATTATATATATATATACTAGCTTTGGCCGGCATGCGTTGCAATCCCTATTTTTATTTCTTAAGTGGGAACGCATATAGAAAGCATACACATTAAGATATACCAAATAACTGAAAACTGAATTGTTTCATGTGTAAATTTTGTTTAAGGACGGTGATGAGTGATAGTGGGTGGGTTTTGTAAACCTAATGTAGTCAACACATTTCTCTTTGTTTTAAAGTATACGTGTGCAGTGTTCCATCAATTTTTTTTATAAAAACTGTAAGTTTCTATAAATAACTTTGGAAATTAAAATGCGTGTGAGTAAAGGGGGAAGAGGGGTTGGATTTTTGTAAACAAAATGTAGACAGTACTTTTCTATTTGCTTCAAAGTATATGTGTGCAAAGTAACTTCAAAATCAGATAGAAACTGTAGCTTTGTATAAAGAACATTAACAAATTTAATGGGGTGGAAAGAATGAGAGCGATTGGGTTTCTGAAAATCAAAGTTAAACAGTACTTTTGTGTTTGTTTTAATGTGTATGTGTGCAAAGGACGATTGATATCAGATGAAATCTGTGGGTATGTATAAAGAACGTTTAAGGGGGCGGAAACGGGGAGAGGGGTAGTGTTTTGAAAACAAAACGAAGACACTATTTTTCTGTTGGTTTTAAAGAATACGTGTGCAAAATTCTATCGATGTTGGATAAAAACTGTGAGTATGTGTAAAGAACATTGATAAAAATTAAGGGGGCGGAAAGGGGTTGGATTTTCGTAAACCAAATGTAGATGGCATTTTTTCGTTTGTTTTACTGTATCCGTGTGCAAAGGACAATTGAAATCGGACTGTAGGGTAGTACTGTATAAAGAACATTTACACAAATTAAGAGAATGGAAAGGGGCAGACAGGTAGGGTTTATGAAAACCAAGTATTTTTCTGTTGGTTTTAAAGTAGACATAAGCAAAGTTCCTTCAATAGTGGATAAAAACTGTGGGTTGATAAAAATTAAGGGGGTGGAAAGGGGGAGAGGGGTTGGGTTTTCGCAAATCAAATGTATACAGACAGCATTTTTCTGTTTGTTTTAAAGTATACGTGTGAAAAGTTCCGTGAATAGCTGATAAAAATTGTGGATGTATTTAAAAAAAACATTGGCAACAATTTTGGGGTGGTAAGGGGAAAAGGAGTTATGTTCCTGAAAACCAAATATTGACAGTATTTTTTCTGTTTATTTTAAAGTATACGTGTTCAAAGGTCCATCGAAATCTGATAAAAAATGTTGGTTATTATAAAAGTAAAGGGGGAGAAGGAGTGATTTTTTGGATTTTCTCTTTTGGTCACAATCCTTCGCACGCGTGTACACAATAAATCACCAAAGTTCCATCGTAATCGGATGAATGTTTTAGGAACGCATAGAAGACGAACATACAAACAAACATTCATTTTTATATATAAGAATATAAGTTTTTCACATTGTTCAGTCTGACATTTTTTGTCCGTGCAATATCTAAAAGCACGATGAAGAACCAAACGATTCACATCAAAGACATCTTCGTAGAACTGTTTCACGTAACCGCTACTTGTATCATTTTGATCAGTAAGAAATAATTCCATGTTACTTAAATGTGTCACAGCATTTATATATATATATATATATATATATATCAGTCAACTGGCGAGAAAAATTGATGCGGTTCACTTGATGAATCGTCTATATTTTTATGTATCCTCCTTATTTTTGGAATTATTAATGTTGATTTGTTGATCATCCAATATAAAAACTGGGTCAAAAGATGATTTCCAAAGGTTTTGAAATGTTTCGTCTGTTCTTTGGGACAATATAATGTGTTTGATAGCATTGATGTTATCTACAGGATGCAGAGAAATCTTCTGTACAGTTGCATTTACAGCTTCGAAACGATCGAGAATTTCTATCATGAATTTGATAATAAAAAGAGACTGAAGACTTTTTAAAAACCATTTTATTTTCGCGCTATCATCATATTTCAGACTTTTTGTGTCGTTCAAAAAATATATTGGCACACTATTATTATTTAGAATAGTTTTCAAGGTTAACACTTCAATTACAAAATAAAAAAATTTAAAAAATATAAAAATGGATAATTAGATGACTATGGGAATTGTCGCCGGAGCGTCAGCTCCATCGCAATTAAAATTAATAATAATAATTAAGATTTACGACAAAGCTATCTTGTTGATCAAAAAGGCCACAAAAAAAGGTTTTAAGTATCGCCTGCTGCCTGTATTGACTCAAAACAAACCTGGTGTTTTGGTGAACCACGTACGAAAACAACACGTTAAAAAATCTCTTATTGCATGTACTTCTTTCATAGTGTATTGAACAACCAGGTTTATCGAGTGAGCGGTGCAATGCACATGGATTGCCCTTACTTCGATAGCTTTAACCCACAATTAACAGCCAGCACGTGCTCCATCATTAGAATCCTTATCTGCATATAGACACCTACACATCTTCATATTTATGTCGAATCTTCTTCCTACTGCACATCATTGAAAATTTCAAACAAATTTTGTGGGATATTATTGATACTGTTTCACATAGTCCGATTAAATTTCGTTTTTATTACGCTTTGAGTAACGAAAGAAGAAAGTGACTTGCTCATTACTGGAAATATCACTAGTTTTACTAACCATAAATGAAAAAAAGACTGCATTTTGTATGACTTTGATTATTTTATGCAGTGCTTCGTCACACAAAATTGCATAGTTTACAATTTTAAGTGTACAATGTACAGGTTTCGTCAGTGATATCGTGTGTCAACCACCCATATTTTTTGTAGTGGAGCCACGTGTTTAACTCGGGAATATCTTGTGATCATAGTTTCAACAATCGAATGTAATTTAGATATTTGTCTTCGTGGTCCCTTATGGCTAGGATTCAGGTCACTAAAAAGCGATTTGTTTTCATATCGTGTAGTTTACTTCCTGATAGCATGCAGTGTACATTGATTTCACGATCTAAGTTGGCCTTATGCAATACAGAAAAACAGTGAACATCAGGCTATCTTGAGTGAATGCTTTAATGAACTCATCTCCTCTAGATGATGTTTCCGGCGCAGAAAAGCCACTAGACATGGTTTATTTGCAAATTTGGTAAAGCACATTATCTATATCTTCATCATTATAACAGCCATGGAATAATTGTGTACCATTTACTTTGCAAATTGCGCGTTTTCTTATGTTCAACTGAATTTTCAGAAATAACATCTTCTGGTTCGATTTGTTGAGCTGTACTAAGCTGAAAAGAGCTACTAGTGGATGGTTCTTCATGTTTGGGAACATTACGATTTCGAAGGATGAATTTGTCTATCTAAACTAATAATTTTCCCAACTAAACAAGATAACATAAATCGCAGCGTGCCCTCAAAGCACGTACTTTATTTACCAGATCGACTAGGAATGAGTGAGACACCTGATACAGCCTACGAGCCGGTGTGACGCGACGGACGGGTGAGGCGTGACGGATGGTGGGTCGAATTGCTTGATTCACTTGTGTGCGCGCTCTTTACAAATCTTACTTATCACACACAATGGATAGTGTTATGTATGAACTATATTCTCCTTGGGCATGACGCACAGTCATGCACACTGACAACATAAACAAGTGCGATCTCGTCGAGACGTCTTGCCTTGCACGGGCGCGTGACGTAGGTAAGACAGGTGTCACTTGACGTCGATGTCTATGTTCATGGGTGCTCGGCACCCACTGATTACTTCTCGTGGGTGCCAGAGCCTCCGAGCACCCACAGATTCGGCGCCCCTGTTCTCAACGCAATATGTCTGCGATAATAACCAAATGTTTTTATCATTACGTGTTCGATTATATGTTCTGTACAGTTCATGTGTATGTCGAATGCACTTCTCTCTGAAAACGAATTTTAAGATACACATGCAATGAAAACAAATGGAAAATATTATGTATTTGTTGCGTAATAACTTCTATCACTGTACCCACATTTCGAACAACTTTAGGCATATTTGAAAGCTTTACCTAACATTTTCTCAAATAACGTGCGTACCAAATTACGCGATTCCGCTGTGACTACATTCCTCCGCGCGGACTAATACTGCGGCAGCAAGAAGCATTACTCTGAACTCGTATTTTGGTTTTAATACTCCCTGGAGCACTGGAATAATCCAGGATGGAATCCAAACTGATTAAATACTTTGTGTCATTCTCGTCCAGGTTGTGTTCCTGGTTAAAAATACTAGTCTTGTGATTGGCCACCGGAATATTATTCCGCGCGGAGGAATGTAGTTACAGCGGAATCGCAATCTATAGTAAATCAAAAAAATACGTCAAAATGTTGTATCCTCAAAACAATATCCATTGTGCAAATTGAAGCAAACGAAAAACAACGATTTAAATAACTGTACATTTCTCCATATTATAAGAGTTAATACACAAAGAAGTTAAAACCGAACTGTAGTAGACACACGAAAAGGTTCGCGAAAAATCCACGCGCCAAATAGTGTGTGGTTTATACTACAAATGGCGTCAACAGACACTCAGGGAGAGCAAAAGATCAGCGCAACTGAGGTATAATACAGCAACAACATCAACCAAAATAATGGCAAACCAAAAATAAGATTGTTGTTGTTGCTTTAGGGTGCGTCGACATCGGGGTCATTAGCGCACAATTAAGAAATACCTCTCCTGACGACTCGTGTCATAAAGAATATCGGAATATGACATGAACCAGCGTAATGCTTAATTAGAAGTGCTTACAACCATAACTACGTGGAAAGCGACAACGCCTGATGCAGCTAACAAAACATCACTTAGACACTTACCAGAAAGAGATCACCAGCTAAAGTCACGTATTCGCCTCTGCAACAGATATTCGATGTAAATTAAGAAATTTTGTCTGAGAGTATCCTGTTAACTGAAGCTACCGCAAACACAACCTCCAACCACCAACTCGAACAGAAACACAATGGCAGGATGCACCAGACGCGACGGCAGCGGTGTCTGGTGGCAGCCACTGTAACTACAATTACAAAATTTTCCGTTGGCATACAGCAGGACAGCGAAGTGATTCGCTGCTATATCTAGACAATACTTTACTGTCATAACATAGAGTAAACCATTCCCATTAGAAAACAGTTCTTGCTTGCACCACACACTATTCTAGATACTTTTATAGGTATTCTGTAGGGTAAATAACTTAAATATTCACGAAAACGATTTGGGGGGGAAAAATAATGAATGAGCGCAACGTAGCTAATATTAATTGTGAATAAACCTAATAATACCTGAAGTCAAATCCAAGGTCTATTTAAATTGCTTGCTCGTATTGATATTGTCTCTCGTTATTCCACTAGCCTGATCTTTAAATTCTTTATGTAGGGGCTCTTCTGTTTGTTTCTGAGGAACCGTAGATCAGCGTTTGAATAATACTGTAAAGTTTTTTTTTTTTTTTTTTTCAAGCAAGTAGCAATATCTTTTCTCCCGACTACCCTGACCAATTTCTTCATGTAGGGCTCTTCTATTTTGTTTCTGATGGATTGTAGACCACCATTTGAATAATACTGCGAAGGAAGTTTCAGATTAGAATCCATATTTAACTATCGTTGTTCTTTCACATAAATTCTTTTTCACGCTATAACATCTCAGCTACATACTACAGTATGTTCTTGTGCCGTGTGTCATTCCTCCTTCCCCGAGTGTGATGGGTGAGTGGTTAACGCTCTGTCCTCGCATTCGAGACGGACGCAGGTACGAATCCCCGTCCGGGCATCTAAGTTTGTTTTTTCAATTGGTTTCCCTAAATCCAGGGGCGGATCCAGGGGGGGGGGACTAGAGGGCTCAAGCCTCCCCCAAAATGTATCTAGGGCACCTCCGAAATTATAATTTTGGAGACATTCTTTTTTCTCTTTTTTTAGCTCTACGGATTCGAGACTCGAGGGGACTATGAATACTACCTTTTGCCTGAATCAAGGCCCCCCCCCCAAAGCCAAAATCCACTGAAGGCAAGCCCCCCCAACTAAAATCCACTCAAGCCAAGCCCCCCCCCCAAACCAAAGTCCGGTCAAGCCCCTCCCCAAAGCAAGATACTGGATCCACCCCTGCCTAAATCACTCCAGGCGAATGCTCGGATGCTTCCTTCACAAGGCCATGACATCGACGAGGGGTTGGCTGGAAGGCTACACTGCGCTACATGAGGAAAGGGGGGGGGAGAGGTACGAAGCTACGTCACTTAGCTTTCCATTCATATTATTTTTCACAATTAAAATGAGGTAGAGAACTCACAACAGCATGTGAATATTTATTTCTGTCATTTAATTATCATCCGCATGTAATTTACGATAATCTGACAAGAGAAAACAGTACAAAATGTCTTCTGGAATCAAAAGGGAAAAAAGCTACGTGCTACACGGGGGGAGAGGGGGTAGAGGCAAAAGCCACGTCAGGCTACGTGGGGGGGGGGGGGTTGTTTCACAGTAGGTCACGTGATTTATGGACGCTACCTCTTCGATTCAGGCGAGAACGGGAAGGAATTCGGTCAAGGGGCACAAACAACAAAAGAATCCGCGTGCCCGGGAGTACACGAGAAATCATTCAAATTACTCATCAAACTTTTCCGCTGCTAAACAGCAATCGTTATTATGAATTAAGGCGCTCCCTACCAGAGAAGTTTTGTACGAAATAAGTACTCGATAAACAACTTGAGACGACGAGGACAGATAAAGGAGCCAGGGAGAGGAACAACGTAAAGAGAGGAGTTCCTAACAAATACGTAAAACTGGGAATACTGATGTGTGGGTGGAGACTTTCCCGGCGTATCGATGCAACAAAATCTTCTCGGGTGTCCAGCCGGATAGTGGCGTAAAACACAACGTTTCGACAGCTGACTCTACTGTCTTCATCAGGTATCTTGTGGTTTTTCTCAGCTGACTGTCTCAGCCTCGACTGGGAATGCTGTCAATTTTTCAGGGTCACTACGGTCTCTCATTAGAAATATATATATAGAATTTCTGATGTAATTAGTCCATTTTTAATTGATCTTTACAGTTGATGGGTATTATATTATATTATATTGTATCACTGTAGTAAAATAGTTTCTAGTAAGAGTGGAGGCTTTCTGGGCGTTGTAAATATGATTGAAATTTTTACTCTCTTTTTTTTTACTTACGGCTTTACGCCTCGTCGACGTTGAGGTCATTAGAAGCGGGAAGGGACTGGGGACAACGAACGGGAAGGAATTCGGCCATGGCCTTTTGAAGGAACCATCGCGGCATTCGCCTGGAGTGATTTGGGGAAACCATGGAAAACCCAAATCTGGATGCCCAGACGGGGATTCAAACCGGCGTCCTCCCGAATGCGAGGCCGGAACTTTATCTGTTCGCCCACCACTCTCGGTGAAATTTTCTGTGGAACTAGTCGAGTGAGATAGTTTGTGAAGTCACTTGAGGATGGTGGCAGACGATATCACCGCCGAAACGTCATGTCATAGAAACGTATTGACTAGTTTCCAGAGAAAATTTCATCTAGTTTTTAGTATTTCAAAAACATATCCTATAATGCATATGGCTACTTTCCTTTATCGCAATGATCCAGACTGCTATAGTCATCTACGCACTGCTACTTCCGTCTGAATTTTGTTTTATTAGTACCAATCTATAGGTTTTATTTATTTATATAAATTTATTCGACGTGACATTTGTGCCCTTAACAAAACACACTAACAACTGGAGATAGCATGGATGGCGAACCAATGGCACGCGTGCCGATGATGGCACGCGGCCAAATAATTTGGGCACGGCGTTAATTAAGTAGGTAATTAATCAATATAAGTAATATATTTTATTTTCTACATAATTTGAGAACATAGTAAGAAAGTTAATTGTGAAAGAGACTAACTGTGCCGGAACGACTGCAGATTGCGCAAAAGAGGTGGATTTTGAACAAATTTTCTGACCGATCGGACTGATTGAGCAAACGCAGGCGGCGCGGCGGCGGGAGGGACGGTAAGCTAACTTATTAACGTGTCTGTTTTAGTTGACGACGTTAACTGCTTTCACCAGTTACGCATAGTTCTTGCGGTTTTAAACAAATTTCATAACACAGCTGCTTGTTTAAGTTTGACTTATATTTACAACTGTTCAACGTGGCTAATTTATCAACAACAAAAAAATAAAAAAACAACAACAAAAAACAACAACAACCACAAAAAGTGCAAGATAAGAGTAATAGAGAATCTCAACCTTGGTAGGCTGAGAAATATGGCATGATTATGAAAGGTGATAAAGCGGTGTGTGTTTTATGTTCTGGAACAGTGGTATGTAGAACACTATCTGTTAAACGGCACTATGAAACAAATCACAAATCTCTTTGCAAACATTATCGTTATATTACAAGTCATTCGTGCTTGTAAGACCATACTGCAAGTTTTATGTGAACATATTATTTCCAATAATTACAAGTATTAAAAAAAAAAGCTGGAGATTTGGATGAACACGAAAAACTAGACCAATTAAAACTCACTAAAGAGTTATCTTCAGAAATTATTTCTTAAATAGAAGAATTTCCAATGAAATTTTATCAGTTTAAGGAATTATTCGGAAAAACTCAAGTTTATTATGTATCCTGTTGTGATTTCACCTGATAACCTGAGCTTGTCTAAATTTGATTGGTTGGAAATTGAAGAAATGGAAATGCATCTGTCTAAGTTCCAGTGTAGTTCAACGGGGACTCAAAAATTAATTGAAATGAGGAAGGAGTTGGAATTAAACGAATTAGCGAGACTATCAAGCAATATGAGTGAAAAATGTCAATACCATAATTATGGAAACCTGGAATTCAATTCCAGACACATTTAAGTAGCTGGATTTTGCTGTCTTAAGAATATTTCATCTACCTATGCCTGTGAGTCATTATTTTCAGAAATGAATAACATTAAGGACTGTTTGTCGGATGACTCCACTATAGCTTGCTATTCTGCTAAAAGTAATACAGGATGAACCTAATATAAAATATTTGCATCTAATTGGGAACAACAGAAGTCGCAATATTTTCATCTACTTAAATAAACACAAAACTGTTGATATTAATGCTTAGTATATAAAAAAGTATATTTCTTGTTGCAAATATAAGGTTTTAAGGTGATAGTATTTATTTTTATTTATTTTCCCATTAATCACTACGTCATGATTGTTTGATGGCACGTCATGGCTTCATTCAACATTTCTTTAGAAAAAATGGCACGTATATCAATAAAGGTTCGCCATCCCTGGCATATACACATCCCGTGTATTTTAATACCAAAAGTATCCTTGTGGAATATTGTCTCGTTTCTTATCTAGGAACAAATAACTGTTAAAATACTATTAGATGCTGAAAACTGCGACCACGTGACAGCAGGCAAAAGTTCATACCGCGAGTTACTATAAACAACCTCTGTAATTGTTTTTGCTCTCTTATTTTATCAAATGGTACGGATTATCATGTTGGCTGATGTTAGTATGTGATGATTTATTCGTGTCTGCTCTACTCCACGACAATAAAAGGCAGCACACCCTAGCGTCGCGTGTAACAGTACTACTCTGCTCGCTGTACTGTCAGCA
Source organism: Vandiemenella viatica (assembly GCA_031002005.1). Classification (NCBI taxonomy): domain Eukaryota; kingdom Metazoa; phylum Arthropoda; class Insecta; order Orthoptera; family Morabidae; genus Vandiemenella; species Vandiemenella viatica. The sequence goes on along the minus strand of JARYHS010006964.1, from coordinate 10,906,534 downwards.
GGTGGCTGGGGAGACCACCCACACTACGTGAACACAGCGCGCCGCTCCAGGAAGGGTCGTCGGCGCTCTTCGTGACGGGTTCCAGGAGCGTCCCTTCTGGCCAACAGGATCCTCAGATTATAACTGCACTGACCAATCAGTATAAAGATTTTTTAAAGTGAAGACTTAGGATGAAAACATGCCGAGCAGGTCGCCGTGCAGGTGGCGGTGGCGGTCGCGCTGTAGGGGCCCTATTACACTAGGCGACTTGGCGGCGCAACCAGCCGCGGCACTGGTGTCTCTGTTGGCGACGCAACCAGGATTCTGGTGGCGCCGCCAGCCAGCCACTCGCACTACCGAGCAGTCACTTTGCTGTTATCCTCGCATTGTATGTGAATTGTGTAGTTGAATATGTCCAGTGAACTACAGAATGTCACTGTGGAAATGAGTGGAAGTGAAAGTGTAGAGAAGACAAAGGGGTAAAGCAAGAAGAATTTCTCATTTTCGTATCGGTAATATCAACCTTTACTAAGTACAATTATTAAAAGAAAGACGATTTACACATTCTTAAGTAATTAAAAAACTTGTTGTCGTCTGAATACAGTTTAATTGCGATGGAGCTAACACTCCGGTAGCAATTTGGACATTTACAGCACTCTCTTCACCCTCCTCCTTTCCTCCAATGAGTCCCAATCCAGCTCCTGTATCATATCAGTTACTGACTGGGTCCTGCAATAATTTCCACAAACAAATCTAGCTGCTCTTCTTTGCACACCTTCCAACTCCTGTATTTGATCTCCAAAATGTGGTCCCAAACTACACCACCATATTCAACAAATGATCTGACCAAAGTTTTGAAACCCAACTCCCTAACTTCTCTGTTACATCCTCTCATCATCCTCTTCAGCAAATGAAGGATTTTGTAACCTTTTTCTACCACCTGCCCAATTGAGTTTATCAAACGTTATGCAAAGAATTTACACTTCATCAAGCAAATCAGACCCACTCTGTTTCATAATTAACCTTTAGATCTATTTATATTTGTATCTTATAAGCCGACTCTTCTTGGCATTTATCTTCATTCCATGCTGACCTACCCATTTAGATATTCTATTCAGATCATCCTGCAACTATTCAGTCTTCACTTGTTTTTATCCTATTGTATACCATTGTATCATTTGCAAAATACCTAGATTCTGACTGTAACACAGTCATTCATTAGAATAATGAACAGCAACTCCCATATTTACTTCCACTTATCTTGATAATGTATTTCCTACTCTAACCCTTTACTTTCTGACTTTTAAGAATTCCTGTGCCCAGCAAGTAACTTTTTCATCCAATTCAATACATTTCAGTTTATTTAAAACCATTTTATGGCTCACTCTGTCAAATGCCTTAGAAAGATCTAGTGCCACACTATCAACTTGGCCTCCCATTTCAAATTCATTTGAAATATCTTGCATATAGCCCACTATCTGAGATTCAAATGAATATCCTTGCCTAAAGCTATGTTGTGGATCTGAAAACTAGTTTCGTTCTTCCCAGACATTTCTGATATAGTTGCATATCAATCTCTCAATCATTCTGCCCATCACTGATGACAAACTAATTGGACAGGAATTTTCACCATATTTTTAACCCTTCCTTTATGAACTGGTACTACTATCGGTCTTTTCCAATCCTTTGGTAAACAGCAAGTCTCCAAACTCATTTTAAACAAAATTTTAAGGTAAGGTACAGTATCCTATCCCACAATCTTTAATAAATCTGTAGTAATATTACCTACACCAGTTACACGTGTTTTAGCTTTTTGAGATACTTCGCAATTTCCTGAGAATTTATTTCAAATTTTGTAGGTTCGTCATTTATTATCTCCTCTGATTCATTCCCTCCCATCACAGGATGACTGTCCCTAGTTGTCTCACCAAACCTGACACTCAGTATCTCTGCAATTTCAAAATTGTAAAGTAGGAAGGGGGCATTTGAACAGTAGACTGAACGCGTGGTGGCGAGTCTGGCGGCGCCGCCTGGTGGCCTAGCGTAATAAGCTACGTAAGATACAATGCCCCGCCACGACTCTCGGCCACCAGTGGTTGCCGGCCTGGTGGCCGGGCAGGGCAGCCAGCCGGCCGCCAGTTTCTGGCGGCGCCACTGGCTGCCCTAGTGTAATAAGCTCCATAAGACTCTGTGCCCAGCGACCAGTGGCCCGGCTGGTTGCGCCGCCAAGTCGCCTAGTGTAATAAGGCCCTAACACACCCTAGCGTCGCTTGTAAAAGTAACTACTCTGCTCGCTGTACTGTCAACAGGTGGCTGGGGAGACCAGCCACACTACGTGAACACAGCGCGCCGCTCCAGGAAGGGTCGTCGGCGCTCTTCGTGACGGGTTCCAGGAGCGTCCCTTCTGGCCAACAGGATCCTCAGATTATAACTGCACTGACCAATCAGTATAAAGATTTTTTAAAGTGAAGACTTAGGGTGAAAACATGCCGAGCAGGTCGCCGTGCAGGTGGCGGTGGCGGTCGTGGTCGCGCTGTAGGTCGATGTCGCGGTAGATGGGTAAATACATGCCACGCAGCTCACGGTGCAGGTGAAGGTAGATGTCGAGGTATAGCTGCTAGCGTTCACCAGTGTTTTTAAAACAATAGTAGGTGCCACACGTTGTAAATCGTTAATATTTTGTGTTTAATGCGAGTATCATTTACTTTATTTGATCTCAAATTATTTGTGGAAGCGATAACGATAGGGATGATGATGGTTTGTCAGTAGCCACAAAGTGGTGGCTACTTTCTACGGCTCTTATCGGAAGGTTAAGTTAACAGCAAATAAATGAACGGGGACAAACTCTGGGTGAATTTCACAATTTAAATCAGGATCTAAAAAATCATCCAGACTTATTCCATGTCCACCTACAAAAGACACCACAAACTTACCGTAAAATCCTGGACAAACTGAAGTCAAATGTTTATAACAGTTACCACAACAAACCAATACATGCTGAGGGAAAACTCGTCGTGACTATAAATTATTGTAAATAAAGTAACGTACCGTTTAACAAAGCATTTTCAAGTCAAATCTAAATTTTTCAATCCAAAATCAGGATTTCTATTTAAAAATCAGAATTTTCAAATTCAGTCAACAGTTTATTTTGAATAATAATTAACATGAGAATTTTTTTTTCTTTTACTTTCTTTAAATTTATAATTGTTGGACTGAATTGTCTGATGTTCCATTTCCGTCAGTATATGATGTGTAATAATATCTGAATAGTCAATCAAGTCATCAACAATAGATAATTATTTCAATTAGGGCAAATGTAGGTGGGAGCAGGAAAGGAGGAAAGCTGGGTGCGTAGGAAAATTGCCACCGGAGCGTGCGCTCCATTGCAATTTAATTAAATATTATTATTATTATAAAATTTGTTGTAAATTTATCTGCCGCTGACTTGCTTGAAACATTCACTTTTCTGTAGTTGTACAATTTATAAAAATCTGTACTTATTATTTCATCAGTAATTTATTTAAAACAGAATGTAGCATTGTCAATGTCAGTACTTTGTTAATTTATATCTGCAGTTGTGTAAAACTAAATGAGATCCATTAAATAAATCAATATTTAGAACAAGACAAAATTAAACAACACCACTCTGTATAATACGAAAGCCGAACTGCGTAATCAATTGTAGAAGCTGGATCGCGTGGCCTTGACATAGCTCAGCCAATCAGCGCCAAGCAGACCTCCAGCGGCGCGCTAGGCCGCGAGGTGAAAACAAAATACTTTGTTCTGTCATCGACATCCAGCTGAGCTGGCGAGCAGCGACGGCGACCGCGAGCCGCCTCGGCGTGCGCTGACTCGTTACTGACAATGCTTTTGTTTCACGTGGATGAAACATCTACCGCGACCGCCAGCGCGACCTACACCGCGAGCTGCTCGGCATGTTTTCACCCTTACTCGTTAAGTGATGTTTATGCGGGTTAAATCTATGAGTTCACAAGACGCCACCTGTTGCGCGTCAGATCACGAGCGTTTGATATGCGTGCAGGACGCTTTTCGCAAATTTTTTATACAATCACAAAGTTTTTATCCGATTTTGATGGAATTTTACTTACGCATACTTCAAAACAAATAGAACAACACTGTTGACGATTGATTTACAGAAACTGAAACCAACTCATCCTTTCTCCCCCTCACCTGACTTTCTGTCACAATTGTTCATTCAACCCCTCAGGTTTTATTCGATTTTGATCGTAGTTAGCACATATATACTTCAAAACAAGGCTGTCTGGCAGCTCAGAGGTTAGCGCGCTTACTTCAGATAGTTCTCTTTCCGGGTCCCAGGTTCATATCCCATGATGAGTAAGTATTTTCAGGAGTTGTATTTCATTACAAGATAGATTTTCAATTTTTGAAGTGAAAACTTCTTTGGGCGTGTTGACCAATTTTTGAATGGGTAAAATCTTATGAGTTCGCGTCACAGACATGCTAATGTTGACAGTATATCTGTAGTGGTCTGGTGGCTCAGTGGTTAAGGTGTCTGACTGGGGAACAAAAGGTCCCCGGTTCGAATCCCTGTCTCGGCGGGTATTTTCATAGACCATTAACCCGACCTTCAAATCTAGCATACATTGTACTGTGTAATGTGAAATTCGCCAGAATCACTCCGTGGTCCGGATTCCATGTTAAACTGTAGGTCCCCTGTACCTGGTAGCACTACCACGTTAGGTTAAGGCGGCTAAGACAGGGGCGAAATACGCAGCCAATAGAAACCCTGTCACCAGGTCATTACGACCACACAGAATTATTATTCTTTAGTATATCTGTAGGTCCCCTGTACCTGGTAGTACTACCGGTTTAGGTTAAGGTGGCTAAGACAGGGGTGGAATGCACAGCCAATAGAAACCCTGTCACCAGGACATTACGACCACACAGAATTATTATTCTTTAGTATATCTGTAGGTCCCCTGTACCTGGTAGTACTACCGGTTTAGGTTAAGGTGGCTAAGACAGGGGTGGAATGCACAGCCAATAGAAACCCTGTCACCAGGTCATTACGACCACACAGAATTATTATTCTTTAGTATACCTGTAGGTCCTCTGTACCTGGTAGTACTACCGGTTTAGGTTAAGGTGGATAAGACAGGGGTGGAATGCACAGCCAATAGAAACCCTGTCACCAGGACATTACGACCACACAGAATTATTATTCTTTAGTATATCTGTAGGTCCCCTGTACCTGGTAGTACTACCGGTTTAGGTTAAGGTGGCTAAGACAGGGGTGGAATGCACAGCCAATAGAAACCCTGTCACCAGGTCATTACGACCACACAGAATTATTATTCTTTAGTATATCTGTAGGTCCCCTGTACCTGGTAGTACTACCGGTTTAGGTTAAGGTGGCTAAGACAGGGGTGGAATGCACAGCCAATTGAAACCCTGTCACCAGGTCATTACGACCACACGGAATTTTTATTATTTAGTATATCTGTAGGTCCCCTGTAACTGGTACCACTTCCGGGTTAGATTAAGGCGGCTAAGACAGGGGTGGAATGCACAGCCAATAGAAACCCTGTCACCAGGTCATTACGACCACACAGAATTATTATTCTTTAGTATATCTGTAGGTCCCCTGTACCTGGTAGTACTACCGGTTTAGGTTAAGGTGGCTAAGACAGGGGTGGAATGCACAGCCAATTGAAACCCTGTCACCAGGTCATTACGACCACACGGAATTTTTATTATTTAGTATATCTGTAGGTCCCCTGTAACTGGTACCACTTCCGGGTTAGATTAAGGCGGCTAAGACAGGGGTGAAATGCGCAGCCAATAGAAACCCTGTCACCAGGACATTACGACCACACGGAATTATTATTATTTAGTATATCTGTAGGTCCCCTGTACCTCGTAGCACTTCCGGGTTAGGTTAAGGCAGCTAAGACAGGGCCGGAATGCGCAGCCAATAGAAACCCTGTCACCTTGTTGGTAAAAGTATATGAGTGGAGGAATTTAATTCTCAATATATATCAATTATTATTAATAATAATAACAATGTAATAAAATTAATTGCATGGTGTATTGCAATCACCACTGGAGCAAGCTGTTCATCACAAATAAATTAAATTCATTTCAACCGAACTCAAGCAACAGCGAAAAAGTGGAATGCTATGTTATCACAGAAAGGATAAAGTGTGAGAGAATGTATCTTGTGTGAATATGTGTTTGCGTGTGTGTATGTCTGCGTACAGACTATTTTTGACTTATCCCATGTCATTTGTACCTTGTACTAAGTGTGATGTAAAGGCTGGGCCGTAGCTAGAGTTGAATTTAAGGTAGGGCAGCGATCTTTACAGGTAGGGCGGAATCTCAGTTGGTGGGATATATGCAAGATATTTCAGATGAAATGGACAAGGGAGGCCAAATTGATAGTGTAGCACTAGATATGTCGAAGGCGTTTGACAGAGTAAGCCATAAAATGGTAGTAAATAAGGTAAAAACCATTGGAGTGGATGAGAAAGTGATTTGCTGGATAGAAAATTTTTTAAAAGGTAGAAAACAGAAAGTTAGGGTTGGAAATGTAGTATCAACAGAAGTGGAAGTAAAAATGGGTGTGCCAGAGGGTAGCGTATTGGGACCATTGTTATTCATTATTCTAATGAATAATTGTGTTGATTGTTTACTATCTGAAATTAGATTGTTTGCAGATGACATAATGCTGTATAAAAGAATCAAAACGATAGAGGATTGTAAACAGTTGCAGGGTGATCTGGACAGGATATCTAGTTGGGTTGGTAAACATAAAATGAAGATAAATTCAAAGAAGAGTCAGCTTATTAGATACACAAATAAAAAACAAAAGGTTAATTATGAATATAAGGTGGGGAAAGAATTGCTTGCTGAAGACTTGAAATGTAAATATCTTGGCATTACTTTTGATAACAAGCTTAACTGGGCAGGACACATAGGACAGGTGGTAGGAACAGGTTTCAAAGTTCTGCACTTGTTGGAGAGAGTGATGAGGGGATGTACGAGAGAAGTCAAGGAATTGGGTTACAAAACTTTGGTCATACAATTGCTCGAATATGGTAGTGTAGTATGGGACCCTCATTTTATGTATCAAATACAGGAGTTGGAGAGGGTGCAAAGAAGGGCTGCTAGATTTGTTTCTGGAAATTATCGCAGAATGCAATCAGTGACGGATATGATAAAGGAGCTGGAATGGGATTCATTGCAAGACAGGAGGAGGATGAGAAGGGTCATGGGAGTGTACAGGGCATATACTGGCGATGAGGCATGGAAAGATATTGCAATAGGTGTGAAAAGTAGTGCATGAAGGGAAAAGATATCCCATTATCACAAGCTGTATTTTACAATTGATTAAAATATAAATTTTATAATCTCATATTACAATAGAATTTTTTCAGTTTTTTACATAGTCAAAATGCTGTTAATTTTAGTGTTTTTACAACATTTCAAGTAGGTTTTCAGATGAAGGTTTTCAGATAATTGGTTAAAGGTTAGGGTATAAACTTGGATTGCTTCTCTTGGTCGGGTATTGGTGGTGGTCGGTCTATGTGTTGGGTTAGGATAAGAATTGTTAAGGAGGTGGAGTGTGGGTGGTACTTATTTGTGGAAAGTGGGTAGGAGATTAGGTTAAGCGTTATAGGATTGTTGTTACGGAGACTATTTATTGCGTATTTTATGCGGAGGGATTCTAAGTGGACCAGGGTGTGGGAAAATTTTATTCAGGTGAAAAATAGGTGGGTGGGTGAAGGCAGTCGGATACGGTAGGTGGTTCGGAGTTCGTGTCGTTCTATAATTTAAGGTCTATTGTAGAAGCGGTCGGCAGCAGATAACCAAGAGAGGTGACCATATGTGAGGATGGGGCGGAGGAAGGCTTTGTAGGTGTTGATGATAACATTGCTGTGGTGTCCCCAGGAGTAGTTTAAGCAGGTTGAGTTGGATATTTGCTTTGGAGGTGATCGTTTTAAGGTGGGGTGTCTAGGTTAGATGTTGGTCAAGGGTGATGCCTAGGTATTTGACAGTGGGTTGTTGCTGGATGGGATGATTGTAGATGGTAATTTTGAAGTCAGCAAGGCGGTATCTTCTGCTTGTCTTTCCGAAAATGATGGCTTGGATTTTGTTAGTATTTATGATTCACCTCCAGCGGTTGCACCATTGTACAAATTTGTCCAGTTCTGTCTGTATGGATTTTTGCGATTGTTGCAGTGATTTATACATGGATAGGTAGGCGGTGTCATCGGCGTATTTCAGGATGTATGTAGGTAGTGTGGGTATGGGTATGTCAGAAATGTATAAGATGTACAGGAGTGAGGAGAGTACATATCCTTGGGGGGACACTTGCGGTAGAGTAGAAGATGCAGGAGAAGAAGTTATTTATGGCTACAAAGGAGAACGGTGTGTGAGGAAGGAGGCTATTGTACGAAAGTAGCTGATGGGTAACGCGAAGGTTTGCAGTTTAAAAATGATTCCTGCATGCCATATTGGGTTGAAAGCTATTTCCTTGTCTCACAGGAAGAGAACTGCGGATCGGTGAGTGTTGTGTGTGGTCAGGAGGTATACTAGTTTGAGGAGTTGATCTTGGGTGGATAGTTTTGCGCAGAAGCCTCACTGGCCTGGGGATAGGAGTGAGTGTTAATATATGTGTTGGTGGATTCTTTTTGATAGTATGGTTTCAAGTATTTTTCTGAAGATGGAGTTGAGGCTGATGAGCTGGTATTAGTTGGGATCTGATTTTGACTTGGAAACATGAGGATTTCCATTTAGGTGGGTAGATGTCGAAGTACTGAGTATTTGTATACAGGTGGGCTAGGAGTAAATGGAAGGGGCTGGGTGCTTCTTTGATGTGTCTTTATGTGATGGAGTCAGGGCCAGGAGCTGTATTTTTCTTGGTGTGAAGGACAGATAGGATATCGTTAATAGTAATGGGGGTGTTAAGCCCAGTGCAGCTGATGGTTTGGATGTAGTTGAAATTGGGTTTTGAGCGGTAGTAATTAGGGGTCGCCAAGCTGTTCGATTATGGCGGAGTCACTGTAGTCAAATTGGGGTCATTTGCTGTGGTATGGAAGGTTTGGAGTTGGTCTGCGAAGAGATTTGGTTTTTGAATGTTATCGGGTACAGTTCGGTTATTGTGGAGGAAGGGGTAAGTGATAGCGGGTTTGAGACCAGTTATGCGTCGGAAGGTGGACCAGTATTGTGTGGAGTTCTGTATATACTTTTTATTTAGCTCATTATTGTTATTATTACTCCGCGGTTCACTAAAAGTGTGTGGTGGAGGGTGCATTGCACCTATCGAAAAGGGTTATGGTTTGGAAGGGTTATAAGGGATATGGCAAGAGGCGCCCATGGGCTATTGTGAGGAACCATCCCCGCATTCGCGTGGAGTGATCTGGGAAAACCATGGAAAATCCAGATCACCCTCCAAGTGTGTCGTTTGTGGGTGGTTGTATAGTTACAGAATGTTTGTTGGAGCTGACGGTCGATGATGGATCATGGTTATGTTGATTAGTGCGGAAGAGGCGTCGTGAGAGATGAAGGAGTTGGAGTGTTCGTCTTGGTAGTGATGGTTTGAGAGGGGTGATAGGAGTCAGGGGGATGTGAGCGTCAGTAGCGTCTATGGTGGCTTTAAGTAGGCTGTCAGTGTCGGTGTTATTTGCTTGTCTGCGTCTATTTGGTCATTGATGAATTTTCTGTAGTTATTCAAGTTGGTATTGCGGTAGTTCCGAATTTATCTGTGGGGTGTAGGACTGGGTGGGCGTGGGGTCTTAGGGGCATTGTATTGGATGGAGAGCGTGATCGGGAGGTGGTCACTGCCAATGGGATCGAGAATATGATGGGTGTTGCGGGTTAGGATATTTGGGGAGGCTATAACTGTATCAGGGATTGTGTTTGATTCAGGGCACGTGGGTGATGGGATGTTAATGATGTCACCTCTCACGGTTGCTAGGGTTTGATGGAGTTCTTGTTGGGTGCGACTATGGATACCGATGTCTGCTATGAGTTGTAGTGATTATCTATGTGGGATAAGAAATTGATTTGGAGTGGAACGTGGGATCAGATGTATATGGTGAGGAGTGTGACGGTGAGCAGTGGCGTAGCTAGGTCAACAAGGGCCCCGGTGCAAAAAATTTATTTTGGGCCCTCAGGCCAAACGGGCGACCTTTTTTTTGCTTTGTGTGCTGGTAGGGGCCACCTGAACTGAGGATGGGGGCCCTTGAATTGTTCTTTAGGGGCCCCTGAGCAGTGGTTGGGGCCCCCTCTGAGCATCGAGGGCCCTTAGTGAGGGGCTCCTGTGTTCTCAGGGGCCCCTTAGACGACGGAAAAAAGGTCGCCAGTTTGCCGTGAAGGCTCGTGGGCACTCTAAACTACGCTTGAGGGCCTCTAGAGGTGCGCTTAGGGGCCTCTTGAGGTATGCTTGGGGGCCCCCTGAGAGTGAGGGCCCCGGTGCACTGCACCGACTAGCCCCATAGTAGCTACGTCCCTGACGGTGAGGGATTTTAGGAATGCTGTGACGATGACATGTTCCGATGGATGATTGAGGGGATGGTGTATTTGGGTGGGGTTATGATTTTTATAGCCAATGACCACGCCTCCGCGCGCTACTTGTGAAGGGTTGTCGGATCTGGTGAGTTGATAAGGGGACGAATTTGATGATGTGGTTGGAGGAAGATTTCTTTTAACTTGAGGCATTGGGTGTCATGTATGGTTAGTGTATGTAGGAAAAGGTTGTTGTTGGTAGGAATGAATGGATGTTGTTAATAAAATGTAATGAAAAAGGCATATTTGGGTTTTTCAGTGTGAGGTTGTGGGGCTTATACGAGGGTTTCTAGTGCGAGGAATTGGAAGTGGGCTTTTTTGTGGGAATACGTGGCATTTTTATGAATTCCAAAAACTGCTCGGGCTGCGATAGATATTTGCGCGAGTGTGTGATCTCGCGAGAAGGAGTTTAGATATTTCAAAGTAATGAAAATGAATCATAGGATATCTTCTATGGTTTGTGAGCGGTGTATCTAGTTGATGGGTGGTATGGGAGGATCTACACAGGCAGATCTGAAGCGTGCAGTGTGTCAGGCTGACCGAACACACATTGGTCTGATAGATGTTTCTGGCATAACACGGAGTGACCATACATCCCATGGACTCCACCTGAATGATCGGGGCAAGCAGAAGCTAACGCAACTGATTGTCAGTAGCATCAGGAGAGGCAGGTTGGATGTGAACCCCATCCCAGTGGTAATTGGTGGTAGGACTCAGTCTTTTTTAGGCCAAATGTCAAGAGCAGGAAGAGTTATTTAAGAAATGTACATAATGGTACTACAGTAAAAAATAAAGGTCAGTCTAAAATAGCTTTGTTCCATCAGAACATTAGGGGTATCTCAAGTAAACTTGATGAGTTGATAATATCTATAGAAGAAACCCAAAAATCATTGAATCTTAACATAAATATCATATGTCTGACAGAACATCATCAGAAGAATTCTGAAATAGGTCTCCTCCCTTTTATTGGATATAGATTAACTTCTTGTTATTGCAGAACAGAGATGAGAATGGGTGGTGCAGCAATATATGTATGAGAAAATACTGAGACAAAATCGTTAGATGTAAGTAAATACTGTATAGAACAAGATTTTGAATGTTGTGCAATACAGTTAGAATTAGAAAACAAATATCTTATAGTGCTGACAGTTTATAGGGCTCCCACAGGAGACTTCAGTAAATTTTGCAATAAACTTGAGGCGGTTCTAATAAATTTATCACGTACTAAAAGGGAAATTATCCTCTGTGGAGACTTCAACATAAATTTTGCTGTAGAATGTAACCAGACAGATTATCTTCTAGGAATGCTTAGATCATTCAATCTCTATCAAACTGTAAATTTCCCAACTAGAACACAAAAAGATAGTAGTACCATTATTGATAACATTTTTGTAGAGCACAATAAATTAGAAATACATGAAACATTTCCAATGGAAAATGGTTTGTCAGACCATAATGCTCAAATAAATACTTTGGATGTTGTGGGAAATAAATATAACAAAAAGAAAGGATTTGTCAGAGTTAGGCCATTAAAGAACAATTCAATAACAATATTAAATGATGAACTTCTCATTGATGACCGGAGCACTGTTTATAAATTAAAAGAGGTAAACAATATATTCAATTACTTTCACCAAATTTTAGAAATTTACAAAAGGTGTCTCCCTACAAAACTAGATCCAATTGGTCAAAAACGAGTAAACAAAAATTGGGTTACAGTTGGTATTAAAACATCTTGCAGACATAAAAGGGAAGTGTATGTAAATGTTAGAATACTGATCATATGTTTC